>WOFM01000139.1:215171-600964 GCA_011428145.1 Ericerus pela | reverse complement strand
AGTAATGTTAAGGTCCACAATAGTACGTGGATAATAAACTTGAAATTATTTTAGAAGTATTACTGCTTTTAAAGTACGTGATATTTCGTGTATGGTGTACCCCCAAAAGAGGTCGTTACCAGGTACAACCCAACCTCTTTTGGCCGTTACACCTAGTCATTTACCCACGCCTTAAAGAAATAACTTAGAAATAGTAATAAAACTTTGTTAAATGCAACAGAAAAGGCACTTTAATGGGTATCAACAATGAATAAAGCAATAACAAATTTGAAATAAAGAAAAACTGATGAAAAAAAAGAAAAACAAAAAGTGCTGTAATATTAAATTAAAGGCTCAAAATGACCACCGTTTGCCATTACATAATAATGCTAGGGTCGTTGAATTCTGCCTGAACATGAGTAAGTTGGGTGTGAGTGATATTGGCACAGCACTCATTTGTGGCATTCCCAAGAGTCTCCACAGTCAAATAGGATCCAGATTTATGCACTACCGATGAAATGTGGCCCCAGAAAAAAAAGTCCAAGGGATTGAGATCAGGGGACCATGGTGGTCAGGCCAAAGGGGTCTCATAAGTTCCAATTATTTTGTCTAAAAATAGCTCCATGTCCCCAGATCCTCACCTAACGAAAATTTAAAATTCAATAAATGTATTCGTTTGTGCTACGTTTGTGCTGGTTTGTGCTGAAATTTTCATCGTTTGTGCTATTTTCCTAAAAGAGTTATTCAAGAAAAACGTTTTCAAGGTCAGTGAGGAGCTAGAGACATGTTCCCCCACACCAAGAAGCAATCGAAAATTTCAATATGGCATTTGTTTGTGCTACGTTTGTGCTGGTTTGTGCTGCTATTTTTTTCGTTTGTGCTACAACCCCCTCCCCCCTAGGGCAAATGAAAATTTTATATATGGTGGAATTTCAAAACTGCTGAAATTAATTGAAAGTGGGGTGAATCGTTTGTGCTACGTTTGTGCTGACAGAATATACCAACCAAAACCCTCTGACCCCTACCCAAGAGTTATTATTTGGAAAAAACGTTTATGGGGGGGCAAACAAAAATTGTTTCGGAGGGAAACTGAAGTGGCGTCATTTGTTTGTGCTACGTTTGTGCTGACAGAATAAACCTATAATACCCAACTTCCCCTATATAGGGGGCCTGTAATTATAAAATAAAGAAAAACAGTTAGGATCAATGACCTGGTGAACTCTAGACATCAAATTGCAAAAAGAATAAATTCAAAAATTTAATGATGGCATTTGTTTGTGCTACGTTTGTGCTGGTTTGTGCTGAAATTTTCATCGTTTGTGCTATTTTCCTAAAAGAGTTATTCAAGAAAAACGTTTTCTAGGTCAGTGAGGAGCTAGAGACATGTTCCCCCACACCAAGAAGCAATCGCAAATTTGAATATGGCATTTGTTTGTGCTACGTTTGTGCTGGTTTGTGCTGCGATTTTTTTCGTTTGTGCTACAACCCCCTCCCCCCTAGGGCAAATGAAAATTTTATATATAGTGGAATTTCAAAACTGCTGAAATGAATTGAAAGTGGGGTGAATCGTTTGTGCTACGTTTGTGCTGACAGAATATACCAACCTCAACCCTCTGACCCTTACCCAAGATCTATTATTTGGAAAAAACGTTTATGGGGGCAAAAAAAAATTGTTTCGGAGGGAAACTGAAGTGGCGTCATTTATTTGTGCTACGTTTGTGTTGACAGAATATACCTATAATACCCTACCTCCCTTCCATGGGGAGGCTATATTTATAAAATAAACAGTTAGGTTCAACGACCTTGTGAACTCTGGTCATCAAATTGCAAATAGAATAAATTCAAAAATTTAATGATGGCATTTGTTTGTGCTACATTTGTGCTGGTTTGTGCTGCTATTTTTTTCGTTTGTGCTACAACCCCCTCCCCCAAAGGGCAAATGAAAATTTTATATATGGTGGAATTTCAAACTGCTGAAATTAATTGGAAGTGGGGTGAATCGTTTGTGCTACGTTTGTGCTGACAGAATATACCAACCACAACCCTTTGACCCCTACCAAAGAGTTATTATTTGGAAAAAACGTTTATGGGGGGCAAAAAAAAATTGTTTCGGAGGGAAACTGAAGTGGCGTCATTTGTTTGTGCTACGTTTGTGCTGACCGAATATACCTATAATACCCAACTTTCCTTCTATAGGGGGACTGTAATTATAAAATAAAGAAAAACAGTTAGGATCAATGACCTGGTGAACTCTAGACATCAAATTGCAAATAGAATAAATTCAAAAATTTAATGATGGCATTTGTTTGCGCTACGTTTGTGCTGGTTTGTGCTGAAATTTTCATCGTTTGTGCTATTTTCCTAAAAGAGTTATTCAAGAAAAACGTTTTCTAGGTCAGTGAGGAGCTAGAGACATGTTCCCCCACACCAAGAAGCAATTGCAAATTTGAATATGGCATTTGTTTGTGCTACGTTTGTGTTGGTTTGTGCTGCGATTTTTTTCGTTTGTGCTACAACCCCCTCCCCCTAGGGCAAATGAAAATTTTATATATGGTACTGCTGAAATGAATTGTTTTTTCCCCCTATGAACTTTGTTTTTCAATAATGTCATTTGGGCAGGAGTAAGGGTTTTGAGTGTGGTTTTTTTCATCAGCACAAACGTAGCACAGATGATTTATAAAATTTTCAATTTATTTTTTCAGTTTTGAAATTCAACCATATATAAAATTTTTATTTGTCCTAAGGGGGAGAAGGTTGTAGCAAAAACAATGTAACGGCCAAAAGAGGTGGTAAAGTACCTAGTTAGAACCACTTTCAGTGTTACACCATACACGAAATATCACGTACTTAAAAGCAGTAATACTTCTAGAATAAATTCAAGTTTATCATTCACAAACTATAGTAGACCTTAACATATGTTAGAGACTCAATAATATTTTAAAACACACGAGTGAGTTTACACATTTAATAAAATAATAATTCGTACATCAAGGTACATAAACATACGTTAATATTTATACAATCACAATTCAACAAGCAAGACTATCTGTTCACCAGAGACTTCTACTAGAGAGGTTCCAGGTACTTAGAAGTAGCTGTCGAGGAACTGTCTCTTTTTCCATGGAATCGAGGGATTATATACTCGTTCAGGGTATGAAAACGTACGTGTCGGATAGTTAAAGTGAGGTAGGGTGTTGTTATTATAGGGTTGTGCTGACTCGTCGAGTACTCGAGGGACAGGCACAACTAGGTCATGAATATACAGAAGGTATATCTACATTTGTAAAATCGAATACGGGTAATTTAGTGGTTGTTTACAAAGAGTTATAGGATGATTATTGTTGATAAATATCTACGTTTTTGGTGTTCGAAAATGTGTGGATGAATATGTTCGTCATTTCTAAAAATAGATGAAAATATACGTTACAAACAAAACGAATAGCGGCACAAGCCAGCACAAACATATCACAAATGATTTATACTACTTTATATTTATTAGGTCAGTTTTGAAATTCCATCATATATAAAATTTTGATTTGATGTAGGGGTGAAGGGGAGGTAGCATAATGGAAAAAACCAGTCCAAACAAATGCCATATTGAAACTTTTGATTGCTTCTTCATGTGGGAGAACATGTCATTAGTTCCTCACTGACCTTGAAAATGTTTTTCTTCAATAACTTTTTTAGGAAAATAGCACAAACAATGAAAATTTTAGCACAAACCAAATATAACATAGCATAAACTAATGACGCCTGTTTAGTTGTCATGTGAAACAATTATTCTCTTGCCCCTATAAACGTTTTTTCCAAATAATAGCTCTTGGGTAGGGGACAGAGGGTTGTGGTTGGTATATTCTGTCAGCACAAACGTAGCACAAACGATTCACCCCACTTTCAATTAATTTCAGCAGTTTTTAACTTCCACCATATATAAAATTTTCATTTGCCCTAGGGGGGAGGGGGTTGTAGCACAAACAAAAAAAAATAGCAGCAAAAACCAGCACAAATGTAGCACAAACAAATGCCATCATTAAATTTTTGAATTTATTCTATTTGCAATTTAATGACCAGAGTTCACAAGGTCGTTGAACCTAACTGTTTATTTTATAAATATAACCTCCCCATGGAAGGGAGGTAGGGTATTATAGGTATATTCTGTCAGCACAAACGTAGCACTAATAAATGACGCCACTTCAGTTTCCCTCCGAAACTTTTTTTTTTCCCCCCATAAACATTTTTTCCAAATAATAGCTCTTGGGTAAGGGTCAGAGGGTTGAGGTTGGTATATTCTGTCAGCACAAACGTAGCACAAACGATTCACCCCACTTTCAATTCATTTCAGCAGTTTTGAAATTCCACCATATATAAAATTTTCATTTGCCCTAGGGGGGAGGGGGTTGTAGCACAAACGAAAAAAATCGCAGCACAAACCAACACAAACGTAGCACAAACAAATGCCATATTCAAATTTGCGATTGCTTCTTGGTGTGGGGGAACATGTCTCTAGCTCCTCACTGACCTAGAAAACATTTTTCTTGAATAACTCTTTTAGGAAAATAGCACAAACGATGAAAATTTCAGCACAAACCAGCACAAACGTAGCACAAACAAATGCCATCATTAAATTTTTGAATTTATTCTATTTGCAATTTGATGTCTAGAGTTCACCAGGTCATTGATCCTAACTGTTTTTCATTATTTTATAATTACAGTCCCCCTATAGAAGGAAAGTTGGGTATTATAGGTATATTCGGTCAGCACAAATGTAGCACAAACAAATGACGCCACTTCAGTTTCCCTCCGAAACAATTTTTTTTTGCCCCCCATAAACGTTTTTTCCAAATAATAACTCTTTGGTAGGGGTCAAAGGGTTGTGGTTGGTATATTCTGTCAGCACAAACGTAGCACAAACAATTCACCCCACTTCCAATTAATTTCAGCAGTTTTGAAATTCCACCATATATAAAATTTTCATTTGCCCTTTGGGGGAGGGGGTTGTAGCACAAACGAAAAAAATAGCAGCACAAACCAGCACAAATGTAGCACAAACAAATGCCATCATTAAATTTTTGAATTTATTCTATTTGCAATTTGATGACCAGAGTTCACAAGGTCGTTGAACCTAACTGTTTATTTTATAAATATAGCCTCCCCATGGAAGGGAGGTAGGGTATTATAGGTATATTCTGTCAACACAAACGTAGCACAAATAAATGACGCCACTTCAGTTTCCCTCCGAAACAATTTTTTTTTGCCCCCATAAACGTTTTTTCCAAATAATAGATCTTGGGTAAGGGTCAGAGGGTTGAGGTTGGTATATTCTGTCAGCACAAACGTAGCACAAACGATTCACCCCACTTTCAATTCATTTCAGCAGTTTTGAAATTCCACCATATATAAAATTTTCATTTGCCCTAGGGGGGAGGGGGTTGTAGCACAAACGAAAAAAATCGCAGCACAAACCAGCACAAACGTAGCACAAACAAATGCCATATTCAAATTTGCGATTGCTTCTTGGTGTGGGGGAACATGTCTCTAGCTCCTCACTGACCTAGAAAACGTTTTTCTTGAATAACTCTTTTAGGAAAATAGCACAAACGATGAAAATTTCAGCACAAACCAGCACAAACGTAGCACAAACAAATGCCATCATTAAATTTTTGAATTTATTCTTTTTGCAATTTGATGTCTAGAGTTCACCAGGTCATTGATCCTAACTGTTTTTCTTTATTTTATAATTACAGGCCCCCTATATAGGGGAAGTTGGGTATTATAGGTTTATTCTGTCAGCACAAACGTAGCACAAACAAATGATGCCACTTCAGTTTCCCTCCGAAACAATTTTTGTTTGCCCCCCCATAAACGTTTTTTCCAAATAATAACTCTTGGGTAGGGGTCAGAGGGTTTTGGTTGGTATATTCTGTCAGCACAAACGTAGCACAAACGATTCACCCCACTTTCAATTAATTTCAGCAGTTTTGAAATTCCACCATATATAAAATTTTCATTTGCCCTAGGGGGGAGGGGGTTGTAGCACAAACGAAAAAAATAGCAGCACAAACCAGCACAAACGTAGCACAAACAAATGCCATATTGAAATTTTCGATTGCTTCTTGGTGTGGGGGAACATGTCTCTAGCTCCTCACTGACCTTGAAAACGTTTTTCTTGAATAACTCTTTTAGGAAAATAGCACAAACGATGAAAATTTCAGCACAAACCAGCACAAACGTAGCACAAACGAATACATTTATTGAATTTTAAATTTTCGTTAGGTGAGGATCTGGGGACATGGAGCTTCTAAAAATGCATTGCAAAGGAATTCCCAGGCAGGTAAGTAATTATGAGCACGACATCCGTGGTGCATGTGCCATAATTCTGATGCTACACCTAGTGTACTGACCATGTTACTAATTTCAGTCTGCAATAGATTGAGGTACTTTTCCCCTGTTAAAGTACCATTAATTTCAATTGGACCCAAAAACTTTTGTTCAGAATATCTGCCCAAAGGTTTATCCATTGTCAGTATTGTGACTGACTTATGTATGTTTCATGAGGATTGTGTTGTGACCAATACTGATAATAAACTTCTGCAGCTGTCCTGCTAGATCCAAAGACTAAAATTATTGAAGTCAGCGCTAATTAAAAAGGCTTTTCATAAAATTTGACGGAATTGGCATATAGGTATGCCTGTCATGATAAAGAGAAAAGAGCACCGACTTCAATAATTCCAGTCCGTACATCTGTCTGGATGGATGGAGAAATTTTAAAATGATTATTTATATCTTTTTAGCAATTTATTTTTCTCGATATAAAATTTTATTTATCCATCATTAATATCGAGTAACATTGAAAAAACGAAAAACAACCAACTGATTCCACATATCGTCTTAGCCTGAATTCATTGTTCAAATTATTCTGAGTCTCAGTCTCATCTTTGGCCGCAACTCGACATCAGTCCATTAGTATATCCAATCAAAACTGAAAAGTAAATTTTTTCTGTATTGGTCTCGCGTTACATAAAGGATTCATTTACGTTAGCATGAAAAATGTACGAATAAATTAGGTAACTGAAAAGTTGGTTCGAATTTCACGAAAATATTTTCACACAGCGGCTGCCGATAGTGCTGTGTTGTAATCATGTTATAAAAAATTTTATTTGCCTGACTTATCTGGAAAATTGAAGAAGACAGGAAAGCAGAACTATCCAACTCGTTCTGAAATGAATTTTGACAAGAGAAAATCTTAAAGCCTATCATATTGTTGTAGCGCAAAGTAGCGCGAAAGTTAATGGAAATTTTATCTTAACGGATTATCACTACAAGGAGAGAATTTGTTTTTCTTTTTAGAATTAAATTAAAAAGAATAAAACGTGTGCTGGTGAGAGAATCGTTCTTTCGGAGACATGATAAGATACCTCATTTTGGAAGTAATATCTTCATTTTTCAGAATTTTTATTTAGGCTGTTTATTTAATTTTTTTTTTTAATTTTTTTCCAGCAAGTATGAGGAGATTGCAACTACAGTATGTTGATCACAATACAATTAATGAGAAATGGTGAGGTTACATCTTTATTGAGAATAGTGATTTTAGGAGGCCTGCTCGATGAGGTTCTTTATTATATTGTCATTTTTCAATTTTCGTTGTGGGCTGCGGTAACTTGGCGATGAAATAACACATGTTTTCATACCTTGGTCTAATCAAAATCAATAAAATTATCGTATTTACTGAATTTTTTTACTTTATAATAATATTGCTATTTGTGTTCTGCCTCTTGGCTGTGTTTTCGGGATGAACGGTAATTGACATTGCCAGTGGGAAAAGGACAAAATGGTTTTAACGTATAGGCTGACTAGGCTTTCAGTCTAGCGGGCCACGGTTCAAGGGATGTCTAAAAATTGAAGGAAAACAAATAAAACAAGAGAAGGAGTTTGAGTAAGAAAAATAAATAAAATAATATGAGTGAGAAATAAAATGAGGAAAGAAAGACAATGGAGTTGTTTTTATTTACTACCAACTATTCATTTACTCAGGAGCGCATTTAACAAAGCGACTGCATTGGAAAAGGAGAACTAGTCAAGTCTTTCTTTGGAAAATACAACTGTTGCATTCGGTGCACTGGCGGAACCCATGGAAAAGCGTCGATCCTAAGTCGTAGATCACGAATGTATAGGTCACTCAAATTCTTCTGTACACAATATATATATATATATATATATATTTCTACCTTTTGCTCACTTTGGCACTTTTTGTGAGTCTGTATAGCCTTCGCTGTTCGACCTATAGCAATGAAACTTGAGGTAAATTTAGAAGCTTTCGTGGTCTATATATTCGTGTTAAAATTTTAGAAATTCATTTGCTAGTTTCGGAGGTAGGTGTTCTCAAAGTGTTGCAAACCCACCATGTTGTCATCACGATAACTAGGGTAAATTTAAAGATTTTGGCTTAAAATTTTTATAGCAATTGGAGACTATTAGGGATTAATTTGGTGTTGAATTTGAACGAAATCGATCCGCTGGTTTTTGAGTCTATCACAAAATTTGACACTTTTGGATAATATGCACTTAATGCGGTTGATGCGCTGCAGAGATATTTTCAAACTTTAGAGTTTGTTTCTCCATGGTCCATGGCCAACATACTGCCTGTACCAGTTCATAAATTTAATTTAATTTTGATGTATCATTCAAAATAGAACTGTGATCTACAGGTAATTTTTTTAAAAGAGTAACGTGAAATTTTTTGTTGACAAATTTTTTCGAAGGTTGCGTAATCATGTTAATAATTTCAGCTTCTGGTTCTTTTTGATCTGGTATCAGTCATCTGCCATATTTTAATGTTGAATCAGATCAATAGACAATCAAGTTGAAATCACAAAGTGAAATAGTACTGAAAAAATTGAGATAATTAGGAATTCCAATTTTTTCAAACTATCCTTAATGTACTATATTTTTGTTTAGATGAATACATCCCTGTGTAATATTTAAAATTACAATTAGCTCTCATCAACATCACATAGGTATTAGTGTAGTATGCCAACCAGAGTGGTAACATGCCACAAACAAAACCTCATTGGCTGCACAAAATCTTACCAAACACAACCTCACAAACTCGCCTGTACTCACAAATCCTGGAATTCTGGAACAACCAAGGTCCAAATTTTTATAAAACATATGGATTCTGACTACAAAAATCCTGCCCATATAGCAGCCAGAGTTACCAAATTTCAATTTCTCCCAGGTATTATTAAAGAAGTTACATACATAAAAAAGATAGATTTCCCTAACAGCTGTAATCTTTTGCCCTAACGCCATTGTCAATCTTGAAGTCACTTGAAATGCATGAACTTGTCTACAACATTATTGCGTAATGTAACATGTTGTTCTTATAACACAAGAAAAACAAAATGTACGAATACAAAACCATATATTAAAATATTGAAATATTTACATACTAAATCCAATGAGCATACGGAGTCCAAAGTAGGACAAAACATAATGTTCAACCAAACATAATAATAAAACAAAATAAAACAAAGTTCAAAACCATATACAAAATCATACAAATTAATCAGTATGGAACAAACTCACACCAAGGAAGTTCAGAATATAAAAAACATGAAAGTTTGTACGATCAACCGATTAAACAACAAGCTGTAAAATCAGGTGATCGTAGATGGAAATATTTAAAAATAGGTGAATTCTAGATGAGACAGGTAAAATCACACATATACCTCATTAGTAAGTGTTTAACAATGTCTTATTATCCTTATTACAGTTTTCTGAATTTCAAATAAATTTTTTTTTGGAAAATTTCGCAACTGCGTTTTTATTATACGAGGATTATTTTTTGTAGGTATAGAGCACTAATTGTGGAAAAAATTAATTCTTCATAATATTCGTACTTACTAATAATAGCACTATAGTTGTGCACCAAATTCTTTGAGTATATATGTAATTGAAGGCTGATTCTCCTAGTTCCTTTCTTCAACCCTAGAGTGTTTCGTAACAAAATTACTTGAGATGTATATTTTCGCATATATAGAAGTAACGTGCATAACAGAGTAATTTCATTTCCCAAAAACGCCATCTGTGTCTGAGAGTAACTACGTATGGAAATGTTACACGAATCAACCCTTTATAACATATATTCTCAGAAATCAGTTTTATCATGGTCATAGATAAGGGGAAGATCGTGAGGGTTTGAACATTTTTCTTAGCTTCGAAAAAATAAAAACAAATTTGACGTTAAAAAATTATGTATTTTTTGATGGTGGTAGTATTGTCGTGGTTGCAGTTGGAGGGGAAAGTAGAATGGTTGAGCTGTCTACGCCCTTTAGTGTTGGTAACTTATGATACGAAATATAACAGTCTAGTGCCTATAGTAAAGTGTTGAAAAAAAAGTTTTGTCCATACTATCCACGTGTGGGTCTCCCCTAACTTTTGTGAAATTTTTCTGGCCTAGACTCCTACTTTAATGTGTTACATAAACAATCTACAAGTGAAAAATTATTTTTATATGCCCTGAAGATGCTCGATCTAGAAAGAAAATTTAAATTTGGAACATTTGTGCGAGTCCACTTTCAAACATTCGTAATCTCATGAATACGTATTTGAGTAGAACTTTTTTTGAGGCCTCAGATAATGAAGAGGATGCGGTTATAAACTAACGTTTAAACTTTGGTTATCTAATCCAGAACGTGCTTAATTTTTCTGTCTTCATAATTTTAGCCGATAGTAACATTCTCCAGGAAGTATATATTCTTCTTCCTTTTGGGTCTTAAAAACTCTGTTAATGAAAACATTTTATCAAATTTTTTTTTCGTAGTTATGTCATATTCATTTTATTTTAATTTATGAAAAAAGTGGCGTGTATCTCGTTCGTCGTTTGTTAAATTAATAAATTTGCAGTAAAGACTGTCCGTATTAAAAGTCACAGAAAAGGGAAAAGCAGAAAAATTTTGAAAACATTTCAAAAAAAAAAAATTCGCATCTCGTTGATATAAGCATCTTCTCACGTTAATCGGGTAAAATTTATGTTTTCTTGTTTTCCTTTTTGGCAAAAAAATGTATATTTTTTTTTTAAAACATTGATAATTTTTGAGGAAAGTTAATCGCTACAAACGTAAATCTTGTTATGTAGCCTACCAACGTATATTTGCATTTTATTGTTGTGTTAGTATTTCTCAATTGTTATTACGTCGTCCTGTCTGAGCCTTTTTGTCTATGTGGTATCCTTCTAATATTTGGGTTCTCCTTGTTTTTAAATATTTTATTGAAGAAGGTGTATGCTGCTGTCACGTTTGAAAATGTTCACATTGTTTCAAATCCATTCGTACACGAAAATAATTATTTTAAATAGAATATTTCATGTAAAAAGAAGTTAAAATAGGCTCCTTCCACTTATTTTTGACATAGCATTAAGCTAATTTTTCATTTATACGCATCGAAGACGGGAATGTGTTTGCTGAGTTTTTTATTTTTTAAAACTGAATGTGTTGATATATTCACAGGTCGCATTTACAGATTATGTGAAAAGTTCCCCAACATCGCCAGAAATGTGTCTGTCGTTTTCGTTTTTTTCGTTCTCCCTTTTTTTTTCCCATAAATTTTCGGAAACATATTTTAAATTGAAGAACTACTGTATGAGCAGACAAAACGGAAACGAGTGATAATTTTAATGAAAACCTTCAAAAAATGAAATATTTGCATGAAGTATCTAAATGCAATCTCCAGATCGATAGTGTTGTGGTTTCTGTTAATGATCGTACTCAGTTTTAAATCAAAATATCATTGTTAGTTCTAACGTGTTTTACACTATTTATTCTTGTTGCTAAAACATTCATAATGTTCTTTTACTTACCATTAAGTTATTCATTTTAAAATCTTGACCTGTTGAGGGAACCGAGAAATGCTTCGACTTATGGCAACCTCGAAATACAGTGTTTTTTTGGTTTCTGAAAATATGAATGGAACGAACTATGGAAGCGATAAACTTCCGATAAATTCTCCGTCATAAGTACGGAAAATACTTTTAGGTACCTACATAAAGACTTTTTTTTTTTGCCAACTCCCAGAGTATTTTTTATTAAATATTTTTGCGATTTGCGATCTCTTGATTCCAAAAATACCAATTTTATTTGACCTATTTCTGCATGTTTTGAAATAAATGCATATTTTCTTATAATTTGGGATAAATACCTTTCGTTCCACATATTTGAATATAAAATAAATGCATGTTTGTTAAACATATTTCTGTGAAAATGTTTTTTTTCATCATATTTCGATGAAAATGCGTTTTTCCGACATGTTTTTCGATATGACATCCAAGTATTTTAAATTTTTCCTTTTTAGCAATTAAAATTTTCATTTCATCTATGTTCTGTTAGATTTACATATACAAATTTCGTTTTTCCTGGATTATTTTTATGTTGCAAATATATATAGTGAGGTTCTAAGGTAATCTTATTCGGTATTCTGAATTTTAAGTCTATATTTTGACATATTTTCTCTTTTTTAAATTAATATATTTGCTCAAAATTATGAATATATATAAATTCATTTTTTGGGCACATTCGAAGAATTTTTCCGTTTATAAACAACTAAAAGTATTTTCCTTAATCATAAAACAAACCCCTTCGTATCTATCCATTGGCATACCAAGGATTGACCAATAGAGAAGGAGATTGTAATTAAAATATACTTTCATGATGCAAAAATTTGTTATTTTCATCTCTTTCAATTTTAAAAATCTTTAACTAGAAGATCAGGGGTGACGCTGCGGTGGGCATGAGGGACTAAGCCCCCAAAATCCGGCAATACATCGTCAGAAAAAATCATAAAATAAATACCTAGATACTGTTGGAAAAAATTGGACTTATTTTCATTTTAGGATTACATGTGTGGTATGCAAGGGAGTATCTAATGTAACATATTAAATACCTTCTCACAGTGTTATTTTTTAACCTTATTTTATGGAATATACAATATTCCAGAAAATATGGTGGGACCTGATAAGCCAAAATTTCGGACTAAAATCAGATTCCTTGATTTAGCACGCATACTCCCTATTTTACGGATGTTTTTATTGATGAAGAAACTTTGATACTGAACACACACCTATTTTACTCACCATTTTATATTTTGACGAAATTGGCACATCATTTTCAAATCTAATAAATTCATTTATGAATAGAAATGGTTTTTATTTTTAGATAAATAAGATACCAATCTGGTCAGCTTACAAATTATTTCATTGACAAATTTTTGCAGTTTTTCTTAAAGTTTTTCCGAACTACCAATACCAGTTTAAATTGAAGACTATTCCTTCATATCTTTCTATCAGTGACCAAATTTAGACATCAATTGAAGAGGATAAAGCGATGTGAAGAGTTTCAGTATAATCCAGGGTTCCATCTGCAAAGTCGGGAATCAGGATCCAAAATGGAATACACTTTCTCGGACAATCACAATTTGTTTTGTAGATACGAAATTTGATTTGGAGATTGCGATCACATTCAAAAATATTGATCAATAAAAAGTTTCAAAAGTTTACGAAACATAACTTAATGTAATTACGTGTTTCCTCTGTTTTTTATAAAAAATGTGGTTTTTTAGACTAGCCTATTTTTTATTTCTTTGAAAGAAGATGTATGCAAAATAGCCCCTCATGTTTGAGCAGTAAAAAATAAGAATACATGGTTTTGTATAAAGAGTTACACCGGAGCGCAAGTTTTTCTATTTTTATCACAACAAATTTGATGATTTTATTCATCTAAAACAGTTGAAATTTTTCCAAACACTTTGATAAAATAACCATAGTATGCAATTGCACTATAATTTATAGTTAAATAACCATAATACATGAGAAATTCGATGGAAATTGAATTCATCATGAGAAAAATGAATGAAGAGTGAAAACAAAAATGTGAGTGAGTGAAATCAAGAAATTTTGAACTTTTATAATTTAGTTTTTTGAGTGGGTTAATTTCTGAAATGGAAAAGTTCAGCCTTCAAAGAGTTACTTTATTTGCAACTCCTTGTCAAAATTTGCAGCTGTTAATTGTTAATTTTTCTCTGGCTTGTCAAAAGTCTGATAGATTTATGATCTTTTGCGATTAATAAACTTTTTAGTTATTTGGGTAATGCTAACATATTATGCTAAGAGCTCTTATCAATCGGTATTTTTTTACATTTTATATGAAGGGTAATTTAATTTCGGAATTTGAAATTCATATAATTTGAAATTCTTTTTATTCTAAATGCAGTCCACCTCTAAAATAATGACAATAGATGAATTTATTCATATTTAAGTGTGTCCTGATGCGTCACTTGTCGTGTAGAATTTTTTTTTTTTTTAGAAAAAGTGCGCTTGGTGTTTGTCACAGCTGGTCGATTTTTCTCTGATTTACGGTTTCATTTGTGTCGCAGATGGAGTATTGAACATAAGTGGTAGAGTATGCTTTTATATTTGTAATTAAGGTACTGCTAGTTGATAAATCTAGTTATTCTTCTTATTTCTATGCTTTAAACTTGAACTTTATTTTGTAATGATTCAATATTGTGGAACTGTGCATCTACCTTATGTGCAGGACTGTCTCCAAGGCAGAATGCAGTTTTATACCTGTCACACACTTCATCTAAATTATGTTCTAAACATAACTCAGCAACCGTAATTCACACTGTAAAACAGATTCAACTATGTTAAAAAGTGTGTGAATTTTTATACGAAAGTATTGATAAACATGGAATGCAGCTTAGCTTCGTTTAAAAACTTCTTCCAACTTTATAAAATTCAGCGACGTTGCTGCAAGTGAAACACAGTGCAACGCATTGCTGTTCAGTGTGAGTCACAATTGCTGAGTGACATTGCAAATGTAGCTTCACTGAAATGCGTGGTGGATCTCATTTTCATGAGATTTCCAAAGAATCTAGGGTACACCATGCACCCCAAATATCAGAAGGATCGACATTCTGAAAAGAGTATATTTTTATTTGTGTTCTCATAGGTATTTTAAGATCATGTTCTATTAGTGCCGTTTAAAACTGAGATTTGGGAAGTTCCACCATGGCCCTTGCCATGAGAGTTTGAGGCAATGGTTATTGGTCCGTGTACCCGTTTACCCTTGTTCAAAAGGTTGTTTATACAGAAATTTTTTTTTTATAATTTTGTTTTTTTTGGTATTTTTTTATTTTTATGTTGTAGCTTTTAGAGTGAATAAGTCGAATTCGATATTACATTAAAAAAAAAAAAAAAAAAAAGAAGATGCCTAAACAAGTAGAAGTCTGATTATTCTCATTTTGTATACTTTCTCTATGTATCTTTACATTTTACGGATGCAATGAAAAACACCCGTTAAAACATCCTCCTTAGACCTTTTTCCATATATCTACTATTGGAAATTTTAGAAAAGTTTAAAAGCACCATCCCCTTAGAAAAATGTCTGCCGTCGCTGACATACAAAGTGGCATGCCTTGGTCATGGCCCTTCGGCATCCTCCAAAAGATCTCTCCGTCGCTATAATCCCTTTTTTTTTTACACGCCAGCAGAACCTGCGCGAAACAACAAAGAAAACAAAAGAAATTTTATATTATTTATCCTAAATCCTAAGTAAATATGATGGAAGAAACTGAACTGGCCCACTTCAGTGTCTCATATTATACTTTACAAAAAAAATACACCCGTGCCTCCTTCGATGGTTCACTACTTTGCTGTTTAATATTACTTCTACGTTTCCTCTGTAATTCTGTATACACATCTCGAGACGTGTTCCTCCGTTTATAATCGACAGTTTGCTGTATACTTACTGTATAATTAAGTATAGTTTCATATCAGTCCACTGTTGGGGTTTCTCCCCCGTGTTTGTGGTAATAAATATTAGTGAATTCGTTCAGAAAGTGTTATTTCCCTTGCTGATTTGTCAGTTAAATAACTGTTGGACTCTGGGGGCTTGGATTCCGTTGAAGTACGAGGTAGATGAATATTAATTATATCACCGGAGAATAAATAAAAGAGAAAAACACAAGTACCGCACTAATAAATGAATTTAATGAAGAGAGAGATATTCACATGAACAGACACAACTCACAAACTGAACAGATTGACGACCCAACTGAATAGGAACTGGAGAATGATGATACAGTGTTACCAACTAGTGATTGAACAATAATTAATGTACCGACAATAACAATAACTACATTTATGAGTGCAATATTGGTGAATCGTAGTGATTCCTTCGATTCTTCTACGTGCCGCAATTCGTGTGTTATGGCCGAGTTCGATTATTTAAATAATATTTTGGCCCATTTCGAATTCACCTTGTTGACATATCTTTTAGGCTTTCTCGGCCTTTGTGAAATTTGTTGCCTTATGATTGGCAGTAGTTTTCACAACGCTTTAGAATGATCGTATCAGTTTTTTACTACCAAAATTTCATCGCGTTTTGACAAAATGTTGGAGCGAATTTTCTCCTCTAAACCAATGGATCTATTCATAGGTCGATGAGCTTCATCCGTCCGCATCTATGGTGACCAGGAAAAATATTTAGACGCATTCAGTAAAGTCCATCGTTTCGTATAAACTGCGTATTTCTTTTTTGTCGTCAACAACATGGTAATAAATAGACTTTGGGTCTGGTTCATTGCTTTTCAAAAGAAAAAAGTAAATAAAATGAAAGGGGAGAAAAAAGAAAAACGTAGATTTTGCAGACTCAATAGTGGAATAGCGATTCAACACAAATGGGTGAATATGCCCGAGGAAATGCGAAAAATTTTTTAGGTATTGGTGAACTTTGGCTACCCTTTTTTTTTCCGAAGTTGTATTAAATTTTCACCATTAATAAGATTCGAACTTTATAAATTTTTCCAATGAAATGGAGTGGGATAAGTAGAAAATAGGAGAAAGAGAGAAAGAGAAGATGAAAGTCGCAACTAGACCAGTGCGCCTGTTACTTGAGTAGGTAGTGATAAAAATTGGTCGTATATAAGCTCTTTTTTATTTAGAATTTTTTTTTTTTATGGCGTGGATAGGTTTTTTCTTTTCGTTCTTTCAATAAATCGTAAAACCGATTAGGTACTTCATTTCTTCATACATGGCTGGGCAAACAGCCTTGGAAGCGACAACATAAAATCTTCTCGCACATATTTCAAGATTCGCGTGGTTGTTACCACTCATCTTTCATCTGTTCATCAAAAGCAATAGGATGAAAAATTGTACCGAACAATATATATCTCCGAACCAACTTACGGAACTGCTGCATCAGACAGCTTCTTTTGGGGCAGAATTGTCATTTTTTACTCATCAATTTTTTTTTTTTCTAAATTTTCTTGTTCGGTTTTCTGGAAACAGTCTAATTTTAAAGTTTTTTGGGTAGAAGCCCCATGCAGCTCTTTGTGGGAAAAATCTCTGAAATATACGCATTAACCACTTTTGTTCGATTTTCATAATTGTGGTTTTCAAAATTTTTCATTATACTTCTTATCCATGTCACAAAAATTGTCTAATTTTATTCTTTAATGATCAATTTTTTGCATGTTTCTATTGATTAGCCCTTTACTCATCCTTCCGTTTGGCTCGATAATTTTCTTCTTCGCCAGAGGAACCTGTAGATTCGTTAAAACGTTAAATAAAATTTTTTCATTCTCTGCGAATGAGTACTCGTCAGAAAGTGGATGGGGAAGTTTTTATCCGCATGATTAAATTAAAAGATTCGTGTTAAGATTTTTTTTTTTGTTTTTTTTTTTTTGTTGTTTTTTCGTACTTACAAATGATTGTTTGGCATGCAAGGCAATGTAGTTCGAATAAATTTTTGTTCTCATATAAGTTAATCACGTAGCACAATTTATGATAGTTAGGGGTTTCACGTTTCCGAATGAAAGCCTCAAGGAGGCTTCATGTGTGTGCTTGTGTGTATTTATGGGTGTATGTGTGTGTGCGCACAACGCAAACGTTCGAAACACACAACCCGGTGCGTTTACATCGTATAATTAGGTTGTCAAAGAGTGTTCAAACGCGAAGCACTTTCCAAAGCTAATACTGTAATGCCTTTCGCATTCTGTTAGCTTTTCATAACGCCCCTTCTCTTCCATCTCACCTCCACCACGCTATTTTGTTTCTTCGTTATAATTACACATTTTTTTCCTGCCTCTTCTTGTGCCATCTTTTTTCTCTTTTTTTTTTTTTTTTTTTTTTTCCTTTTTCCTTATTTCATCTATATTATACGCTCAATTTTAATGACCATATGAACGTGAGTTGTAATACGAGATGAACTGCACAAGAGCCAGCTGTCAGTGACCTCTTCGCAGCATCGTTCATATTTAACTCAAAGAGTTGGAGGGTTACTCCACCTTTCTTTCTCTTTTCAGTTTCCCATCAGAAATCTTGATTTCCTCTACAGCCTATGGTTGAGAACTCATTTAATTTTTTCAGTTCGCATTTTTCCCCCTTCTACTTTCCATATTACTCTTCTTCCGCGTTATTAATCGATTTATATACGCGAGAATCGTAGATTAGAAAATTAAGCGTTGAATTGATTTGTTGATAAGTCTCTCAGTATTCAGAACAACTACAATAACAACAACGTTTGTCAAAGTCCTGTCATATAGTCGGCAGTCGGCACGACTTTGATACGAAGATTGTATCGTTTAAGAAATGAAAAATAGATAGCAATGCTCGCTACAAACTATTAATCCTCGCGTCTGTACTCGCATTGAATATGTTGCAGCAAATATTAATGAAAAGTCGATGGAGAGCAGAAAAAGTAGAATAAAAACGATGCACATCTGATAACGTTTTAAATAACAATTAGGTAGACACTATAGGTGGCCTTAGGCGTTGTATGTTTTATGAATTTTTTCTTCACGCGTGAACAGAAAACAGTTGTTTTTGGGGTAGATGCAAAACGCAGCTATATATACAGATTTGAGAAAAGGTTCTGGAAAATTTTAGATTAGACTATCTTTGTTATTTGCATGTCTTTGGTTTTGAAGAAAGTTTGCTTGATGATCATTTTTTTAATCCCACATGTTTTGATATTTTTTACTTCTATTAGGCAATAGCGTGTTACGTCATAACTAAAAGCAATATCTCACAGAGTGGTTGATACAATCGAAAAGCAAATTGTTAATATTAAAATTTTTGGTCGTATTTATCTTAAAAGAAACGATAACTACTTATTCGACATAAATGAAATTTTAGAGGAAGTTTTCACAAATAAAATAAGCCAAAGATCGAGAAAACTCGGCTCTTAGAAGTCGAAAAAATTGAAGATGAACATGAAATTGTGCATCAAATTGGTGTTTTTGAGCTTTGTTGAAGCGAGTGAGGCGAAGCTTCCTTATGTACTCACTCACTTTGACACTTTTGGAAAATACACACATAGCGCGGTTGATACGCGGCAGAGATATTTTAAATTTGATCTATTAAGAAAAAAATTCAATTCCTTTGCTGGGATTCGAACTGCACTATCGTTTTAGATATTTGGAAATTTAAATTTTTTTAATTTAGATTCTGAATTTTGATAGGTGAGTTGTTAGGATATTCTTTTCTTAAAAACTGAGTGTTACATCGTCCATTGGATTTTTTGAGGTGCTGAGTTAAAATTTTCATTCATTTTTGAATTGAACCACGCATTGCGGGCCTCTGTGACCCTAAAAAAAGGTTTGGATGAGTTTGTCTTACAGTATTAAGTGATATATCGTCGATTATGTTTTTTAAGGTGCTGCGAGTTGAAATTTTCTGTTTACTTTTGGATGAAACTACTCATTGGGCTCTCTGTGACCTCAAAAAGTGGTTAGGTTAATTTGTTCTTAAAAAAGTGAGTGATACATCTTCGGTTACGTTTTTTAAGACGTTGAGTTCAAATTGAACACCTTATTATGTCACCTGTAGCCCAAAAAGGTTACTAAGAAAAATTTTTTTCGATTTTATTGGTTGCTACATGCTCGAATTTGTTTATTGAAGAATAAGGTTTCACTTCTAATATATGTCATGTGGCCCAGTTACACTTCCTTTAAAGGATAAGTTCGGTCGTTGAATGAAACCCACTTCAATTCAATTATGATTCTAGGGTTTGCTTGCAACTCGCAAATCTTACCTAGTTATTAATAAATTGTAATATTCTTCAGAATGTATTATGATTAAAACTGATTTCATGTTGTGAATTTGATTGAGACTTCAACTGTACAGTATAATGGACTGAGTATAGTGATAAAACCAATGTTTCAATACAGAATAAGAAATTTGAGCCGCTTGATAATGATACATACATGGTACATAATGTTTGTATAGCTGTGTGCTTGTATTAGTGATATTGAAAATTGTACTCCAATTAAAATATAAAGATGCTTTCCAAGTGGCTGAGGTTTGTTATCCTGTGTCTAAACAACTAATAATGCTTATCAATTTACAATTCCATAAGGTATATGAGTTGAGATTTTTTTTTTTTTTTCATGGAAAAATAAATCGAAATTTTTACTATGGGATGTACCTAAAAGCCTATATTCACAAACGTGACTTTAACCTCCCTTCACTTAAACTTCACTTAAAAATGACTTCTGGCACAATTTTGTATTTAAGAGTGTGGTAAAATTTTATTTTTACATTGGAATTCTTATAAGAAATACAATGTTCCCACATTTTCAAGTACAAAATTGTGCAAAAAACTTGTTTAAAATGGAATTTAAGTGAAGGGAGGTTAAAGTGACGTTTGTGAATATGGGCCAAAGCCTCCGCTAGACTGCGATTTTGACTGTGTTAATTTCGGTATTATGGGCTGTTTAAAGCCTGGAGAATGTATTACACAATCAAAGTTATCGAAAGCGCTAGTGTTAAAAATCCAACATTTTAATGAGACATGTAAGCATGGTAGCTGAAGATTTTCTGAAAATTTGGCTTGTAGGCTATTGTAATTCATTTTGCCTTTTCGCAACCCTCTTTCTAAGTCCGCGTCATTTTTATCTATTTTTGTACTTGTCTGTCGATGCGTATACCTTTTTTCTTTCTTATTCTGACCAGCCGTTATTTACGTACTTCGTTTTTACACAGTTAGTTCTGTTACAATTTTGTTGTCATTCGATGCAATTCACGTTTTTTTTTGTGCGAATTTATTTAATCTAATTTTATTTTATTTCTTCAATACAAACCTTTGTGAGCCTACCATAGGCCCTACAAAGGAGCGACCGTGACAGGATTAAAAATCAAATTTTTCAACTAACTTATCATTTTTGCGAGTGTAATTTAAAACTAAATAAAGAAAATTTTTTAACTAATGCCTGACATAAATTTAGTAGAGATAGCTAGTTCCGGCAACATGGCGGCAACAGGCAGTTCACTTGGTACCTGTTTGGTTCGTATTACCTTACCTGTTTTTTCTCACGATGACCCTGAGCCGTGGTTTTTGGCAGCTGAGCAGATTTTTGACACCAACCTCATAGTTAGTGAGAATGAAAAATTTTCCTATCTGCTACAAAATTTAGCAGCACCCGATTTAGCCAGTATTAAAGACGTTTTGTCTTCAGCCGCAAATGATCGTTTTACCCAAGCAAAAAATCGTCTTGTTAAACTGCATGGCATCTCGCAGGAAGAAAAGATGAATCGCATTTTGTCTGGTGCTAATATTGATGCCTCACAAAAACCCAGCATAATTCTGGCGCATTTGCCAGAGGCTTTAGGTCCAAATATGTCAGATGCCGATTGTAAAATTTTGCGTACTATTTGGCTGTAGAAACTTCCCTCCCATACCCGCGAGTTTTTAGCTGTATACCAAGACGACCCTCTCGAAAGACAGGCAAGTACAAAAATAGATAAAAATGACGTGGACTTAGAAAGAGGGTTGCAATAAGGCAAAATGAATTACAATAGCCTACAGGCTAAACTGGTATGTTTGTTTCTTTAAATATCACTAAAATTCTGTTCCTATTGGCTGATTCAAATGATATGAACTCAAACAAGCTGGGTAATTTTCGCGATGTATCTCGAGAACAAAGCGTACAATGAACTGAAATTTTGGTGAGTCATTATCATATGTTTGCTAAAAACTCTGTGAAATTTGGATCAAACACGTACTTGTGGTTCTCGAGATATCGCTGAAATTCCCCAACTCGATTGAATTTTTATCATTTAAATCAAAGAATCTGAACATTATTTCAGCGATATCTCGAGAATCAAGCTTATGGTTTCAGTCAAATTTTCTCATAATTGTCTAACAACGTTTATTAATGTGTGGCCAAAAATTTCAGTTCTGTAATAATCTTTGTTCTTCAGATATATCGCTAAAATTACCCAGCTTGTTTGATTTCATATCATTTGAATCCGCCAATATAAACAGAATTTCAGAGATACCTCTCAGAAAAAAACGTAAGATTTTCGCCAAATTTTCGAAGAATATTCAGCCACCAAACCTGCATGACTCACCGAAATTACGGATTTCCAACGCCAACGGTTCTCCGTAAAATTCGTTAAATTATGTTCTCATTGCTTAAAACAGCCCATTATTCCGAAATCAACATGTTTGACAATGGGCTACCAGAGGGCGACTACTTCGACTTTGTTCCCAACAGGAGTTATTGGTTGCTCAATAAAGAACAATCGATCCTTGAAAAACTCAGGAATACTTTAGGCTGTACTATTCTGGTCCCAAAATATAGGTACTTCCATACCTATCCGTACGCAGTATCTGCAGCTTTTATTCATTCGAACTAAACCTGTCTCTGTAGCTGTATCATTTTCTAGCATGTATGTTCAACGAATTCTCACAGATTCGCCGTTAAACATAATTCGAAGAAACGTCATGGCTCTAATGTATTCGCAGAGTGGATCGATAATTACATGTTTCAAACGGACAAGATTGCTAACGATTACCTCACCCAAGCAGATGATGACCAACCATCAGCATTCCGCATTTGATGTGATGAATAAACCTTAGTCTACATAGTCTATGTCCGCATCGACAAATGGACAAAGTCACTGGAATTGCAAAAACTCAAGAGCCTGAACATTTAATTATTAAATTATCTACTATGGTTACAGGACTACAAAAACTGGAACAATTTGCCATGCTTCTCGTTTATATCTTCCTCCTTTGGTTAAATGTATTCAGTAAATAATAATTAAATTAGAAAAGCATAGTAAAAATTTCGAATCTGCTTCCACAGATACGTGTTCTGGCGAATTTTTCGCAAAATATAGAGAAGAATTTTATAGCAGTCGCTCCATTTCTTTTTGTATTTTTTTTTTTTTTTTTGAGGGGGGAAAATCACATTTCTTCGAATCACCCACTTCTGCTTATTCTCTTCGCTTCGTTTGTTGTCCGTTGATTTAATAAAAAAAAAAATCAACGCGAAAAATTTAACGACGTAAAAGAGGAGAAAAACTTTTACTATCGTCTTCCAAGCTTTCGTCTTCCAATATCTCGTTGTTTTTCCTCTTCCTTCTGTTCAATAAGACTTTCTTTCTTGTATTTTTGCTCTCTCTCTTTTCTCTTGATAGTCTTGTCTTGTTGGTCGAGTTAAAATTCATCCAAAAATTTTACTAGGTAGGCTAGTAAATGGTGAAGAAAAAGTGCAAAGCGGAGGGAAATAAAGATAACTCTTTAGACCATTAAAACTCGGCTGGAATAACTATTTGTTTTTTCTTTTCATCCAGTTTGCTTGCAAACGGGGTATTAAAATTAACCTCACAAAAGGATTAGGAGTGAGGATGATGAAAATTATCTTTTTAATGAAAAAAGAAAACGATTAGTACCATTTTTCCATTTTGACCTAATTTTTTTTCAATGTATATAATATGTTGGTATATATGTATATGTTGATATGTATGTATAATGTATGCGTGTCGCTCGAAATTTTGTGTTCATGGTTTTAAGAAAACTACAGAAGAGATATAGCCGAAATTTTCACAAGAGATAGTTTTTATATGCGGGAGCAGGTTTAAAAGAAGTTTGGTGCTTATCGGTGTAGTAGTTTCTGAAAAAACTGGAAAACCAAATTTCTGATAAAGTCATTTTTCCTAGATTTTGAGAAAAAAGAAAAGAGGAATCGAGCTGTAATTTTCAAGATAGATTTTTCTCATATAGATGGAAGTCTGATATAAGTTTGGTGCCTACTAATTAGGTACTTATTTTCTGAGAAAACTGGAGAAGAAAAATTGCTTGAAAAAATTTTGTGTTCACGGTTTTAAGATAACTACAAAATGGATAGGGCTAAATTTTTCGTGAAGGCTATTCCCTATAAGGGACGTGGGCTCCGATCATGAATTGAGTTGATAATTAATAGCAATTGATATCCGATTTAAAACACATAAGCTATCAATTCTTCTCAGTTATCAATTCAGTTCATGATCGCAGTCCAGGTGTGATAAGAGTTTGGTACCTATCGGCTCAGTAGCTTCCGAGAAAACTAGAAAATAAAAAATACCTGTAAAATCAATTTTTAGCCATAAAACATGGATAGATCTATATTTTTGTTAAAGATATCAATAAGCATCGATCGTTTTTGGTAATTTTTCAACTATTTGCAAATCTAGAATTCGTTTTTTAAATTGTTAAAGAAAATTGACAAATTAGGTATAGCGAAGTATCGCTGCGCTAGAGTTTTGTTTTTTAAAACGCCAAAATTTTCATGAAAAAGTAATTATATGTAAGGAGAAATTTTCAAAACATTTTCTTCAACATTAAAATACTTGTTCCAACCGTATTAATTCTAATGTAACATACAATATTCATTTGTCTCATTGACAATAAAATTATGGGTATTTGCTGAGGTGTCATCTCAACTTTAACAGTTGATAGGACACCTAAAAACAAATTAAAGATTTGTGGGGACTCCCTGGTATGAGGTTAAGGGGCTTGGACCCCCAACAACAGTTGCCACAAAAAGGCAGACTTATTTTTGTCCTTGCGATGTTAAATGAAATACACACGATTATGTTAGATTGTAATTACCTGCATGTACTTGCAGGTAATGTACGAGTACCAAATTGTGACTAATCTCAAATACAATGATGTCACAATCTGTACACAAACCGGCCCATCATCTATTATCACTACAAAAGATGACACAACCAGGCCACTCTCACAAACATATGTATATGTACATATTTGCGTCTGTGTGCGTGTAAATAAGCCAGTATATAAACCGTCTGAACAGTCACTAAAATTGCCAGTGTTTGTCCAGGGTTTGGCTTACCCATATGTTTAATATAAAGTGGCTGAACACACTTAATTCTGTTGGATTACCTTCTGGTGAGAATATCTTCCTCACGACAAGGTATTCCACAAGGTTAATTGACAAGTGTCTTGTTCTCGACGGTTACGGAGCTTGTTAAGCGTATACTATAAAAGTATGACTTTACAAACTTACTTTAAAATTGTGAACTGTTAACATGAACCATAATATTCGCCCCTGGGAGCAATCCTCTTCTTTCTTATCCTATCTTGATTAAAACATGAATCAGGTCAGTAGGTCACTTATATTGGATTTTTTAATACAAGTTTGGGAACTTGGAGCACCTTTGTTCTAGAACCTGTGGCAAATTGAAGAGAAACTTTTTTGTTATTCGTGCCGAATGCTGTGTGTGTACATGGTCAAATCAATTTCAAAGGAAATTTCCTGATGACATGATTTTAGTATACCTCCCTCATTAAACAATGAGAACATGAGATGTATTATCTGCTGTTAAACCTAAGTGAATTCTCAGGAATGGCTCTATGAAGGTGAAGGAAAATTAATTTTTTGTGACGTGATACTTTTTTGTCGCTATGTGAAGTCGGGATAAATGTAAATACATGGCAAAAACTATTGCAGCAGAATCTATAGAACTGAATGGTCTCAGCTTATTCATTTCAATTTATTCCCCGCTTTTTATGTTAATTAAAGAATAAAAGTCTTTTTCGTGACATTTTTGTAGTTTATTTCATATACCGTTCTTATTCGCTGAAAGACTATTCCACCTTAGGTATACTCGCAAAACAGCAAAATGTCATGGCCACACTTATATAGCCTATCGCCTGTTATAAAACCTATCACATTATCTTCTTAGTTAATCTGCTATAATACAGTACTTATAATCAATCCATCGACTGTAGTCAAAAGAAAAAATAAGTATAGTAGTTTCATGTACAGTTTATTTTCTGATAATTTATAAGAAAATTTATTCCAATCTGAATATGAATACGAATATAGTCGATCTGTTCCACCCATAACAGATATTTTATTGAGAAATTATGATTGAGGAGTTCTTTGGATTTTCGATGATCTTTCCGTGTACCTGAATTTTTAACGTAGAATACGTTCAAAACACGTGACCCATAAAAATCATCAGAAATTTTAAAAAACCAATGTGGCGGCAGGGTTTTTGGGGTTAAATCCCCTGATGAAAAGTCTCGCACTCTGGGGACCTACGGTGGAGTCTCGAACTTGGTAAGGCAGTGAGCTGCGGAACTGAGTCTCTTATTATAATATTTGGCGCCAAGGCCAACAGGTGAAATTCCTTTTTTTCTGGAACCGTGTTTTACATCTTTAATTTCACTCAGTATGGGTGTTGAGAGATGCGATGAAAGGTTTCAAGGAAATAAAATCCCCGCGTGAGGCTTAAAACAAAGAGTTTTTTTCTCAATTTTTGTTAATACTCTTCCAGGCTTCTCTGTCCCCTGGTGTTTTTGCGTAATTTATTTTTATGACGTATTATATATGATCTTATGATTATTGTTGAGGTGATAATCGTAGCGAAAATATGTTTAATATTACCGAATTTTCCTAATCAAGAAAGTCAGTGTGCGAATTATGGATTCTGAAATATTTCATTTTCGATTAATCTTCGATTCCAGCTGACGAACTGAGCAAAATCTGGACCTTTTAGTAAATATAATAATTCGGTTTTAAGATTGTGTGTCGACATTTCGTTGCTGGAAATAACGACGTGAATCTTATTCAAAATTTCGAATGAATCATTTTGTGTTTTACTGCAAGACCAAATTGCGGAACCAATCTGTTCAATCGCCTTGAATTGTGTGCGTATTTGTCATTTTGATTTGGATTTTCCAGACTGAAAAGCATATAAAAATACGAATACTCTCGGGGGAAAAAAAAAAATAAAATATCTTACGTAAAATCCGAATGGAATCGTATAATTCTTAACGAACTTCGTATAAATTTTATTGTCTCAAAACATTTCTGCCTGTCCAGACGGCTAAAAAATCAACGGATGTACGCATAATCGGAAAAATGTGATTGCTTTTTTGTCTCGTCTTACCTGGCCTTTTACAAAAATGATAAATGTGGGGTTCGAAACTTTTGCATAATTATTATGCGTTCGAATTGGCCGGGAGAAATTTTACCGATACGCATCTAAATAACGTAGCGGTGTGCTGAATGCTTTAAATTTCTTACAAGTTTTCAACGATAAGAATGCTGTTTAAAATCAGAAAAAATTATAAATTTGGTGAAATTCTCCAGTTATGAGCAAGGTCTGTGAAATGTTGGTTTTTCATTCAAAGCTACGACTTTAGTTCTGACTTCTGCCTTAGTTCTGTGAAAAAGAAATCCTCACAAAAATTATTTTCTCTTATAAAATAACGATACTGATGAGAAGGGTGTGTGATACAAACATGATTGTATCTTTATTGGAGAATTTTTATCAGAACACTGGGTCAAGAAATACTGTTCAGAGGGTTACAGAGATTGAAGACCATGGTTGTTACCTTCCTATATCAAAAACTTTACACGATTTGCATTTATTACACTGTCAAGGATACATTGGAAATGATTTTTAAGTAGGTTTTCCATTGAAAATCTACCTAATAATATTGGTGTCATGGAACGATCTGGGAGTGGGCATGGATGTTTTTAATTTCATAACACATGCAAAATTTTGGCATTAATAACTCAAATTCATATATATGAACGAATTTCTTGTTACCGTGGTACAGATCGCAATTCTTATCCGATAGTCACGAAATTTGAAACGAACATTAGTGCAAAGCGAAGAATCTAACCTATTGATTTTATTGAGAATTGGCTGTAAGGTACTTCCGGTATGGGTATTTTCATTTTTGTTTTGAATATAAAATTTTCAATTTTCGACCAATATCTATGAAATTTGAAGCATATATTCACTATGACTCATTATAACTTAGTATAAATTTTGGTGTGGATCGGCCATACCGTACTTACGGTATGACTGTTTTCGCTTTTGTTTTAGCTATAAAATTTTCAATTTTTGACCAATGTCTACGAAATTTGAAACAAACAATAATAATGATCTATTATAAGTTGCGATAAATTTTGGTGGCGATTGGTCTTACAGTACATCCGGTAACACAATTTTCATTTTTATTTCAGCTATAAAATACCTAATTTTGAACCTGTAGTAACGTAATTTCGGAAAAAATATTTATTACGATCTATTATTAACTTTTTAGTGACTACCTAATTTTATAATTTTCAAAAACCTACTTTTTCCAACGGAGCTGCTGCTGCGTTAGGGTTTTTTGTGTGTTTAATTTTTATTTTGTTAAATAAACATCACATTTCATTTTTCATACAAAGGTAATACTGTTAAATTCTTTGTTTTGGGAGAAACAACAAATTTGGTTTTGTGTTAGTGTGCATGTGCGTGTGTGTGTTGAATTATGAATACAATCAAGTACATACGTACATAAATACAAATGTATAAGCAAGCACACAAAAGGCAGCAAATATATATGTCCGACACACAATAAGCAAAGCGCAAGAGTACAAGCGATACAGCAAAATGGACATTGGCTGCATGCATTTTATCTGACAGGTTTTTACTCTCTATTGAATTTGTATTTCATTTGTATTCATTTCATGTTGTCAATCGAATAAATTAAACCAAATTATCTTGCAGAGAATTGTCAAATTATGAATCTGTCGGCTCTGTAATAAAACTTGACGAAATATTAAACACTGTCTGAAAGAGAATCAAATTTAATTACTGTCATATTTTGTCTTTAGAGATGAATTTAGTTTCGGATATTATAATGTCTGAATTTGTGTTTCACCGCTTACATGATGTCGTCATTATAATTTAAAATATTTTTTATTTTGAAGTCTCAAAATCTCGGACTTCTCAGTAGTTAAAGGATGGGCAAAGTTGATATTGTGGTAATCCTTAGATCAATAGTCGATAGATAGTCTGTAAGATAATGGGTTGATCAGGGTTGTAGGACTGTTTGATGGGAAAATAACTTAGAATATGCTGAAGAATGAACAAATGAAAAGATGGGTTACAGGACATACAAAATATTCAAAAGTAAGAGGAGTGCTTTGAGCATAACTAAAATTCATTAAAATTATTTTGCTTAGATAAGTATTTTTTCTTATACAACGTGTGAGAAAGGCCCAAGGGGGTACGTAGCAAAGATCAGTAAATCCTTGATTTTGTCCTTATGGTAATCTTCAACGAGGTCCAATTTTCTGTTTAAATATTATTTTATAAAATGGAAATTCATTGAAGGTATACTAGAGTTACATACATTCTCAATTTCCTTTTTCAATAATTATGATGCAATTTTTTGTATCTTTGTCGAAATTAATAGCTACTAATAGTTGTTTTTGTTTATGTTTGTTCACAGGATGGCTGGGAGCGATGTCAACGGCTGTCTCGTTGCTAATATCTCCTTTCACGATATCTTTTTGTCGGCGAAAATCGACTCGTCTGACAGCTGTGATGGGTGGTCTAGTCACTGCGTTAGGATGCCTATTCACCTCCTTCGCTACGCAGTTCCATCAATTATTTTTCAGTTACGGAATCGTTGTCGGTAAGTAATTGAACTAGGGGATTTTATTCGCAGTATATCCTACATTCTCCTGAAAACGTATCCGTTGTACCCCCTTCCTCACGTGTCTACTGAGTAAATATAAACTCCATCGCCAATAATAGCCAAATTCATTGGTCTTGATCGTCGATTGACCTGTACAGGGTGATGCATGATTCTTGAAGTTTCACTCATGTTAGCTTGCTGAAATAAACAACAAATATTATGTACAGTGATGTCATAGTGTTTTTCGATATCGATTAATTGCATTTAGAAATAACATATTGGCTATATTGGCCAAAAATCTAAACTTTTTTCCGATTAAAACGAAATTTTTGAGGGGGCTTACCTGGCGACCACAACACAAATTTATATCCGAAAAATCAACCACTTCTGATGGTTACATACCCGTTCAGATTATGTCAGTTGTCAGTGTTGTAGATTTTAAAAAGGTTCGAATACGAAATACTGTTATGTGCCACGCTTTACCCTTCCGACATGTACGTTTTCACCCGTTTTTAGACCCCCAAAATGCTTCTCGATATGATTTAGCTGCTCTGGCGCATACCTTCGTTACACCTGCTATTTTATCTTACCTTTTATCCTCCCTATATTAAGCCTGTTGAGAGCAATAAAAATGCACATTTTACGACTGTCAAAATTGACAATTTCAGGTGAATACTTTCCGACTACTGGATTAACCAAAATTTTCGCTGTTTTTTCGTGTTTTTCCTTATCTTTTAATTTATTGCAAATGTAGGTAAACATAGAAAAACAGTGTATAAATAAATTTTATTTGAAAAAAACTGACAGCGCTAATCTGAATGAGTAGCTCTTATTGGTCAACATTCCCAAATTTATGACAGTAATTTTTTCAATCTTTAAATTCTAATTCTCTTCAGTTAAACCGTTCTAATTTTTTAATTTTCAAATATGAATAGTCTAGGACATTCTCCGGATGGTCAGCAACATTTTGAGCCTACTTTTATTAAAATCTATGAAGTAGGACACTTGTTCTGAGCGAACAAAATTCCGTTAGTTCCGGAGATAGGACATACCAAAAGTATAAACTCTTCCGCAGTCGGTAATAAAAATTAATTTAAATTCATATATATCGAGTATCTTCTGTTTGGTCCCTTGCATGAAGCTGCTACTCGATATTTGTCCCCAGTGTACTAAAATTCATGAAATCAGTTCCAGTAAATCAAGTTTTGACAGTCTCGCTTACTCCTCTATGGAAAGACAGCAACTTCGCCTGACAAAACCTCCGAAACAGAGTTGACTTCTAAAATCTATTTGGATAGTAAAATCACTTTTAGATTAACGATAAAAATTCGAAGACCTCATCTCTAACTTCTAGATTTTTCATGAACCAGAAAATAATTTTAATATTTTTCAGTAATCTAATAATTTTTGAAGACCAAATAAAGAAGGTCTCTTTCTATTCTTGCCATGGAAAACGTAAATTTTATTTAATCTATATATCAACAAAAGTCAATGTACTGGTAAGTATATTTGTTCGCACATAACTTCAGAACCACTTGGCAGATCGAGATTAAATTTTTAGTATTTATTTGTGTTATTCCGAGGCATGTTTGAAGCCATCGTCGAAGTCTGTAGTCTCTCTGAAGGCAAAATTGTCCGTTTTCACCAAAATTCGTTATTTGCGGTACACAAACGAACAAAAATGAATAAAAGAGAATGAAAAAATCTTAAATCGCGGGCGCAGCTCAGCCGAATCTGCGGTTAACAGCTGGTTATAAATAAAGTTTCTCATTTTGAAATGATTAAAAATCATTTCATTTTCAGTTATCGTCAAAATCGTATTTGGTCGAGATCCCTCTCCCAAGAACACAAATCCATTCCGTCATTTGTGCCATTGCCACAGCAGCAGTGCCTCGAATCGAATAATCGAATCTCGCGTGACTGCTGGAATTTATGCCTATAGTCCTTTACCTAGTACAGCGGTTTTCGTGTTTTGTTCGAAAATTTTTATCAGCTGAAAATTTATGTCGGCGATTTAACAGTTCGTGTTTTCATGTTCTCAGAAATTTTTTCATTGCCAGTGTCCATGTGAAAAATCAGTCGCTGTATGAACACTTCTTATGCTCGTAAGTCATTAAACTGTGGGCTGTACCCAAATTCATCCGTTCTGCTTGAAATTATTCAGTGGGTAGTATTTTAAATTTCAATACTCATTTTTCAACATTTTTCTTGATATTCCACGCCTTCTTCCTAGCACTCGAAATAAAGTCTCTCCTATTTGATTCAATTTTCCGTGTATTTCTGTTTACTCGTGATAATGTACCTATATACGTGTATGCACATAGGTCTATATAAAAATATATATTATATTTACAGAGGTAAAGTGGTGGACTTTTTTCTTAACAACCGGTAATTTGGCGGACTTTTTGGTCCACTACATTATCACCCCCCTTATTCTGTTTGATAAATTGGGGTATCGTTTTGCTTTTTGATGTTTATTGTATCATGCACCTCTTAAATTGATACTCCCTCCTCGGGCCGTTTTAAATCATACTTCACAGTTGTTTTCGTGATTTTCTCGTTTACGGATCAATCTTACAGAAAATTGTTTTCCCAGAGAAAAGTTTTCTCGTAAAATTTTCTACAATTTAAGTCATACTTTATTTTCATTGGCTCTATGGTTTTGAAGTTGAAAGCTTACAAACATTTGATCGCACAAAATTCTGTTTTTAGGGGTTCAACATCTCTGATTTAGGTAAACTAATTTCTTCAAAAGTAAGTGTGCTCCTGAATTCAACAACCATTTTTATTGTGAACATTTTTTTTTCAGGTGTTGGCGTTGGATTGACCAGAGATTGTTCAACCCTAATGGTTGCTCAATATTTCAAACGACGTAGAGAATTTGTGGAAATTCTCATTGTATCTGGTAGTGGTCTTGGAATATCGGCAATGTCGGCGTACTTGAAAGGAGCCATTAGGTGAGTTTTTCATTGATGAATCTATTACAATTTTTTTTCGTAAGAACATCCCACCCCGCCTACCAAATCTGGCAAATGTATTTGGACCAAATTTCAGGAATGTGTATATTTACCTATACCTAGGATTCTTTTGCAAAGTGTGGATATGAAAGCTCCATCTTGAAAGTTGTAATTAAGCTCGGAAGTTTTGAAAATTTGGCGTACATATATCTATTATATAAAATGATCGTGATTTTTTTTGTAACAGCGTTCATTTACAGGGCATTTTAGCAGTTTGGTTTCGTATGTGTGACCCACAAAGCTTTAATTAAGCTCAAAAGTTTTGATGATGTCTATAATACAATCAAAGTATCATTTCGAAAAGTTTTGTTTTTCGGGTATTTTAGAAAGTTTGGTTTTGAAGGCTTAACCCTGAAAAATGTAATTAATATCAAAAGTTTTAATAATGTCCCGTATGAAAGAATCGAGATTCAACATTCAAAAGTTTTATTTATGTTTCAAAGAGTTTTCTTTTCAGTTTTTAGGGAAATTTGGTATTGAATGCTCCACTCCGAAAGTTGTAATGAAGGTTAATCGTTTCAATGCCGTACATATTATGGAAGAATCAATATATCACTTTAAAAGTTTCATTTTTGCTTCGGATAGTTTTATTTTCATGGTCTTATGAGAAGTTTGATGTTGAAAGTTCACCTTTAAAACTGTATTCAAGCGGAAGAATTTTGATGTTTCGCATGAAAAAGTCCAGATTTAACATTGAAAAGTTTTGATTATGTTTTGAAAAGTTTTGATGACTATAATAGCGGTATAAGTTAAAAAACAAAATTGTTCCCTTACCTGCTTAGGTGCCAAAAAAAAGTGAGTTTGTGAGTGTATTTTATGGTTACATATAACCCTAAAATAAAAACACATATTTTTTCTGAGCCATTGATGATGGCAGGGAATAAGGGGGTGGGTGCACTCATGCCACATGTGACTCCCTTATACCGCACGTCATGTCCCAGGATCATCATTTTAAGCCTGCATCAGGACGTGGAATATCTTGGGGGCAGGCAACCTTTCTGCCCCATTTTCTAATACATTTAATATCTTCTATTATGTAAAAAAATAAATCATTTTGTCAAATCATCGTCAGATCTTTACTGATGAAACAATTAAAGTGAAATTTTGTTTACCACGAGTGTGATGGTGATACAAGTTTTAAATAAAAATTATTCCAATACCTACTTCAGGGGCTGAGTAAATGTGATTTGATGAAAGTATTGCATGGTTATATACTCGGAGAATTGAATTTTTTTTAGCACGGGGACCATCTTCTATTATAGGTATAAAGATGAAACTGAAAAACCTTTATGGGCAAATTTGATCTTTAATAGATCAAATTCAATGATATTGGTCTCTAATTGTGGATGTGATCGTATAATCTGTGATATTGTTGGTTACAATAAGTCTGAAAAAAATGTTGCATTTGGTTACTCATTTGTTTTCAAAACATCAATGAGTTTTGAAGAGCTGATTTTTTCTAGGGAGTATTGTCAATCATAATTTTTTTCATACACTAATTAGACAATATTCAAATTTATGTAGATACCTATATTTTTATAGACATAATAATGTACAGAATGAGATATATTTTTGTATCTCTCATACTATATTAATTTAGACCTTACTGGTGACAATTTGGTTTCCATTCGCAGGCTAATTATAATTTTTTTTTTTTAATTTATTTTTTTGGGATGGTGGAAATCTCACTTGGACCCAGATAATTTCTCACTGTATATCTTGAGTAGAGTTACATAGTATTTTGTTTTACATCAAAAGTTTCCAGATGATTTAACAGGAAAAGAAAAGAATTAGGTGATTTGACTAGAAAAACAAAAAATAATTATTTTCCATCTACTTACATAGTTACCCAATTGCAAAAACTCAAATACTTTTACCTGAATAATAAGCTTCATTATTTTATGTCTTTAGATAAAGTGATAGGTTAGGTGAATTTTTTCCTTTGGAAAGGGATTTTATCCTATTTGTTAGGAGTAATAGGAGGTTTGGTAGATAGTTTTTATTTTATTTTTAATTGTATCTTGGAAAAAAACATCAGGTGATATTTATAACAATGGGTGAAATGTGTACTAAAGTCCTTCGGATGGGTTGATTCAGACAAATATCTGGTTATAATTATATTCATAAGAATAAGAATTTCCAATAATAAAAAAAAAAATAAAAAAATAAAGAACTGTGGGGACTATAGATCTCGTACACACGCCATTCTTTATCAGGCGTATTATATTCAATAGCAAATAAAATATATTGTTTTTTCGTATGCTCTTACTTGCACACACAGGCAAGTAAGATGCAAAGTTCGGCCGATGACAAAACGATAGATAAAGATCTCGGTAATGTCTCAGACCGGTACACAAACCCATTATGTCATTTCTTATCAGTTGCTTCAGCAATGAATAAGAAATGACGTGAATTCTACAACACACCTACATATGTATATGTACATAAGTGTGTCTGTGTGCGTGTACCAAAACCAGTATATAAACTCTCAGAACCGGCTCTAAAATCGCCAGTGTTTGCCTTGGTTTTGGCTTACCCGTACTTATGTGCGAAGTGGTTGAACACGCTTAAATTCTGTTGAATTTCCTTCTGGTGAGAATATCTCTCACGACAAGGTATTCCACAAGAACAATACTTACGTAGGTATTTAAAGTACCTACTTATGGAGCGACGAAGGTTTTTCAGTAAGTACGATTATGAAGCAGAAAAGTAAAATTTTTCCGGTGGTGTGAAGTCTTGTAGCTATTTTTCTTCCAGGAGTGTTATTCAGCTCACAATTTTCATTAAGATGAAAATCAAAAAATTTTTATTTCAAAATTCATTAATTTCAGTGAAATTTTGAGGAAAAAAAATTAAATCAGATGTCTGGGAAAATTACTTAGTCCATCAACTTCCGTGTTCGTAGACATTTCATTTGTTTGCGAGGCTCGAATTGAGGTGAGTTTAATTTCCAGTTGGCGAGAGCCCCATTTAGCCCCCGCTGTAGCACCGCACTTAAGAAAAAATAGAACGTAGAAATGAGGCCTTTTTGTTCTACAAAAGTTTGATAATCGTTGAAAATGATATCCTCGACGAATATGCGTAGTTTCTGCCACCCACTAAGATCTGAAACTGTCATCAATATTTTCAAAAATTTTTTAAAATTGGTGGACTGTAAAAATAAAACTGTAGATACATTACGCATAAGTTCGTGTATATCATCGTGGAGATGAGAAATGAAGAAACTTTTATTTTTATGTTCTACGAGTCAAAATTCATGCCAATACTCGTTTTCGCATTTGGCACCCTTTATTTTAATAATATTTCTGAAAATAGATAAATAAAATATTAAATATTAAAATAAAATTTAAATCGTGAAAATTCGTTTGAATATGTAAAATTCTTTTCGAGCACCTAAGTCTGAATCATATATTCTCCCGGCTACTACTGAAAAATTCTCGTTTTATTGAGCTTAGTGTTTCAGAAAAAAGTTTATTCCAAGTATTTCCGGAGTGGATGATGAAATTTTCCGGTACGATAATAACAATAACTTCTTCGAAAGATTGAAATTTTCTTCATATTTTCCTTAGTTACTAAAGTTGTTACGCTGGTAATCATCTTCGAGATAATTTTAGAAGTAATTAATCTTTTTGCACCTATGTTTTTTTTAATAATTTTTGGCACCTATTTTATTTTTTAAAGTATACATTAATTTCAGTCAAGGTCGTCGGTAGGGAAAGGTGTTATTGGGAGTCTGGATCCGCCTTTCATTGAGACAGAGCTATCTACGCTCCTAATCTTAACTTATTTTTGATGGTATCAATTTATGCGCAATCGTATGTCCTTTAATTCGATTTATATAAGAAAAAAAAAAATCACATCTTATTAAAGAAAAAAAATTAAATTTTTGGATTAAAAATGTATTATCTTTTTTCATACTTTAATAACACAGTTCCTGTTTGGTATAACTATGCAACGATTATAATAAAATTTGTACTTTTTATTAAGTCTACCTCATCGATTCGTGAAATTATAGGTATCATTCATTTTGGAATCATCCTTCTTAGTGTTAAGCAAAAATTATCTAGATTTTGCACTTTTTGCAATATCTTAAATGTAAAACTTAAGAGAAAAATGTTAAATTTTTCAGTTTTATTTTGAAATGACAAAAAATAAGGTAAATTCATTTTAGCAAACAATAATCGTCAAAATCTTATGAGAAAAGCTGACACTAAAACGTGGGTTGGTTGTCCCAGGGAAGGTTTCAAGCTTTAGTGGAAGTCTGCAGCCTCCTTCAGTGCAAATAGCTTTATCTCTCTTTGGCTCTATCGTTCTCTTTGGAGTCTTCTGCGAGAAGGATTGTAAGTCTCAGACTGCTCCGCGGAGGAACCCGCGGGTGACAACTAGTAATTATTTATTACCTACGTTTACTTTGTGTGCAGTGCCATCGGATGGAGATACGGCTTACAACTGATTACGGTGACCGTGTTCCTAACCTTTTTTCTGGCTACTTGTTATCGTTCGGCCTCTCTATACCATCCGCAGCGTCGAGCCATTTTACATTTGAAAAATCAGAAACGCAAGATCAAAGATAAGAACAAGGTGGACGATAAACCGCCGTTAATCGACTTCAGCACCCTCAAGAGTAAAACCGTTCGCTATTTGCTGCTGTCGACCGGAGTTGGCGCTCTTGGCATTAATACGCCCATCTTTCATCTGGTAAGTCGAAAGAATTCCGATACATGCTTATAGGCTAATAGGCTATGTCTGAAAAAGTGATTTAGGACGAGAGAGAGAGAGAAAGAGAGAGATGATCGACCAACCAAACCAAAAAAAAAAAAAAAAAAAAAGAAAACGCGGAAATACTCCAAAGGAAAATAAAGAAAAACATAGTAAAACGTCGGCTATTTTTCACACGTCTTGGTATGCGCAGTGCTTAGTGAATGCGAATCGCCTCATCTCGAAGACTGTTAAATGAGGATCACAATCGTTTTACCAATTTTGTACATTTTTCCTTCTTCTTCATCCTCCTTCTTACTTTCTTCACCTTACTTTAGCATCCTTGTATCCTGCCCCCTTCCTCATTGCCACATTTCGATTCCATTTAAATCTTAATGTATACGCTGCCTTGTTGGAAGAAGAATTTACTGTGGGGGCTATATACTGTATTGGTGTTTTTGTGTGTAGGTGTCCTTTTAGCGAGCAGAACAAATTTAAGTACTAACTAAAACAAAACAAATGCAAAAAAAACTCTTGCGCAGCAAGCCTCGCTAGAAAAAGTAGGTTTTCGAGAGAAAGAATTGCGAATTTTGATGATCACAATAATAGTCTGTAAGTTTATTTGCGTTAATAGTATATTTTGATTGTGTGAAATGTGTTAGCTGGTGACAAAATACTACACAATGTGAAATATAAAAGCATTTTTTCTTCAAAACATGAAAAATAAATTAAGATGATAGAGTATGGTAAATAATCATATAATTTAAAATAAAACCAATGAAATATAATAAAGTTATGAAATAAAAACAAGAAAACACGAGCATGATGGTTAATTTTTGTAAAAAGAAAAATTCATGCAAATTGTAAAAAAGAAGGAAAAAAAGCTTTATCGGGAATACCGTCCGGTCGATCCACACCAAAATTGGTAGCATGCTACAATGAATTTTAATGTATATTTATTTCAAATTTCGTAGATTTGGTTCGAAAATTCCACATTTTATGACAAATATAAAAACAAAAATAGCGGTACCGGAAGTACCGCCCGGCCGACCCGCACCAAAATTGGAAGCGTACTACAACGAATCAAAATAAATAATTTCTCGGAATTTCGTGGCTATTACGGCAAAATTGAGCATTTTATAGCCAAAATAAAAGCAAATATTATGGTACCGGATGTACCATCAGGCCAATCCTCACTAAAATCGGTAAGTCCAGTCCTTGGCTCTAGAAAAATTTCGTGATTATCGGACAAAAATCACGACCTGTATGATGGGAACAAGAAATTGACTTATATGCATTTATGAATTTGAGTTATGGAGCCAAAATTTTCCTGAGGTCATTAAACGAAAAAATATGATAGTATGCTTCAAAAAATTATACTAATATTTGTTTCAAATTTCGTACATATTGTTCCGAAATTCCGTATTTTGTGACAAATATAAAAAATGAATAGCGATACCGGAAGTACCGTCCGGCCGATTCAAGCAAAAATTGGTAGCGTCCTACAATAAATTAAGATAAATAATTGTTTCGAATTTCGTGGCTATTGATGCCCAATTGAGCATTTTATAGTCAAAATAAAAACAAAAATGGTGGTACCGGAAGAACCGTCTGGCCGATCCGGACCAAAATCTATCTGTCTATCTATACATATATATGAATTTGAGTTATTGGTACCAAAGAAACAAAAACCGTACCCACCACAAACCCTGCGGGCTGATATCGCATCAAGCATAAGTAGATTTTCTAAAGAAACCTACTTGAAAACAACGAACAGACTAAACAACGAAAAAAAACGTAGAATCGAATAGCCAGAAGTACATCATTAGGGTTTTGAGAATGGTTTTTTAGTAGGTTGTTTATTGAAAATCTACTTATTAATCTTTGTTTCTTAAAACAGCCAGGGGGTGGGGGTTGGGACGTTTTTCGTTTCACAACTCAATGAAAATTTTGGCACTAATAACTCAAATTCGTATATTATTTAATATGTATATAAAAGCCAATTTCTTGTTACCACGATACCGGTCGAAATTTTTATCCAATAAGCACGAAATTTGGAATGAACATCATTACTAAGGCAAGGACCTGATCTATTGATTTCGTAACGGATCGGCTATACGGTACTTTCGGTATAGCTATTTTCGTTTTTGTTTTGGCTATAAAATTTTTAATTTTCGACTAAAAGTTACGAAATTTGAAACAAATATTCGCTATGATATATTATAACGTGCAGTGAATTTGTAAATTTTGGTGCGGATCGGCCTTTCGGTACTTTCGGTATAGCTATTTTAGTTTTTGTTTGGGGTATAAAATTTCTAATTTTCGACCAATTTGAAACACATATTCACAACGATATATTATAATTTCTATAAATTTTGGTGCGGATCGGCCTTACGGTACTTTCGTTATGACTATTTTCGTTTTTGTTTTGGTTATAAAATTACAAATTTTCGATCAATAACTACGAAATTTGTTACAAATTATAAGTTGCTATAAATTTTGGTGCGGATCGGTCGCACGGTACTTCGGTAACACTATTTTCGTTTTTATTTCGCCTATAAAATGCCTAATTTTGAATCAATAGGAACGTAATTCTAAGCAAATATTTAATAACTTTTTTAGTCACTACCTAATTTTATATTTTTCGAAAACCTACTTTTTCTAACGTAGCTGCTGCTGCGTTAGTTTTTTTTTATGCGGGGGAGTTGAAATATACCAAAAAATAAATAAATCCTTTACCACCGAGTTTTTATTATTTTCGGAGCGTGTTCATTGTCTGTTTTTACAAGATTAGAGTTATACTGTATCGCTTTAGCTGCTGTTACCGAATTTCTTAAAATCGTTTTTTGAAACACGTAACGTGATATGTCACTCGATGAGGTCATTTTGTTTTACAGACATCGAAAGTAGACAAAAACTGTTTTAATTATGGACGCGGAGATTCTCTCTGGGGGGCGATGGTAAGGTGGTAACTGTTACAACAATTCAAACATTACGCAAATGCAAAAAGGAGCAGGATGCAGACTTTATCACACCGGAGCAGAGTCAGGAATTAGCTCTTTTAAAAAACCTTATTCTTCAAACAAGATAGCTCCGGAGCTAACTACTGGACTACTTGGGCCCAAATGCAAGAACGATACTAAGTATCAACAGTGACTTAAGTTTTACTTCCCTAAGTGGAATTATATATATATATATATTTATATTCATATGTTTATGTATAGTGTACGTTTTTTGTTACCATCAGAACTTGAATTTGATCAATTTAAGTATCAACTACAATCAAAACTAAATTGGGTAAATGCCTTTTACCAAACCTAATTTTGAATAGTCAGTTAGTCAAAACTAAATGAGCAATAGCCTCTTGCTAATTTTATTTGTAACCGACATATCTCTGTCAAAATCCAAAATAAGTTGAAATCAGTTCAGTCTAAAAATTTGGTCAAAACTGTTATGGAGTGCCATAAGTTATTATTGAGAAATTTCAGCGTCGCAAACACGCGCATCCTCGCACACATGCACACGTATGTGTTGGGTAAATGCTGGTGTAGTCAATAACTTGTTTTAAAGTGCGCGATTGGTCTTATCGAAATACTGATTTTATTGTTTTGACCAGTCGGAACTGAAATTAACGACGGGCTTTGCCCATCTAGCATTAATTAGTCAAAATTTGAGCTCTTTCCGAGACTGAGAGCCAAACACTAATTTGATGATTGAGAATTCGCTTCATAAAGACAGACAAGTGCAGAAAATTGGATTTTCATTCCCAAAAAAGAACCCATATCAATAACAGCAAAACAGTTTTAGTGAGAAACTTACGTATAGTTTTATTATCATAGGTACCTAGTGAGATAGGTACAGATGGGTATGAGATTAATGAAACAAAATAAAACAGGTACACAAAATACTTCACTAGAATTCAAGCCGCAAGCAGGGGCGTACCGAAGGGAGGTTTGGGGGTATCACAGCCCACAATATCTGCAAACCAGTCGGCAAATTATATCAAAATAGTTGTGTTTTTCTCGATAGTCGGCAATTTCTTTGGATATGTGGCCCAGCAATCGGCATTTTTATCTGGTACACCCCCCCCCCCAAAAAAAAAAAAATATTTTAATACGCTATTGGCCACAAGCCAGCCATAAGATGCCTGGTTAATTCTTGCTTCTCCTTCTCTTGCATACGATATTAAGAATTATCCCGGTTGAAGATTCACTAACGTAGTAATCTATTTTGTCAACCCAGGCAAATAAATTCGTTGCAGTTCGCTTTATACTGGCGTACAAATGCGAGCAGCGTTTGCATAAAAATATTCCTTTAATCGAATTCGAAAAAGTTTTCGCGTACCGAGCAATGCAGTGTGAAATGAGTGCTGGGAAAATTTCGACTTTTTCTACCGAAAATAAGATAAGCGAGGAGACAGAAAGGTCGTTTTCACTGGTTGGAAACCGTCGAAGCGTGTTGATTCGATAAAAGAATACATTTGTACATGCGGTTGACGTTTAATGGCGAAACATGACGACCAGTTTTTGGTTCTTCTTGTTCTTTTTCCCTTTCGAAATAATCTGTTTGTTTCGAAAATCGGCGAATTTTCGAAACCCAAAAATGAATGTCGAAGAAACCGAATTAAACTCGCACACGTATTACCAAATATGTGTACTTTTTATTTAGCTGATGATGGCGAAATGTTGAAAGTTCGAAACTCTCGTTTATCGCTTTACTTATTTTGTACTAGGTATGTATATAAATACAAGCTGTTATATACGTACGAATAATGGTGGTGTGGATTTTAATCCATCATAGTTTCATCCGCCTGAGCACAGACAGTACCATCCTGTGTGATTATCATACATATACCTACATATATAGAATGCAGTATATGTCTGAGCGAAAGCCATAAATAAACGCTCTATCGAATTGGTCGAAGTGTGTGTTTGGCTGTTTGCTCCGCGAAAATTATCTCGAATCGTCGTTTTGGCGTTTTTGCAATTTGTGCTATCGTTATGGAAGTATGTTTACTCGAAATTCTGAAATGGAAATTTTGAGATGACAGAACAGAAAAGCTGTTTTTATAAATTGGGTTTTTCGTTAATCAACTCGATTCGTTATTTTGTGAAACAAACGAAAAACATACCCACTTTCGTGTATGATATTATGGTATGTCTTCAAATGGGAAGAAGTTGGCGAAAAAAGTTGTTTTCACGATAGTAGCACTATTTTTAGTAGGTTTTTAGTATGTTTTCTATGAAAATCTATACTTATTAATGTTGGTGTCAAAGGACGACCTGGATCTGTTGGTAGGTATGTTTTTCATTTCAAAACTCAAAGAAAATTTTGGCCCCAAAAACTCAAATTCTTATAAATTTGTATATTTATGTATGTATATGTTACGGGAAATGTCGTGAATTCGTGCAATGACGTGAATGCCCGCTATGTTTGGACATAAACGTTAATCACCAGGCCATCACTGGGCATTCACATTATTACCCATTTAATTTGGGCAACGTCGTTAATTTTGAAGACGGTCATTTATTCTGCATTATCTAGAGGCGAAGCGAAAATGATTTATTCAAAACCCCAAATCCTGGAGAAGCCCCCTCTGCCTCCACCCCGAAAAAATTAGAAAATTTTCCCTGTCAAAAAAACAAAGAAAAATGGTAAAAAATACGACAATTTTTTTTAGGAAAGTATGACTAAACCATAAGCCACGTTATTGCCGTTCATAAGTTTATTATCACTACTTGACTATGTAATTGTTAATGGGTATTGTTGACCAAAAAAAGAAATAAAAAACATTGAAACGAAATAAATTTAATTATGAAGATCCGTTTAGGGGGTGGTTGAATGAGGTAAATTAATATTCTTAAACAAAAAAAACAGAAATTAGTATGTTTTTATTTAAAAAAAAAAAAAAAAAAAAAAAAAAAAAACAATGTGTGGAATATTTTAACCTGACAACAGAAGGTTTTCTGCAGTTATTTCGTATTCACCACATATCATACATAAGGTATGGGGGAGCCAGACCTCGGCAATCACTGGCAATTTTGTAGTCAATATTGTGGACTTATAAACTGACTTCTTACACGCACACAAAGACCATGTGTGTGTGATGAGTAATTGCAACGTATTTTGTCATTGCTATGGCAGTAGGTAAAATATGACACATGCACTGAGGAGCTAAATTGTGACATCATCCAAGCTGTTAACTATCAATTCATCAAGGTCCTGATGTTGCAACATATTTGTATAAATCTACAAGTATGTATAAGTAAACATACAATTATTTTAACGTGCATGCACAAAATTAGTCATCTTGTGATGATGGCTGTCATTGAGAGGCTTAGCCTCTAACCTCATACGAGTGGTCTAATCCCCAAAAATTGAATAATATTGAATATTTGATCAAATCTTGTCTCTACATATTATAAAATATTGCAAGTTAAAAATTGTTGGGAACACTATTACTCCAGAACCACTGGACAAATTCATGTGAAATTTTCCAGAAAAAATTGAGTTATTCTAAGGAAGGTTTATGGCTATCAAGAAAGTCTGTAGCCCCTTTGAATGTAAAGTTATCATTTCTTACCATCTGTGAAAATATAAAACATAGAAAACATTTCTTGATCTAAATGAAAATGAGTAGGAAAGAAAATTGAAAAAAAAATCTAATGCAGCAGCAGCTTTGTTAGAAAAAGTAAGTTTTCAAGAAATTAAAATTAGGTAGTCACTAAAAAGTTATTGATAGATCGTAATAAATAATTGTTCCAAATTACTTTCCTACTGGCCCAAAATTAGACTTTTTATAGGCGAAATAAAAAATAATATTAATTGTTACCGCAAGTTCCATGTGATCAATTTGCACCAAAATTTATTGCAAGTTGTAATATTTGTTACAAATTTCATTGCTCAATATCGAAAATTGATAATTTTATAGCCAAAACTAAAAGGAAAATAGCCATGCTGAAAATACCGTATGGCCGATCCACACCAAAATTTATATCAAGTTATAATATATCATATTGAACTTTTGTTTCAAATTTCGTAGCTATTGGTTGAAAATTAGAAATTTTATAGCCAAAACAAAAACAAAAATAGCCGTACTAGAAGTATCGTACAATCGATCCACACCAAAATTTATAGCTATTTATAATATATCATATTGAATATTTTTTTCAAATTTTGTAGTGATTGGTTGAAAATTGAAAATTTTATAGTCAAAACAAAAATGAAAATAGCCATATTGGAAGTATCATAAGGCCGATATATAACAAAATCAATACGTCAGGTCCTTGGCTTAGTACTAATGTTTGTTCCAAATTTTGTGACTAACTGATGAAAATTGCGACCTTTACCGTGGTAACAAGAAATTGGCTTTTATATATATATATAAATTTGAGTTATTAGTGCCAAAATTTTCCTTCAGTTATGAAATAAAAAATGTACCTATCTCCACCCCCAGATCGTTCCATGACACCAAGATTAATAAATATATTTTCAATAAAAAACCTACTTAAAAACTTCCGCTCTCTTTTTTCATTGTCTAACTACTGGTTGGAAGATAACTATGATTCTTTCTGTCTTACTCTGTTTTTTTTTTCTTCATCGCGTTTCATTTGGGTATGCAAAAAAGAGGTTAAACAGTTATTAGACACTACGTGGGTAACAACTTGTTGAATTATGTGAAACTTAATCAATAATTGCTTGTTGAATAAGAATGATAGTTATTTGATATATAACAGCTTTTTTTCCTTTCTAGAGTACTTCTTTCTCTTGCTAGTAATAATTTAAGATTTTTTAAGTCATTTTCGTACCAGAAGTTTCAAGTTGGCTTAAAGCATATTTTAAAATTTGTTGGAATATACTTAATATAATTTGGTGAAATTAGATACCCATAATAAAAATATGAATATCGTAAAATATTATTTGGAAAAATGGTGTGTAAATATTAAGTTTAAAATGAAGTGTCATGGAAATTCATAGGTAATGAAGTGAAAGAATGAAAATTATTACGAAGTTATAAAACGTGTACATTAAATAATTACTTAACAAATTAAATTAAAGTAAGCCTGCTTTTGACCAGCTTCTTTGGTTCACCTTTGTATCATCCCTAGAATAAACATGAAGTCGAGAAATTCATTCACCAAAAATTCCCCTTTATTATTTTGCTAAATTAAATGGGCAAGGGCCAACTATCAAAATTATTTGTTGTTTCCACCAAATATCAAATTAAACCATATTATCACATCTTTGCCAGCAAAAGGCATAATATGGCCCGCCAAAGTGGAATTTCAAGGCTTGTATGTATACATGTGGAAATCGTTTATTAGAGACACCTAATTAAGGGCATAACTGATTATTTGGGATAAATATGGAACATCCGAAAACAAACACTAACCCTTGAAAAAATCAGATTGCTTATTAAGGACAGCTCGTAGTATAATTGGGATGAAGCGGTCAATAATTATGGGAAAATTGCTGTTGAACTTTATGATTTTATGAGATAAGTTCTATAATCCATTTTCAGTTCATCAGAGATAGTTTTGGTTCTTCTTTGTCATTATTCTATCTGTCTTCATGTTTTCTTGGAGAAGTCAATCAAACAAAATTTTACTCAGGTCATGAGACAAAAAACAAAGCTACCCTCTTCCTTGTGTTTCAATACAAGATCAATTTAAATATCATTTTTTGATGTGTATAAACATACTATGGTTCTCGGTAGGGGCTACATGAGAATTACAAGCATCAGACAGGTCATAACTGTGTCGATGGTAAGTCTTGTTGATGTGTCGTTGTATGTGTAGGTGTATGTATGTTTGTGTGCGTGATCCTTGTTAATTTCATTTTTAAAACGAACCTCTGTATAATTCGATGATTACTCGGCCACTATTTAAGCTAGAGAGTCGAATTGGTGAAGTTTTTATTAAAGTTTTTACTATTTTTTCTGTCGTTAACTTCTTGATGTTTAAAATATACTTCCTTTCTACGGGACCAAATTGAAGAGCTAGCTACCTCTAATGCAGTGTACACAGACTAATACCAAGAACAGGTCACTACGATTATTCAACTTTCAGAATTTTTGTACGAAAACCATCTAAAAATAAAGTTATTAAGTGTTGCAAAGAAATCTTCGCGAAAAATTATCTTTTTTCAGAGCATTTAAACTTTTCCCTCAATCTACTTTAGTTTTATCATCAGTTTAGATGATTGGAAACTAAATTAGGTTTGTTAATAGCATAGGTACGTAATGAATAGACAGAAATGTACGAGTATGATTCTTAAATTTTCAGTCTGTTCTTCTCATTTGTGAGTCTCATCCTTTGTGGCATCTAAAGTGCTAATGATGGACGATGGTTCTTCATTGAAATAATTTCAATGGTGAAAAATACTTGTGAATGAGAATGATGTGAAGAAAATCGAAGTAATTACTCATATTTGTCTTTGCTATTTTTGCTCAAACAAAAAAAAAGTTCTACAAGAAATTGGAAATAACCATGAAATGTATTCGTTAAAGAAGAAAATAGTTGAAATGAATTTTAAAAACCGAATGAAGGAGAATGAGTGAGAGGAAGCGAAAGTGAGAGAGGGAAAGAAATAGAGTTAGTAAGAGAGACCGAAAGTGAAAATCGGAGACCGCGAGAGATCAATCATGAGGGAGGGGAGAATGTATTTGAAAAACTAGCGAAGCAATAGTCGCTAGAAAACTCAGTTTGCCAATTTTCATCATCAATTCGAAGAAACAACCTATAACCTAATTTAATGCAATTCAGGAAAGAAGATCGTAATCCCTTATTCCTTAATGGCGAAAAATATACTTCAAGCAACACAGGCGATATACTTTTTAAAGGTAATTTTTTTTTTGTTTTACATTTTTTTAGGAACCTACTGAATCAATGGGCACCAAATTCCTGTCAAACTTGGTCCGGTATCCGAAAGACATTCTGTAAAAATTCCAGCTTTATTCCTTTCGTAGTTTCCTCAAAATCCAGGAAAAACCACTTCTATAATAATTTTTTCTTCTCCAGTTTTCTCAGAAACGAATGAATAGATAGACATGAAACTTCATCATCCTTGCACGGTATAAGAAAAATCTAAAGTGAATTTCAGCCCGATCCCTTCTATAGTTTCTTGAAAATCCTAGAAAAACCACTTTTCCAAGAATGTTTTGTTATCCAGTTTTTTCGAAAACTAGTGAACCAATAGGTAGCAAATTCATATCTGACTTGGTCCAATATAAGGATTATTTTTCATAAAAATTTCCGCCCTATTTCTTTTGTAGTTTTTTAAAAATCTTAAACACAAAATTTTCTCCAGCTTTTTTTTTTTTTTTCAAGTTTTCTCAGAAATTATATTGTATTATAATAGGCACTAAACTTCTATCAGACTTGTAACTACGTAAAAGAAATCTATTATGAAAATTTTGGCTTTATCCCTTTTGTGGTTTCTTCAAAATCTTCGAATAATCGTTTTTCCATGAATTTTTTCATTCTCCAGTTTTTTTGGAAACTACTGAACCAAAAAACATGCAACTCCTATCAGACTTGTTCCTATATAAGGATTACCATTCATGAAAATTTCATCCCTATCACTTCCATAGTTTTTTAGAAATCGTGAAAAAAAAATTTTCTCCAATAATTTTTTCTTTTCTAATTTTATTAAAAACTACTTTACGAATGGGCACTTAACTTCTATGAATCTTGCACGTATAGGTACATATAATAGCAATGTGTCGTGAAAATTTCAACCATATCCCTTTTGTAGTTTCCTCAATATCCTGGGAAAAGCCTTTTTCCAAGAATTTCATATTCACTAGTTTCCTCAGAAACAACTGAATCAGCAGGCAACAAACCCTAATCAGACCTAGTCCTATATAATGACCTCCTTTCATGAAAATTTTAGCCCAATTCCTTTCGCTGTTTTCTCAAAACTGTGAACACAAATGATACATACATGTATGAATATATACAGGATTATTCACGTTATCACGCACCATAGGAAATTAACATTGTGGTGCGTGATAAAAATGATTAAGTCAGGTAAATGTCATATGATTTGTCATTTACATTGCCCTAGAATTCAGATGTAAAATACCCAAATGAAATAACACATTACACAATTAAGGAATCAAGATAATGTAATTATTTATAAGTAAAAAGAACATTTTCAAATAAATCATTCAAAATGACCACCAGTGGCCATAACACAATACCATGGACAGTATCAATGTTTTATGTGTGAAGAGTAGGAGAAGGGGTGGATAACAATGATAAAAAAAGTGGAAAGAGAAAATGGTTATAAAAAATAAAGTGGAGGTGGTAAAGTTGTTTCTTTGTTTACAAAGCGAATATGAAAATAAAATAAGGATGAAAAATGAACAACACTTAATTTTTTATCTATTTGTTCATTTTCAATGATGGCCTTTACTTGTTCTTACAATGTGTGAAACATGTGAATTTTTTTTTCTGTTATTTTTTGGTAAAATCTTAAGGCATTGACCAAACTTGTCATTACTGTTACCATGAAAACCAGTGATCCTAAAATAACCACATCATTTAAAATATCACCACCATGAATTCTTTTGTGAAGTATATCTCTAACAAACATGAGAACAGCTAACTTTCATCTTTGATCTGAATTCAAATATATCAAATCACTTTAATAATTTTAGATAGTACATATCAGTTGGTTAATATGAAATACATGTTTTATTATAAAGATATTTAATAGTATATTACAAGTTAAGGTTCAAAAGTGAGCAATTACATGTAAGGGAGTTAGCAAAATGAACGCAGCAAGTGAGCAATTCCTGAGTCATGTAAACTCATTTTTGAATCTTATTTTATATAATTAATTATCAGAAAGCTACACTATCATAATGATGAGTCTTTCTTAAAAATTATAAAAAATGTAATAAAATATCAACCTGCTCATTGTTGCCGATTTAACATTTCATTTTGAAAATGTAACCTCTACCTCGATGTAAACTGAACATGCTTCGATGTAAAAAGATACTTCACGTTTTTACATGGAGGTGCGTTCATTTTGCATCGAGATTGTATTCATCAAGGATATGAGCTATTTTTCAGTTTAAAAATACCAGCGTAAACATTGTCTTTCTAATCATGTATTCTGTAAAAAAACTTTTTTATGTAAATTTCCAATTTTTAATGAAAATTTTAACTTTAAAAGTAAGTGTTTTACTTTAGTTACTGCGCACTTGTAGACCTTGGCGAAATCTTTGGTTTTTCTTTTTTTCCTTCCGTTCGTCGTGTAAATGGATTTCAATCGTTATTGTATATTATATTGGTACGTTAATTTATTTTTCTCCTTTTACGTGTGAATTACAGGCATACCAAGCCGAACAAGAAGGTTTGTCAGACTCGGTGCTGCTGTTCCAGGTTTACATGGGTCTGGCCTGGACGGTCGGTTGCCTAGCTTTCGGCGCCATCATCGTGCACAATCCGGCCGAGTGCAGAATCGGTCGACAGTATCTGTGCCAAGCGTCCATTTTCATGTGCGGCCTTTCGATTCTCGCCCTCACCACCGTTCAGGGTAGCCACCAAGGGTACGTGCTGTTCGTCTGGATCTACGGCATATTTTGCGGCGGCTACAATTATTCGCTGAAAATGTACACTTACGAACGGGTTAGAGCCCGAAATTTTGCACGAACTTGGGGCTTCGTCCAGTGTTCGCAGTCTGTTCCGATATTTATTGGCGTTCCTCTTGCGGGTACGTAAAACTGCTCGTCATTTTTTTGGAATCACATAGTATTTAGGTATTTTTCTTTTCCTTTTTCAATATTTCTCAATCGCCGTTTTCGCGCTGCTGCATAGCTTTTGGTGTTTAAGAATAATGTCGCCCCTTTCGCTAACCCTAAAACGTGATTTGTTTACGCGTGATATCTCTTCCACTGGCGAAAAAATTGGTAGAAAAGACGTAAAATATGTGTCGTAAAAATTTGTCGTCGTTGTCGTCGTCGTCCTCACGATAACAAAAGAATAGTCGTCGCCTTAGCGAACGAAATAAAACGTTTATGGTATAATGACTATGAAATCTGTGAAAGCGTCTCATATATAGTATTTGGCTTCTTCGGTAATAAATTGTTCTGTTCGCATGTAATATACGCGTACCTACATTATATGTATAACGACAAGGTGTTGGTATTTATTATGTATTTCACTGGGTATACCCACTGCGGAGATTTGTTGACGTCTGTGAATGTTTTAAACGAATACCTGCGTGCAGATAAATATGTTGTCCGACTATTTGGCAAATTCAATTTTGATGTTATCTGCTTGTTGCAGCGCCTAAACTGCTCCCTGTGCAGTGACTAATGTGTTGTACCTGCTGAACTACTGATCATTCACTCCTCTCTGTTCGTCATATTTTCATCTCTTGTCCTTTTGCCTGCAATCTCTGGTTGTTTCCGGGCCTTCCTCTGGATATCTTCGCCCCTCTTTGTAATTCCTATCCTCGTTTGGATAGCCTCATTTTCAGTATCACCATGCACTTATGTTATGACTTATCCAGTATGATTTAACTAAGTTAATGTAGCCGTAACTCCCGCGTAGCTAATGTCGTACTATTTGTTTTTTTTTTTTTAAATGACAATAATAGCAATGTGTTATATTGACGCAAAGAATCCCATTAACCGCCTATCTACATCAAACCTTGACGAAGAGAACAGAAATCATACAAATAAATTCCTTGAAGAAATTTTTTTTTTTTAATCGTTGGGTGCACCATTTTTAAAAGTTTTTTCGAATTCCATCTTCCAAATTTAAATTCGACCTTAATTTCTTTTAATTTTGTCGAGAGTTCTGAGGAGAAACTTTTTTATCAAGGAATGGTTAGGTACTTACCTTGATCACTGGCATACTCGTTTCGAAAGTTCCAACGTTTTACTTTATTCCGAAGATCAATATTTTTATTTCAAATAACTCCATTAATTTTTACTTTTTTAAATACTCGAAAGAAACAAGTCTCGTATACATAGTTTTATGGGATCAGACTATGCAATCAAAGTTGTTGAATGCGATTTTAGGAAAGCTGAAATATTGAAGAAACATTAACATATGTTTGCTAAAAATTCTGTGAAAGTTTCGCTGAAATCGTGTCATTGGTTCTTGAGATAAAGCTGAAATTCTGAAAGGTTTATGTGAATTAAACTGTGGATACAAAATCTCTAGTTGAGGTAACGACGAGTCTTCATTTGCGAGGTGCCCCATATTTAAGTCCCATCAGGAATGAGTGTTTTTTTTGTTTTTGTTTTTTCAAATTTTAAAAAGGTTTTTTTTTGAAAAACTTGTTTTTAACCTAAAATTATTTCACTAGCTGATTCAATACGCGAGTATATACTTACAACTGTGATTTCAGTTAATTATAGGTGTACTTAGTAAAATAAACTTCTGAATTAGTGCTTTTGCCTTCACGATTTCATGAATTGAAATAGTTGGATTACCCTTGTATCTAGATACTAATAAATTTCTCACGCTGACCTCCACTAGTTAAACCTCCTGTGAACTACAATATTTTTTTCTTCGAAAATTTCTGTTCAATCAGGGTCAATTTAATCCATTATTTTTGATTTGCTGCAAAGATATAAACATATTCACATCCTTCAGGATATTCATAATTGTAAAATTCTGCCAAGATCTTTTGCTGAATTACTGTTTTGTTCGCCGTAAAGCTTTTTCAAAGGCTAATTCTCTTAGCTTTATTATCTAACGCTTACATTGCTTTTGCATGAAGTACCTATATATCTATCACCGGAGCGAACGATAAAATTTAAAGGTTTGATTCCACTGAATATAAAAATTATGCAAGTTACATTGGTTGCATATTTATCCGTATATAGATACATTCCGGTCTTCGTGCGGTAGCCTATTTTTGAGAGAAATGATAATAAATTTTACCTCTTCAATCCTATTTCAAAACTCGTTGATTTTCTGCTCCAAAATAATTTCCTTTCTAATTAATCGAATTTAAAAGCATTTTCTAGGACACAAATTTAGTTTTGGAAGCCAGTAATATTATTATTATCATCAAACCTTGAGAAACGGAAAAATGTAAGAAAAATGTCCAAACAATAATATTTTAATGTTATTTATTTAGATACCTCCTCTGAAAAAATGTTCAAAACGTTTATGAAAAATTTTGCTTCAGAGGTGTGAAAGAGAATTCTGATAATCTAAACATCTGTATGGGTTTGTTTTCTCTTTATCTGACTTATAATCTTTTTAGATAGCTATTATTTGAAAAAAATTGATTTCAGGAATGTGTGATTTACTTTTATTTTCTCATGTGTTTCTCATTCTTTCCATGCCATTGGATCAAAAGAGCAATTTAAAAAGAAACAACGTAATTATAACTTGTGGAGACCGCCAAAAGGCCGAGTTATTATTTGTCTACGCAAATGTTAAACAAAATAGTACGAACTTGTACATTTGTATGTTCTTACCTGTACGTACATACAGGTAAAATACAACGTTTGTGCCATGACTAATTGATAAAAAGATCTTGGCAATGTCATGGAATGGTAGTAAACATCTTATATCATTTCTTATCAGTTACTAATAAGAAATGATGTAATTAGATGATGTAATAGCATATTTATATGCATCTATGTATGTCTATGTACGTGTGCCAAATTCCCTATGTAAACTCTCAAAACTAACTACAAAATTGCCAGTGTTCGCCCAAATTTTGGCTTCCCCATGTGTAAGTAAGAAGTGGCAGAACACGTAAATAGCTCTTGGCTACCTTCTTGTTGAAAATCATCTTCACAACAAGGTATTCCATATCATTTTTATTGAGCTTTCTGATATTTTACCAAGAAAGCATACAATTGAAACGATGTGTTATTCAAACACTACTTAATCATACATCCAAATTATCTAGTCGAATGAATTTTTCAAACTTAGAATTATTGAAAACAAGATTTCATCCGCACCTCTGCCTGCGCCCGTGATTCCCAGTTTTTCATGTTTGGTAATTTGGTCTAGCATTTTGCATTTCCCCTCACAAAATTTCGAAATAGGGCAAACAGCAAGAATGGCGAATCATGTGTAGCAGCCGTAATAAAAGATGCCACAATTTGAAAAAACAAAAAAAAATTAGTGACAGATATACATATAAGTACGTATATAGAGAGCGGGAGAAAGCGATCAGTTTTTTTTATTCTCTTTTATTTATTTTTTTTCTTTGAATTGCCTCTAAAAAAATGTAAATTATGAATTTTACTGAAAATTAAAATTTTTCAAAGAGGTGCTAGGGACTTCGACGATAGCTGCAAACATTTCTTAGAAAACTACAAATTAATCCTGAAAATTTCGTCTCGATCTGTTGCGCAGTTCTTAAGTTATAGGTGAACAAACGTACTTACTTTGAATTTTATTAAATTATGTAACCGAAAATTAAATGAAATTATCAATTATAATAGATGAATTAAATTTTTACAATTTTTCATTAGTTTAAATATGGAAAACGGATAAAATAAACTCGATAGGTATGGCGTATGCAATTACCTGTACGCGTAGGGCTCTTTAATTGATTTGTTAATGTTACATAACACTCTACCCACCTAGCTGATTAGGCAATAAATGTAACCTGCACATTTTCCTATTCAGTGTGCAGTGTGCCGCATCACTCCTTGAGTACGAATATTATTGTGTGCTCCACGAATCGCATTCCCGCTTAAAAGCATCAGATCGTTAAAACAGAGCTCTACTGTGAGAGGCTACCTCAGTTGTACAGATGTGCAATGACTTCCTTTTATGCGCAGGTTACTTAAACGTGCGTTTCGGCGACAAATACGGCTACTACTTTAGCGCTGCTTGCGCCATTTTCGGTTGCTTACTCCTCTTTCTGGTGGACCTGCATAAGCTGCAGTTAGCCCGCCACAAGCACGAGGAGAGCGGTAGCAAGAAGCTGTGCTCGTCCGACTCGTGTCCGCATCGGCGCAAGCTGTCGTTCACCGTCGAGCCGGAGGAGGTGGTGGTGGTGGAGCCGGCCGCTAATTCGCATCCGGACAAGCCGGAGTTGACGTGCATCTCGGAGGAGGGCATCGCCGACATGGACCTGCCCGATAATCTGCTCGACGATCTCGACTACATCGGCGACTGCATCACCTCGTGCAATAAGGTCGAAAACTATTTGATGCTGAGCGAGTACGAGAACAACTTGATCGCCGAGATGCCGGTCATCATGGACCGCAAAGGACGCCGATGGTCGCTGGCTAAGCAAACCGCCGAAGAGGAGACGGTGGCGGCGGTGGCGGCTGCGGCGGCGGCGACGACGACGACGACGACAACGGCGGCGACCGCCGCGTCCCAGTCGAGTAAATGGCGTCTGGTGCCTGGACCAAAGCGACTTATAACCGTCATCGACGAAGCGTCTGTCTGAATACACCTACCTATATAGTTCGATATTATTATTGTTATTATTATTATTACTCTGAATTGATTCGAGGTAGGTGCTCGTAGCCCACAACTCCCCTCGCCGACCACCGTACCATACCCCTGCCTAATTTCTATACGATTTATTGTGTTTATACATACGAAAAAGTAAACGTCATCTTTCTTCGTGTACTTTTTTTTTTCTTTCCTCATTTTCCATTCTGACTCTGTATAGTCTGTCTGACAATATTAGACTTATTTTCATTATTTATTTATTTTTTCTATGTTCCTTACATAATTACCCGAACAAATTAGTATTGTATAGTTTTGTTGGTTTTTTTTTTTTGTTTTTTGTTTTTTGTTTTTTGTTGGTATTAAGTAAAATTTGAGTATTAAAAATAATTTAAAGTGAAGAAACATTAAATGTTACGAATAAGTTGAAAATCAGGTAGAGAAGAGAGTAAAATTTAAGGGAAGTAAAACTGTCAGAATTAAGAACAAAAATTCCAAAATTGTACTTGAATCTACCTCTGTACATCGTATAATGTATTCGAAGTTAAACCAAAAACATATTCTTTTATTCAGCTCTCAGCTTACTTTGTCGTGACTTACAATTAAAAAAATAATAATAATAATAAAAATAAAGCCTGAATGCAAGAACGATACTTGAGAAATGCTTAGGTACTTGTGAGAATTTTTTTATAATAAATAAATTTTACGACTATTTTAAGACTGTTCTCACGTTATAAATACTTAAATATGGTATCGATAACTACGAAATTCATCTTTCTGTACTTACAAGAACCGTTTTAATTAGTTTTCACATTTGCCTATCAAAGTTGTAGTTGACGGGTAGATGACGTACCTTTTGGATTTTTTTCTTTTTTCAAAAATTTTTAATTAAAGTTAATTTTACTTTGGAATATTGACAAAAGAAGAAAAAACAATGGCAATGACACCGCAAAATGTCAACAAATTTTCATAACTTGGAAACTCGCGTTTATTGAATAGTTTACTGCTCTAAAATTTTTCAAAATTTCAACTTGTGTGTCAATTAGAATTTTTCGCATACATAATAACAATTTTGAGATTGACATAACGTATGTATTAAGGAGGCTACATCGACGCCTATGAGGAATATTTGACAGAAAAATGTTGATTGCCCTCCGAGTATGTATTTTTTTTTTTTTAAATGTTTAAAAACTTTCACTTTGGTAGGTACTTATTATTTTTGACAAATTTGTAATATTATAGATTTCTAGTTCTTATTAGCTAGGTTACCTTTTTTTCTCAACAGAAGTACGGTGTTTGAAGTTGATATTTAGCAAAATTGAATATCACTCAGAAAGCAACCTCTGAGAAAAAAAAATCAGCCAAATTAATACTAAAGCATATTTCTCGATCATGTCTACCCAGGCAACTACAGCCTTAAAAATATTACATTCAGTTTTTGTTGTATCCCCAATCATGGACAAATCTTGGATACGCCACTGGGTACCTTGGTATTTCTTCTATTAATTATGTTTGTTAAATCCAAGTTAGGTAGTTACCTAATGTTCTCTCATGGCAAATTTTTGAGTAAGAAATTTTCAAATCTCGTAGTTGCTGGTTATACTTAAGCCCAGTTATACATTACTGAGTTGACTCGAACCTCTGGATTAAGGTTGATTTAACTCAAGTTTTCATATAGGTGTCACACGTATGAACTTAAACCAGATTAAAATTAACTCGGGTTTAATTCTTTATTGTACAACAGACTCTTAGGCTGGTATTCATAGTTGACACTTGTGTTCACTAATCTAAGGATTTAAAACTTGCAGTTCTCAGTTATATTTCTCAGTGAAACTAAAATTTTTTCAAAGGTTTAATATAGTTTGTCCCAAGGAAGTTACATTTCTCACCATTCTCAGCTAAACTGTTATGAAGCGCCGGCAATATTTTGCTGGTAGATATATATTGTTCATATAGATAGTATTTGATGAGACGAGAACAAATGTTGTGTCAGCATTCTATCTACAATCCATATTGAAGATGCTACTATGGAAATTTCAATTTTGGAACAATTTTTCAAAGAAGTCAACTTTTCTGTGTATATTTTTGATCATCATGTGATAGGTTTTCTTCAAAGATCTCCTTCATATATAATGTTCAGCAATAATTTGTACACTTATGTATAACAAATTACATATTAAGTGTATCGCTAAATCGTCGTTGTTGTTGCCGTTGCCGTTTCTCCCTTTTTGCCAATAATATATTCATGGCAGAAAAGTTTTGTTCCTTTTTCAAAGGTTTTTTTTCTTATTTCGCTCAATTAAAGCCTACCAGCAAAATATATTGCCGGTGTTTTACCGAAAACCCTGAAATATAGCGTAGCTCACAAACATATTAACTTACCGAGGCACCTTATCCTAAAATGAAGACGAATTTTGAACGAAGTGAACCGCCGTCAAAACAAAATTTACATTTCAATCATTCGAGGAGCAATCCACCAGAAAGTAACGAGCAGAGCACAGAATGTATAATGTCAACTTCTAGAACCCTTTGCGCATAATTATACCAAACTCGGGTTAGAAAATTAGATTGATACTAACCAAGCTGCCACAGTTTCCTCGATTTCTTGATTTAGCCTTCATATCTCGTAAGTCGCGCATAACTTATTTGTCATAAAGTTTTTATCTTCGACGAACTCTCATTCGAATAAAAATATCAGCTACTTTTGACATCGACAAAGTGAAACGATATACCTATGGAAACATTTCATTGTACTTTTGATCTTTTACTTCCCTTCATTAAATAAGTTATTTATTTTCCAGTTTGCAAAAGTGCAAAAAAAAACCGTTATATTTATTTTATAGTTATATTCTTATTTTCTTCCGCGATGAAAATATTTCGTTATTTTTATAACTGAAAATAAAATAATATTTTAGATTTCGTTGTTTTTTTGGTTTTTTTTTCGTTCTCCTAACTCTAAGCTATTGTCGCATAAGGTTATTCTTTTAATTATTCCTAAAAGACGTGAAATCAAAATACTGACGTTCACTCCCCTATCGTCAAAAATAACGATTCGATGAAAGGAAGTTAAATTTCAGTTTGCCTAAATTTAGAGTAGGCTTCAATTATAGTTTCAATCACTTGAAAATTCAACCTATGTCTACCGTAAGTTCTTTAATGTACCTATACCTATAGTCATCGAAATCTATATTCTATACTGTAATTATGAACACAACTCTGAAACCCTCTTTATACGTATATTTATCGGGATTATTGCATATTCGATGGATTGAAATTTCATACCACGGAGACGAATATCAGTAATTTAAAAGAATATCAAACGGATTTTCATGATGAAAACACTTTTTAAGTGGAAAAACAATTCCAAGTTCAAACATGAACACACAAATTTAGGTCAAAAATAGCAAATTATGAATTAATATTTTGTAGATCATAACGATGTTGCACAATGATATCAAGTGGACAAATGCAAGCAACCATACCACACTGTATGGATACTATTAAGGGTACACATGTCACCCACAGGGCCACAGCAAACAAAATAATTATACTATGCCAAATTTTAAATATAAAGTCAACAAATGCGGTGATAAACAAAACCATATATCTATCTGTAGGTTTCCTGCTGGCCCGGGGATTAGAATTGCCAACCAACAGGAATTCCTACCTCAATCGCCACCACCACCACCAAAATATGGCTACCATATACACTTGGCCACAGCACCGGGCGATGGTGACGAGAGTACTCCATCAATATGTGTCGCCACACTACTCCCCTCCAGTACGGCAGTGCGCATTACGATTAAATGGAGGCAAAGCTACTAACAGGAGGGTAGGTGCGTGTAAGAGAGTGGTGAATGCCCCTTGCCAATACATCCCCGCATCGCACCAGTACACAATACCACGTCACCTCTAGTGCAATCAATGCCATCATATTGTGAGGTGGAGAGTAGGTGATTATGTGTTTTTCCAAGAGATGGCACTGTTCACCATCTCCCTGATCGTGTTGGGGTCACCAATGTAGGTTTCCTGCCAGCTCGGGGATTAGAACCATCAACCAACAGGAATTCCTACCTCAATTGCCACCACCAACAAAATACAGCTACCATATACACTTGACCACAGTGCCGGGTGATGTTGACGAGAGTACTCCGCCAATATGTGTCGCCACACTATCTATTGACTTTTCCATGATTCTTGCGTAAATATGTAGTTCAATGCCAATATTTCATGTCATATTCAGTAATTTAAAACATTATTTTCTTTGATAAGTTTTTGAATAATTTCTCGATATTCAAATTCATAACAGCACAGATTCCTGGAAAATACAAGAGCCCGTAAATTACAAGTGTATATCCGCATAGGGTTTCTCTAACAGATTTCTGTAAAATATACCAAATTATCTTGTTTTCTTTTCTTATAATAAGTACTCAAAAGTGCATTAGCAGGTACCAAAAAGAAACAAACAAAACTTTGTGCTTTAGAAAGTGGTCAATTTTGATAATATACTTTCAAATCTCCTACAACTTTTACAGCACCTTACATCTATTCAGAATTCGGTCCCCTGGAATGCAGCTCTAATATTTTTGATAGGGAAATGTCAAATACCTATATAGATTCTGACAGTAGTTCAAGTCAAAAGACACAAAGGGGAGTTCTTAAAAAATTCTGCTCCCTCCATTTCACGTCAAGAAAAATCCTTACAAAAAACCAAAATTTGAGGACGAGACAATCGTCATTCTTTAATAGCCAACAAATTTCGCGTTACAAAGTCGATTCAACCCTACAGTATGGCCTTGGTCACACGTACGGCTAGTTTTCAAGCTATTAGCCAGCTACAATTCCGCTAACAATTTAAAATCACTACGCCCTCTAAAGCCATTTAAGTCAATTTTAACTTAACGGATTGCCATGGGAGATTCTAGTGAGATTCTGATAGTACCATTCGCCAAGTTTAAGTTTACGTTAAATGGCTTGACGACGTAGAGACTTCAACTGTTACGGAATAGTTCCCCAAGTAGCATGCTAGTAGCTTGAAAATTAGTCGTATGCGACCAAGGTACATGATTTGAGAACAGAAAACCATACTCATCTTCACGTGCGAAAAACTCATCAAGCGAATAGAAATACGTTTATATTTACACATAAACTGTACAAAATAATTATTACACGTGAATGCGCGTTTTCATGTTCAAGTAACTGTCGTCCTCGTCCTGGAAGTTTGACTTTCTTCATGCACTTTCACGCTTAACGTACTTTTAACGCCGATCTGCCACGTAAAACCAGTTTCGTCAGTGACGGACGCATCAACCGCTACTTGATATTGTCCACCGATTGAGAACCCTAAAAGAAATTCAGCGCGAAAAAAATCACGATGCGGCTTCACAGTTTGCGTGAGCACCGGAACACCTCCATCGCTCATCTGAAATCCAACAGCATAGTAACGCGTAAACATTTTGAATCAAAGACGAAAATATACGTATTTCACGGAGGTACCACAAAAAAATCGCGAGTCAAACCTTCATATCATGCGACGAATTGGCACGAGCCGTCATCTGAGTGGTAACGGTCAACACGATACCAGCAGCCGTACGAAACAAGCTCGGCTTATTACCGTGCAACAGAACTCCTTCAACTTTAATGGTTAGATGAGTTCCACTAGCAACCGAGATATGCTCGCCGCTCAGCCTTGGTTGCGGAGAAATGGCCAACTACGATAGAAAACCCAGCGAGTAATCATTAATTTATGGAACGAGAACATATTTTACAAAGAGACGATTAACTGATTACAACAGCCGCAGTCCAGTATGCGTTTCACTATACTTACGGTGACACTTGTGGACTGTAACGCTTGGAAGAAGTATCGAGGATAACACATTGGTGCCAGAATTATTGCTTTTGCTTGCTTCTTCAAACACTGAATATGCTATGGAAATAAATGCAGATCATCGAGTAAGATATTGTCAACCGAATCAGAAAAGCCAGCAAGATGAAAACGACCGAGTCGACTATCGCAAGGCCGTATGAAGTACGCACTCACTTTATGAGTTAAAGTTTTAGGAATGAAATTTATCATCTGTTTGATGTACGACGCGGTTTTGCAACTTTTGATCATCAACTGTATTTCCAAGGGACCTTCTTCAAGCCTACATATAAAAGAATTCATGCGGAAATTTGTTTAATTATTTTAAAGGTGTAAATTCAAATCATCGTTGGTAACGTGTGCACAAACAAAAAGCCTAACAAAGTTTTAAAACACAGAGAAATAATTTTCCATCGATTATCATGTGCTGACATGAAAATTAAAAAATTGAAAATCCGAAATTTCATAAATTAATTTTTTTTTTTTTTAAACAATGAAAACTAATACTCCATAAATTCTACAAAAATTTTTATCACAATCAATTAACGGTGTGATTTTAATTTCCAAAAATTTTTACAAAATTTTTGAGTGTGTATTTGTCGAAATTCAACTATGATTACTATGAATTTGTTCTCCCCCCTCCCAATCATATAACGAATGTCAAATGAAAGATTGTCACTCTCATGACCGCATCTTAATTCACACTACTATTTGCTTGTATTAATCACAGGATAAATTTTGGTGCTGTCGTCAGATAAATAACCAGAAAATTTTCGTCAAACTTCTCAACTTTTCTAAGGCTATAATACTTTTTTCATTTTTTGAACAACGTGTATTCTAAGAGAACAATAAAATTACAAGAGGTGATGCCTGCTGAAGACTACGAACATATAAGTTATATTGCTAACATACTCAATTATTTTTTTGGACCCCTCTTAAATACAAAAAATCCCTACATTCAATTATAGCGAGTGAAGAAACTGAACCAGTTTCATAATTTGTCCTATATGGAATGACATTAAAAATCTGTAATTAGGATGAATTATAATTCAAATATTCGGAACATAGGAAAGAGTGGATATTTCTCCACATTTGTCCGGCACGATTCAGTGGAGCATAATATTAAGTATTTTTTTCAAGGTATTGTACAAAGTAACTTGAAATTTATAAGCAATGGGTTCACTTAAAATTAATAAAGAACATTTAATTCGAGTGCTTTAAATATTGATGTCGATTATTTTCTGCAAATAAATTTTCAAAGAACTCGAATTAAATGTTCCTTATTAATATCGAGCGAACAAAGTGATAGTCGGATTCTTACTCAGAATCTAAAATTCTTTCTTCAACCTGTCCATTTGAGAATGCGATTGACTCGATATTGTTGGCCATGAACGCGCACATGTATTGCAATCTGAAGAATCTAATTCAGGAATTCCATCAACACATCGTAGTAATGTAAATGAAAAATAACTGCATGACGCATAAAGCAGCCTGTCATTTTCTCGAAGCAAAATAAGGGATGAAAAAAGGATACGCTTTGATGTTCATCAGTGATACAGGATCAGCATCAAAAGCTGACTGATAGAGGTTCCAGTACATTTCTGCGCAAGCTCTCAGATCCTTGGCCCTTTTTCTCAACTGAAGAACGCAGAAAGAGACAGAATTCAATAACGAACTATTTAAAAATTGAAATAAAGAAAAATATTATAAGACACGTACCTGATTAGTTATTTGTCCGTATTTCTGCAAATCGTCTCTTGTATTTTGAACAATAGTCGACGATATAGCAGGGGGTGGGGCTAAGCAAAAGCAATTGCACGTGGCTAATAACAACGAGAAACACTGCAGCATTTCGCAGCGCAGTCTTGTGTACTCAGTCTGGAATGCTAACGAAAAAGCAGGCGTACTGGCAGCCTTAAAATTAAAAGAAAATAAATTAATGAAATTCTAATCTAATTTCCTTACCGAATGAATTGTTTCTCTTGAATTCCTTCATTTCTAATTCATTTTCGAAACTGAGCTCATCGGATTTTCTTCACAAGTTGTTAAACAGGAAGTCACTACAGATAAATAAAATTATAGACTACGAATAACCTAAGTGAAATACAGGTGATATTCGAGAGCTGAACAACAATAAAATTTGGAGAGGTGAATGGGAAGCCAGATATTTGTCTTTGAGCGTTCTGAGCATCCGCCTCGAAAATGAATTTCAATACAGTATTTGTCTTTAAAAGTCTGTTCAATAAACGTACTAGATGAATGTATTACCTTAAATGACGAAGTAGCTTTACAATAGTTCGTAATACTATTATTAATACGATTGAACAATTTATCTGTGGCTGAAGACTGCAGGTTTGCCTCTCCTATGCTGACTTCTTGTAATCCGGCCAGCCAGAAGTGTAAATGCTCGGAGCTAACACGATCTCGAATGTTACTCGTAATGCGATTGCAAACGCCAAATTGACCGTATCTATATTGCAGAAAAAGTGAATTACTTCACGAAAATGGATGATAAAGTAGATAAATTGGTGAATTTTTTTTAAAATACCGAGCAGCGGATCTCGCGATTTTGTAGCAAGTCCATAAGTTACTGTTTTGCACCACAATATCAACGGTATTCCGCATCTCGTCGGATTCATCAAATCCAGCTGAGCTTTGGAACAGTAACGTGCAAAGCATCGACTGGAATGAATTCAAGAAATAGTATACTCGTTAAGTTTCTTTTATTTTCATTTTTTGATTGAGTTCTGGCAACAAAACCATTTCACCAAGCATCTAGAGATTACGTAAAATCAATTAGGAGGAGGCGGGCTGACAAATCCGGTGTCCAATAATCTCCTACACTGAATCTTCCAATCACATGAGAGAGCAACAATTGAAGAAAACCGAACCTACCACGCCATTTTGAATCGAGAATACAAAGGCGGTAGGTCTGACCTATAACCTCTCAATTGTAAGAACGAGTACCAAACGACTAAGCCACGCAGACCACCAGCTTGAATTTGTTATGTTGTCAATAAAAATGGGACTTACTTTGGTTTCGACACAGCTTTCAGGTGACTTGTTGTTAATTTTGCGTAAAAAAATGTAAACTTCATCACTGAACGATTTCAGGGCAGCTGGTTCAAGGCTACCAATGGCACATAATGCTTTCGTCCACAACAAACTGTGTTTGCCTAAAAAACATGCGTTGGCAAATTTTAACGAATAATTTATACAACGAAACAAAACCCCTTTGAAACTAGCTTTGTTCGATGAACGGAGAAAAAAATTAAGAATTTTTAGCACTTTTTGGCAACAGACTGTGAAATTTAGGAAAGTACAGAGCTAGCTTTTTGAAGAAGCTGTTCAATTTTACAAATAACACTCGAGTTCTTAAAAAGTTCCGAACTTTCTAACCCAACTCGGTGAGAGGGTTCTCAAAAAAATTCTATTCTGAAGATTTGATTGCAATTTCATCACATGTTTTCCACATCAAAAAAGTTATCTTAATTGTTCTATTTAAAACAGAAATTTTATGAATTCTGTGAGTTCAAAAAACCGACAACGAACAAAAATCGTAAGACTGACTGGGAACTCATTTTCTAGAAAATCTATCAAGAAAAAGAATTAAAAGTGTAGCACTTTCTCGCCACAACGAACAGAATTATTACGAAGAATTTTTCACAGACGATTACCTCAAAACTGATACGTACTAGGATTTTGTAGTAAACTGGAGGCGATGAGACCGGCAAAACGCGAGCATAAAAATCTATTAGCATAACATAAGGAGACAGCACTTTTTAGTGCTAATTTCAGCACATTTTCTGAAATCGTTTCATCGCGGTCGCTACAGGACAAAAACAGCAAATATGATTCGATGCAATTCACGTTTTCTTCAGCGTTTTCCAACAGTTTCTCATCAAAACTGGAAACAAAAAAACATGAGAGTAGTAAATACAGAAATAAAGTCATTTATCACAACTCGATCATTTTAGTAATTTTTACTGAACTGAATCATCAAAATGAAAAGATTTTTGTAATTTAATGCAACGATAGCCACTTCCTTCAACAACTAATATCGAAACATGTAGGTCCAATATTACGCAGTATTCCGGTATTGGTTCAATATGATTGAAATTACAATATCTTCAAATCAGATTATAAAACACCACAAATATAAAGAAAGATACCAGTAACATGTAATTTGAGCAATGATCTTCACAGCTTTGCCGGCAATGAACAGATTATTCGATAGAGATGTTTCATAACACAAAGCCATCAATGAAGAATCTGTAAATTACAAATTATTAGTTCGTTTAAAAAGAATATTATGCTTCACAAATTTTTCCTTTAAAATGGATCGGTTCCTCGACCTCAGATGACACAAATCAACAACACAAGAGAAAATGTATGAAAATTCTCAACTTTTAAAGAATAAAATTGTTTTGGGCATTAATATTTGAGAAGCAGTCGGAAGAGGATTAGGCTCTATAATAATCTGACGATACATTTCGTTATATTTGTACAAGAGGAAGAACGTTAAAGAACCAACCGGGCTTATAATAAATCTGACAAGCAGCAGGTGACTTCGTCAATATAATTAATATGTCGAAAATATATGCTGTCAGTTTCTCGGAGTCCGTTGAACTAGCAACCGAAATCAAGTCAGCGACAGCGTTCTGAGACCAATAATGACCACCGTGTTTAGCCAACGTATATAATCCCGACAGAGCAGCCATACGAATTGTCCATCGAGGCTCTTCAGCAACGTAATCTACCAATAATTTCACCTGAAACAATTAAAAGTGTAAAAATTGGTTGTCTGAAAAATGTTGCAGATTCATCACAACATACTTGCTCGGGTATATCGACTAATGTTGCAGCAGCCAGCTGGGTCAGCGTTTTTAAAGTCACAAGAACAAAATCTTGAGCTGGATATTTTGTCAGCAAGTCGGTACACAAGCTTCTTACCTTTTAACGAATATGAAACGGTACAAATAATTATACGAAGATTTAAAAAAAGTACGAAAAAATTAGAAATACCATCGCAGAGGTAGCGGTGTCATGATGCATGTGTTGCAAAATTGGAATCAGCTGCAATTTCATATGTACTGGCGTTGTCAAACCTTGGATCATGTCTGATATTTTATTGCAAACGCTCACGGCGAAAGAACTAAAAAGTATAAGGAAATTAAAAAATATGGATCATCAATATATCAAGTTAACTTGAAAAATACGTTTACCGAGATTGGGCGGCAAATTGAACGGCAGCGAAAATGGCAGCTTCAACTTCGACTGCATTGTGAGAATCCAAACAACTTCGAATACTGTGGTGGACATTTTGTCTTTCAGGAATGATGCCAGCGACACTACCGAGAGTTCGTAGCGTTAGTGCTCGCGCAATCTAAGATAAATGTTCGAAATGAGCTAAGATTTAGAGGAATTTTAGAAATCGAAAAATCCTAACAAATTATGAGTATTTCTGGCTCTTTGATACAATGTATTGAATTTTTTCTTAATACAAAATTACTTCAATACCCTTAAAACACTGATACTACGATTTTACGAGATCTTAATCTATTTTTCAAGCAATCATTTAATTAAGCACCGAGGAGGTGAAAATCTCGAAAGTATTTTACCATGATTTGAGCGGATAAAAATAATTAAGTAATTCGAAAATATTTTAAATATAGAATCAAATAAATGGGTGTTTTCAATTTGTTAAAAAATAACGGAACAGACAGAGATAACGTTTCTTCAAGAAAGCCAGTTTTCTTTTCTCTTTACCGGATCATTTGAATGAATAACACTAAATACGCGACGAATGAAGTCGTCAACATTTATGATTTTATCGAAATGCTTTTCACTTTGCTGGCAGACTTTCACGATCCACAGTCTGAGGAAATTGTTCCTTCGAAAAAAAATTAAAGAAATAGAACGATAAAACTGATCGGCGTATAAAAATTAATCTATCATGATTCACTGGTATCTTACCCGGCACGAAAAACGTCAGCTAGTTTCAAGAATGACGAATTAATCAATATGGGAAACGGATATTTCTCGAATAACTTGGGAAATCGAACGATTGCTTCGCATTGTTCTCCAATTTTGTTTGATCTCAAACCTAAAGATTTGCGTATCAGTACAAGTTAATATAAGAAATAATATTAGTTACAACTGAAGATACCTTTGTCAAGCTCCGTTAGAGCAGAATTTGCATCTTGTTCTGGTTCACCAAGAGTACTTTCATTCAGAGTGCAAAATCTTAAAGACGAAACCGACATAATAAAGTACCTTAGATTAGATGGGAGTAAAACTTGGAGCGGACGCCGGATTTTTTGATATTACATTAATCCTGGACCCTGTTTGAAAAAATTATCCGTACTCGGATATCTTCAATTCATCATGTTTAGAATTAATGATTAAACGAGCAGATGAGATCAAAATGCTTAAATTGAAAATAAGTATTTCATTTTTTTTGTCTAAAAATTTGTAGAAAACAATACATACGTATAATGCAATAGTAGTCCCACTAAAATCTCAAATCCATAGAACTTCGAAATCACCTTCCAGGATAAATATATGATGGAGGTGACGCGAAGAAAATCTTCTATAGGGTTAGATGTCAAGCCGATAGACAGCGCTGACTATAACCACATTTATTGAGCCATGTGCATTTATTTACATACATTGGCCTTCGAAATACCCCGTTGATAATAGTAATTATTTAATTGTACTTCGTATTTCTTACTGAGAATAAATTTAAAAAATTTTAATGGATTATTTTTTTGTTTTTTTATCATAATATCTCTTTATTAATCTTGAATTGTATTCCTGTTCCTTATTAATAGAGTATGTTAATTTATATTAAATTAATTAGGATTCAGGTACCAATCGAAGAGAATTAATCTACAAATTCTCTTCAATTTTCCCCATTAAATAAATTAGGATTCAGCTATGAATCAAAGAGAATTCATCTACAAATTCTTTTCGATCCGTCGTTAAATTAATTAGGATTCAGGTACAAATCAAAGAGAATTCATCTACAAATTCTCTTCAATTTGTTGATGAATTCTCTTTGATTCGTCACCATTAAATTAATTAGGATTCAGCTATGAATCAAAGAGAATTCATCTATGAATTCTTTTTGATTCGTTGCTGTTAAATTAATTAGGATTCAGGTACGAATTGAAGAAAATTCATCTACAAATTCTTTTCAATTCATCACCCATAAATTAACTAGGATTCAATGACAAATGAAGAAAAATTCACCTACAAATTCTCTTTGATTCATCACCCTTAAATTAATCAGGATTCAGTCATGAACGAATCCAAATTAATTTAATGGCAATGAATCGAAAAGAATTTGTAGATGAATTCTCTTCAATTTGTACCTGAATCCTTATGAATTTAATATAAAATTGACGTACTGGATTAATAAGGAATAGGAATACAGTTCAAGATTAATAAAGCGATATTATAATAAAATAATAAAAAACTAATCCATTAAAATTTTTTAAATTCATTCTCAGTATTAAGAAATACGAAGTACAATTAAATAGTTACTATTATCAAAGGGGAATTTCAAATACCAATGTATGTAAACAAATACATGTGGATATACAAATGTTTGCTGGCAATGCCATCTATTGTACTGACACTAGACTAACCTCTGTATCACTTCCATCATATATATTATATCCTCAAAGGGAATCACAATGAAATTGCAATTAAATGATGATTAGACGCAGTGTTGCCATGTGCCAGATCAAAATATGAAAAATCAATTGGGAATCTTACTTAAAATACTTGGGACAAATCTTCGACCATATATATAATGGACTGCTAATACTGATAAAAAGTTGAAGGTAAACAAATGAAATGTACAATCATTCAAAATTGACCCCTCAAATACAGCTTTGCTTTTTTTTTTCTTCAAAAATTCACATCAGAATTGATTTAAATGCGCTGAAAAATAATAATTTTTTTGAAATTGTCATAAATAATGGTGATCATAAGCCATAAATAGTTATCATTTAAAATTCAATTTTGTGATGAAAGGTGAAAACTCTGTAAAAATCTGTGGTATTTAGTGTAAATGCCGTTAAAATTAGTGGTATTTACGGTTTATTTACACAAATTTCAATAAAAAAAAGGAAAATTTGAATGATTGTACGTTTAGTGTTTATGCCTTCACAAGCTCTACATTTAAACAATGTAAATTTTATCTGTATTATCTTAGCAGTCCATAAAGGACAAATTATATAATTGCAAGCATCCAATGTAGGAGCTAGCATGATGCATGAATTTTTTTCAAAGTCCTTATCAGTTTGCAATTATATGTTCTTATCAATGACGAAGTATTTGAGGCTATTTGAAGTATTTTTGAGAATAATTGAGAAAGTGTTGATGTAATTAAAAATAAAATTCATAAAATGTCATTCCATCTTTATTCGTACAATAATTCATGACAAAACTAATAACTCAAGTTCTACACCTAAAGAACCTAGAACCTAAACCATGGTGGAAAGAAATCATTAAAGAATATTCTCAATAATGAGTAAATTGTATCTCTAGTATTAATTGATATGTTTGTTATTTCAAACATCAACTAGATATAATGAAAATTTCACTTTTAGGTACAGCTCCATTAACTGTTATCTGGGAAGTATTCTTGAATTTGGGACAGTTAGGTTTTAAATATTAATGTTGCATTCTGAGTAATTAGACAGTATTTATAGACGAAACTTAAGCCTGATTGTACCTGCTTTTAACTGTGAGATAAACTAGGTTTAAGTGATAAAATACATGGTAAAATAAAGTTAAATCCTACTTATCAATGGTTCAACTATTTGGTACAACCATCTATTAGGGTTTACTTACCTAAGGGTCCATTTAAAACATGGATTTCTAAAGTATATTTCTCAATAAATTTTTTTTTTTGTTCCATAGCTTTGCTATAGTTTATATCCAGAAATCTACTTTTCTCACTTTTCTCGGTTAAACTATTTTTGTTTTGCAGCTTTACATTGGTTTAAAAATAGATCCTTAAGTAAGTGAACCCCAAATGTCATCTATGAATACCAGCCTTAGTTTTATAATGGAACAATATACATGAGTTAAATTTTAAAAGATTATTCTATGATGTTTGACACTGATATGGTTGAAATTCAATTGTGTGGTGACCATCACAAGTCGGTGTAAAAAGAACTCATCCTCCACATTCACCTTCACCTGGTGCCATGACTGAGTGAGAACAATGCTGTATTTTGGATGGTGGTGAGGCAAGGAGTTTGGGCATTCAGCCATTACAGGTTCAAATTCCCATACCACCTGATTACCTAAAGTGGTTACCTCCCAATGTAATGTGAGAGATGGGAACAACACCTTCTTTCAGACATGCAAGCCAGGTGGTAGTTTGTCATTTCACCACCACCACCACCACCACCACCACCACCACTAAAATATGATGGTGCTGTATGTCATGTGGCATGGAGTAGTGAAAAGGGTGGGCATCTACCATGCTCCTGGGCACACATCTACTACCCTGGTGCTTCTGTATTGGTCGTATTACACACCGCTATACTGGGGGGAGTGGTGTGGCAGCTACCACACTTTGGCGTAAAAAGACCTCATCTCTCTCCTTCACTGTCACCTGGTGCTGTGGTCAGTTGGGAACAGTGCTATACTTGGGTGGTGGTAAGGTGAGGAATTTATGTATTCATCCAGTACAGGTTCGAATCCCTTTACCACCTGAATACCTAAATGTTGAAATCCATTATTTGTTATTTCATGAGTCATACTTAAAAATCAGAAACTGTGAATGAATTTGATCAAGTACAATTTGTTTTGAACAAATTTTCTTAGCAATAAAGCAATATTAAACAATGTTTAATAGTTTAGTTAGCAATATTATTTGTTGTAAATTTTGGGTAATCTGTTCACTGATCGTTCATATATAATTGAAAATCTGGAACTATGAATGGATCTGGTTTAAAAACAATTTGTTACAGTACTGACCCATATCATCAGCAACAGTGGAATTTTTAAAATAATTTGGTTGGTGTTTGAAATGTGAATGCTATTTTATTAAATTCCAATCATTAATTTCTCAGTTATTCTATACTTCAAATAATCTCAAATAATTCATCATTAATATAAGCATATAATTGGTTTATTGCATAAACTGATAGGACTTGGAAAAAAAATTCAAGTATTAGGCTCGCCCCTTCACAATCATCACTATATTAATAGCAATTTTTTCTCCCTTTTGTGCATTAATCAATAATCACACAACAGAAGTATATGTTTATACGAATCAAATAAGAGCTCATGATCCACTGATATGACAATTTGAATTTTTGTTTGAGCTTAATTGAATTTTTGAAAATATTTTGAAGCAGGATTAAATCTCATAGGGAATTTAAATATGGATGAGCAGAAAAAAGAAATGTTTGGCAAATGCACATTCTCAATTAGTTGCAAGTGTCCAAGAGTGCTTCATTTTTCCTATTGTAATGTAAAGCATCAGATAGATGGTGCCACCAGTGCTGTTGATTTTGAAATAATGAGCAGTTTTTTAACACTGGAAACATAAAATCAAAGTTATCAAAAACAATTACACAAAAACTGTAATCGATAAAAAGATGAAATTTTTAGGAGATATCTAAATAGGTTATCAGAAGATTCCCTGATATTTTGACAGAAATCATACATTTATTTCTTGAGATACCATCTAAATTCTTTCTATTAAAATCACAGGATTTGAATAAAATTTCAGCAATATCTTGAGAAATAAGTGTACTATTTCAGCGAAAATTTCAGGGAATCTTCAGATTATCTACAAAGATGTCTCCTAAAAATTTTAGTTTTGTCGCACTTACAGTTTTTGTGCAATTGCTTTTGAAAGCTTTGATTGTATATGTTCTCAATGCTAAAAAAAAAGTGTATAATCCCAAAATTAACATATTTGACAAATGGGTAACTAGAGGGCAACTACTTTGATTTTGGATCCCAATTCATTAGTTGCATGCTTGTACTAAATGCTAATAATATGTCAAAGGTTGCATGCGTATAGAATTACATATAATAGAAGACACTAGTCCATTTAAACACTGTAACAAAAAATGGCATCGCTTTTGAAGCTATTTGCCCTCACTCCTTCAGTACTAAATTTGAATTTTCTTGCCCCTCACTCAGTCCCAAGGGCAATAACCAGAATTTTTTCTTTAAAATAATTTAATTAATTAAATGAATAAATATAATTGTTAGTTTAAAAATCACGATTAAAACAAATTTCATAGGTAGAAAAAAATTATGTTAAAAATTGTCGATGCCTTAGCAATGGTGGATATCTTGATTATAAAAGTGGTGCCATTTTTTGTCTCACATATGTCCTCTATTATATTTGAAGTGAGGTTTTTGGATCCGAAGAAAGTGAACAAGTCAATTTGAAATACTATAGTGCATTAAAAATATAAAAACTACAAGTATGAAATTTATCGAAAAAGAAGATGGCAATTTCCCTCCATTACATGAAAAGTGTTTGAGTGGAAAAAATGAGAAAGTGTTATCGATATGCAAGATATGAAATGGCATAAGAGTTGCACAACCTGAATGAGTAGTACGAGTATTAAAGTGTAGTGTTGCTAGTAGTGAGCAAGTGCAGTGAGAGTGTTCATACAACAGTATAAAATTTAATACTCTGTGGTTGTATGTAGGATTTGAGGATATATATATATGTATATATGATGGAGACAACATAATAGTGGTTTTGGTGTCGGATCTATGGATAGCATTACCGACACAGGACACCACATGTTTTATTTTCTAAAAACCTGATTGTAAGAATAAATTGCTAGGTGCTTTTGTTTTTATAAACACTGGCATGCAAATTACCCCATTCCAAAGAATCTTTTTATTCTGATTGGTTGATGTTGATTTTCACAGGGTAATTTGTATGCCAGTGTACATGTACTTCCGTGTAGAAGTTAACAACAGTCTATCCCTTTGACCATACACACAATGGACTGCGCATATTGATAAACTGTTGAAGGCAACTAAATGAAATGTACATTCCATTCAAAAGTTCCTTCCCTTATCAAACTGTACTTTTCATAGAATTCATCTACAAAGTCTCTTCGATTCGTCGCCGTTAAATTAATTAGGATTCAGCGACAAATTGAGGAGAATTCACCTACAAATTCTCTTCGATTCATTGTCCTTAAATTAATCAGGATTCAGCGACGAATCAAAGAGAATTCACTTACAAATATTAAAAAGGAATAAATGACGCTATTTAATTTTAAGAACACTTTTATTTTGTAAAATGACAATACAGATGTCTCCAAATTATTTAATCAGTCACGATATTAGATAAATCCAGAAAGAAGGGAACTTTTGAATGAAATGCATGCCTTCATGGTGTCTCCATATAAGCCAATGTTAATTTTATCAGTATGCGCAGTTCGTTATGTATATGGTCGAAGGTCGACCCCTTTGAGGATATATATATGATGGAAACGACACATGGGCAGTTTCGGTGTCCAACCTATAGAAGGCGCATCTACAAACACGTGTCCTTCCATCGAAATATTTGATTGGAGGAAAATCTCTTCACGTTCATTTGTTTATAAACACTGGCATACGAAATACCTCACTTTTACACCGATTTTTGATTCTGATTGGTTAGAGTTTAGAGTCTGGGGTACTTCGTACGCCAGCTCTATTGTCTGGACACTCAACCTCATGTTAAAACTATTTCGGGTCATCTTCATCATATATATATCCTGGAAGGTCGACCCCATTGTAAAACAGCAGCTTGTCGTCTCCGTGATATATATATCCTCGAAGCATGTAGGGAATAAGATAATATAATATGCTCCGTAGCTTGCTAGTTTTACTGCGCATCTCTTAAATCTCAGTGTAATGACCTATTGATTTTCTCCAGAATCCCTCTTTCCTCTCAATTATTATTTGTTTTGTTGTTTCTAAACATTCGGGAAGCGTGAAAATCTTCACAAGAAAGTTGATCAATTCAACTTCAACAACGTAAGAGCAAAGTCAACGTTGAGTTCACTACTCCCGACCAGGGTAATAAAAAAGGTTAAAAGCATATTTTCAGTAATTCAGATTCCAGTTTCAGTATTATTTTAATCGCGAGAACGGATTACTTCGGATGCTGTGATCGTTCGTTGTTCGGCCCTGTGAATTTTCTTTCGACGCCCAGTTTTCGTAAAAAGACTTGGCAACATAAAGTTCTTTTTTCATTTTACCCGTTGAACTCGCCCAATTTGTTGATCATTGTTTGACACATGATGGGAAAAGCGTTGCCTTACAAAATAGTCGACCGGACGGGCCAAAATAGATATGGAGTGGTTGTTTCTTCCCTACAAGGTTTAATCTGGAAAGGTGTGTATTTGATGTGAAAATAAATTTTTCGTTTGAAGAATTTTTCAATTTCAAACTTTCCCAATTTTTTAGCTCAAGAAAAATTTGGTATTACTTCTGGTATGAAGATTGTGTTGGAAAGTGATGGCACTGAAGTTGACGAAGAAGAGTACTTTAGCACGTTGGAACAAAATACTTGTTTCATGATTTTAAAAGAAACGGAAGATTGGATTCCTCCTTCTGAATACAATTATCTGTTAGTATTTGAAATAATCTTTGATTTTGGAGTCACAGTATACATCGATCTTCTTTTTTAATTTGTATTTTTTCGTGGTTTTGCAGTAAAAAATATGGAAAAGACGAAGTAGATTCAGGTAGCTCCGACTTGGTTCATTTACTCGGACGCATACGGAATGATTCTGGACAGTTGTTGATGCTTGGTGGCAAAGAATTAGAATTACTCTCCGATATGGATCCTGATAGCCTCGGCGACATTATCCAAGACAGGTGAGAGGACTGTTTTTATTGTCCTCCTTTTTCATGGAGTGAATGAAGTAAATTGCCTTTTTTTCTTTCAGACAGTTTCTTGGTGAGGTTAAAGAAGCTAGCAGTCGCTATTTGAATGACCGAAGAGATGCTAACGAAGCATTGAGATTATTAAAAATGTATCATGCTGCTACAAACAGTATGATCGGAAGAGGATATGCTAACGTAGCTGGAGCAGGTGCTAATGAAGCTGTACAGTAAGTAAACTAAATGTAAATTTAAAACTATTTTCCCTTCCAATAAGAAATACTGCCACCGTTTTAAACTTTTTTTCCACTTACAGTTTGTTTTTTACTTTTCAATTCAGTTTTTGTATTGATTTTATAAAAATCTATGTTTTTGTTCTTTCGGATGTATGTGTTTCTCCCTTTATTTCGTTTTAAACTTTTGAGTTTCAATTATGCCATCATATCAGTATTTACCAGAGATGGGGGAAAATAGTCGCAAATTTTTAATAAACACATTGAATATGATTATTCTCGATTGAAAATTGGTAGTTACCCGCTATTAAGGCTTGTTTATTCGTGTGCTTTGTTTTTGTTTTGTTTTCTATTCTTTCTATTCAAACTTCTGCGTTAATTGGAACAAAAAACTATATGAACGTTGCTAAACGATTGGATTGTTCGGTTTCTTTTTTACTATTTTTGTGGTTGATATTTGCTTGATATTGTTTATACTTTTATTTGCGACTGTGAACATCGCACGTTATTATAAAAAATTTAAAAAGAGATTATGTCCGTATTTAAATGTTGATATTTATTCATAATTCTACTCTCTAAAAGTATTTTCATTTCGTGATATTTCGTTTTTTTTTTTTTTTTTTTTGACGACATTCCTACTTGAACACAACAACGATTTAAGGCGAATTCGTGAATTATTGCTCATCTATCGTGTAATACGCCTGCCATTAATAGTCAACAGGGCCAGCATTATGTTAGATGGAACAGTCGGGAAATCCCATAATAGTGAAATAAACATGAATATAGTACAGGAATGCTATTCCACGAATATGATGTCAGTTTAGTGAAATAGTTTTTCTAAACTCTACAGTTGGGAAATAGATCGAGTGCCGGCCCTGATAGTCGAAGTAATGCATTTCCATAAATGGCACATTACAATTTACGCCGGATTCTATTTACGAATAAAAGGAGCGTTTTGAATTCCTATTCGCATTCAATTCCCTCCATTTTTTTCTATTTTTATGTGAAAAAGCACCTTTTTAAAAAAAAATTGTTTCATTTCATCTTTCCTCGTATTTTTGTACACATGATCTTGTACCTTCGCTTTGTTTTTCGTACGTTTGTAGTTTACTTTTTATTATTACTACTTTTTTTTTCATCAATTAAATGTGGTGGCAGTATAAAATTGTGTTTTTTCCATTCTACCGTTTGTAAATGTGCCATTTTTAGTCATTAATTCGTTCACAACTTTCGTACGAATCATTTTGAAGGCGTTATGTTATCTTTTTCATTTGTATTTAATATTTTAAAATAAATTATGTCCGTATTTATCGGGGTTTATTTTAAATGTTCTAGCATCAACTGTAGTTTTAACATTTTCTTTGAGATTTCATTTCTTCTTATGTATTGTAGAGTGTTAGGCCTTAGGTGGAAAACTGTTTAAAATGATGGAATTCGTGAGATTGAATGAGGAATTGATGTTCTGCCGATCATATTTCAGTAATAAATTAGCGATATGTCCGCACGAAGAGGTCAAATTTTAAAATTGAAAAACATTTTTTCGTAGCAGTCGAACTTTATTTCTGCGTATATTCTAAGATATTAGGTAACACAAAATAACACAGAATAACATTGACAATTACCTCCTGGACAAAGTTCCGGCAGAATATGTTAAAGGTGTACCTAAAGGGGTAGGGATAATATTAACGTCGTTTGATACCGACCGTTTCTTTTGATTAATATGTTATATAGAGAAGTACAAAATAATCTTGGGAACATTACTCTCCTTGGACAAAGTACCTACAGAACATGTTGAAAGTGTGAATGATAGATAAAGGAATTTTCATGTAAGAACCATGCTGTTAGAAACGTTATTTCCTAATGTGCCTCTTCTCCAGACGGTTTCAAAGAAAAATTAAAAGGTTCTTTTGATGTATGAAGAAAAAAAAATGAAAAATAGAAAATTAAAATCATCAGCAAATTCTTGAGAACTTATAGTTGCTGCTTCTGGCATGATGCGAAATGATGAGATTTTGTCGTGCAAAAGCTTATAATTCTAACTGAATCACAGAACGCTTACCTGAAGGCACTTAACCCGCAAGACATTTGCCTAGTTAAAAATTCCTGAAAATGATATACCTGAATTTTACTTCCTCGAATCTCACATTTACCTAAAACTTTGCATGAACAGACATTTGCCTGAATGACAAAACCTCTCAAATTTTTCCCTGAATTGTTGATTCTTAATTTTTTTCATTACCTATAAGCTTTTATTCTACTCATTACTGCGATTTTAAAATTATGCCAGTCAACCCTCGGCAACGAAATAATGTTTATTTTGCATGAAATTAGAGCTAAAAAAAAAAGTAACTTCAATACTTTTCCGTTCTGCCTACCTTCCAAGGTATATGGACTTTTACTAGGTAGCCTCGATTAGGCGTATTACGAGAATTTTCCTTTTCTTATGTATGACGTATTTCACATCTACTAGCAGTACTATTCATCGCAAAATAAAGACTGTTGAAAGTTTCTAACAGTCAATGCACGAGCACCCTCCAAACCTGGATGAAAACGCCGCAGATGTTATCGTTGAAATAGTGAAGTGGAAGGCATTGGCTTGTCCGGAGCAAGGTCCATTTCTGTTACTGCATTCTGAGTTAGTGGGTGCGCGAGATGCAGTCTTAAGTCAGCTACCTAAAACAAAAGCCCTATAAAAAGGATAAGGAGAACATGCTGATGAAATTTTTCATATAACCCTCGTAATTTGACCGATTTACATAAGCTTCTAAACCGTTAACCAGCACACATTGGCTACTGAAAAGTTTTTTTTATATGATTAAGAAACTGAAAAACAATTGAGCTATAATGATGAGGAAGCAAACAAGGAGCATGATGAGACTGGAAGTTGGGTATTGTTCTTCATCGTATGTAGAAACTTCGAGCTGTGGTGCAAAAGTATCATCTGGTTTCCTATTAGAATTTTCAGTGTCACCTACAATTTTTACACAGGTGTTTATGATACTTGTGGTAAAACAGCAAAGGTATTCCTCTGCCCCTAGTCTACATTGCATTATTAGACACGATAGATGAAGATGAATGGAATATGCTATATTACTGAAGAACATTGACACAAAATATGTAAATGTATAGAAAAAATAAATTGTTTTTACTGGTGTAGGGTTAAGTGTGGTCAAGTGGACCTCTACCAGTTCCACAGAAATGAAAAGTTGGTAACACTGAATGTTGATGAAAACAAATAATTATAATATAACCAACTTTAATGCTGACTGAGTTATGTGTTGGATAATATTTGATAAAATATGAATTACCACTGCAAAAATTTATTTTTAAATAATTTTCAAATTTAAGTGGAAGATGCCAATATTAAACAAATATTGAATTTTATTGTTGAAATAATTAAAACGCAGTTTAAACTGGATGATACCTCAAAAGTAATGTCATGTTGACAAGGAAATGAAAAGTAAAAAAGTCTGAGTGGGGTCATGTGGACCAACTGTTGTTAGGTTATAATGATAACTGGATTGTATCCTAAAGTCACCTGCTTTTATCTTTATAGTTTTTTAGTTGTGCTAACTAGATAGCGGTGCTACTTCTATAGTCGCCTATTTTTATTAGATGCCAAAGACTGGGGTAACTGAGATTCGGTATTGGGGGCGCTTATTTCAAATTTGACATTCATTTTTTCATTCGACCATTCCTCAACCCCCAAGGGCTTCAGAAAAAAGGCTAGATTTTGAATTCATGTATTGTATTGTGTGATGCATCATTGAGTATGTTACTTGAAACACTGATTTGGAATTTGGTATTCATTTTTTCATTCAACCCATTCCTCAACCCCCAGGGGTTTCAAAAGGGGTCCAGAATTTAAATTCACATATTGTATTTTGTGATACATCATCTGGTATGTTTTTTAGGGTGGTGATTTTGAATTTTGTGTTCACATTTTAATCTGACCATTCCTCAACCCCCAGTAGCTTCAAAAGGGGCTAAATTTTGAATTAATATATTTTATTGTGTGCTATGTTACTGGATATGTTTTTGGGGTGCTGATTCAAATTTAACCTTATTTTTTTATATGACCCATAATTTGGCCCTTAGAAGTTTCAAAAGAGGCCATATTTTGATTTTTCATATTTCATTATGTACTAAATCACAATATGTGTTTTCTGAGATTCCCTAATTTCATATTGATTGGTAGGATGAGGGGTCTGGAGGATTTTGCCACAGTTTGCAAAGAGAGAAAAAGTCAGAATAGATTCAGGAATTTTTTTACTACCTTTTTCAAACTTTGAGAAATATGTTTACAATACAAAGAAGTCAGTAATAGAAGTTTCATTTCCTCTTTGTGTTCCAGGACACACCATTTTTTTATCTGCTATTTCCCCCAAAGTTTTATCCAGATCCTTATTATCATGTTTATATCACTGTATTCTATGGTTTTTATATTCACTATAAAATAATGTTTCAACTGAATAAAATCATATGCTAAAAGGTTTAAAATAAAAGGAAATGACTCCCTGAAAATGAGAAAATAAAATGATTTTTTTTATTTTGTTTATATCATCCAGAAATGGCATCAAATAAAAGCTTGGGGCGAGTACTCTGAAAAAATAGTAGAGAATTATAATTATCTGAACTGAGTTAGCATGGAATAACAAGGATAAATTTAGATACATTCAATTCTTGCATGCTTGTCCACTTCATGTTTTTATTAATGTGTAAACATTCTTTCTCTTTAGTCCGCTTCCTCCTGGGGGTTAAAAAATATTAGATACGAAAAAGTTGAAATTGCATAAAAAAACTGCACGGCACACTGTCCAATTTCAAATTCTGTTTGTCACATAACACACACTTACAAGCAGACATTCTTGGCAAGCTGGTGGCATGATACATGCACATACACATACATTAGATACATATTTCTCGTGTTTCAGCTAAATGTTTACACATTAAATATGTGAGGGGGGACCCTCGCACTCCTTTTTTAATAGCATTTCTGGATGATACGAGCAAGATAAAAACTTTTTTTTATTTTCTCATTTTTATGGAATTATCTTTTTACCCCATTAATTAAATAAAAGCGTTTACCTAAAACAAATTTATTTATTTTATTCAATTCTTCATTTGACTGGGAAATAAAAAGTGATGAAAAGTGTGTATGAGGTCATGTGGATCAACCATATTGTTGGAGTATAATGAGTATTAGAACATGTGTTGGTATTGGATGAATAATTGATGTCAAAAATCATAACTAGTTAAGTCAAGTTGATCAAAACACCTTTTTTACGTTTTTATATTTGGTGAAGTCAATTATCAATTTATGTGGAGAACAAGACAGCATATGAAAGCTGAAAATATTTTCTATAAAATAAAAAAAGAATGAGATTCTCAGATATATTATAATTTATAGCCTACGTAAATGACTTGTGTTTCATTACCAAAATTTTTCCAAAATAATGAGATAAGTGAAGAAAACAATTTTCCATGATGACGAGACACCATTTTGACTCTATTACAGCTTATAATTCAAAATAAGCAATTAATACTCTACATTTACTCCTCATGCTTAATTGAGTATATGCCAATGGTGTTGAAGCATGTAAAAATTTTTTTGTGTTCTTTGTTTTTAAGAAATTGCTATCAGTCGTATTTAGAGATCGTTTCTGATCCTTAAAATTCGAGACATTTTATTTAGTTTACACTTTTTTACGAGAGTCCTTACGAAGGCGAAAATTTGACTACCTATTGACATTTTTTCCGGTCTGTAGAGAAGTCAAAGTTGAATTCAATCAGAAAGTTGGTTTTCTCGATAACTACGAAGAACCGATTCGTTAAAGTGAAAATATTTTTAATTTATTGTTTCTTAAACTATTTCTCATAAAAAATAGATTTGTAATATATTGTATCTCTTTTTGATTATTTTTAATCCAAATGAAAAACTATTTTCAATCCAAATGGAAAATAATTTAAATTAGTTGAGACGAAAGTACTCAAAAATGTGGGTAGATGGAAAGTGTACAATTTTTGTCTTGCTGGAAATGCGATGCGTATGAATTTGAATCAATTTGTATGCCCGTCAAATTTGTATCGACGTTTTTTATTTATTTTTTATTTTTTCTTCCATTTATTTGATTTTTCGTGCCTTTCTTTCTTTTCACCATTATTAGGTGTATAAAATACGGTATACAGAGTGAGGTAAATGCTGAGCGACAAAAGTCTGTAACTTTTCCTGTTTCGTGATCGGCGTATATCTCACAAGTGGGAATGTTTTATTCACAGCATCCGTTAGTGCTTTTACCGCAGACGTCAAGTTCACCTCCTATAAAAGTATAAAAAAGTAAAATAATGAAAATAAGTTGGGAAGGCGTATTGGTAGAAAAACAAATTTCACGTTGATTTAAACTCGTCAAATAAATAATTTCGCGTTCTCGTAACCTTAAAATACAGAAGCACGTAAACAAAGCGAGAGAGTGAGAGAGAAGGAGAAAACTCTTTTATATTGATATATGTTCGGATGAATGAGTGACAGAGTTAGTTTCCCTTGACAATTTTACGTGCGCGGTTAAATTTAATAACAAAATTGTAGTGAAAGCTGAAAATTCCCTTCGAGATGGAAAACAAAAGAGATGTTGTTTGAAAAGGGTTGAATAATAATTAATTTCTGAAACGCGAGGAGTTTGAAGTGGAAAAAAAACACTTTGACCGTAGCTACGTCGAATGAAATAAATTTCATCAGATCGAAGGTCAGAATTATTTCCCGTAGAAAGGATTAGTGAAGGATCAGTAATAAAAAATAAAACATAAATGTATTAAAAAAAAAAAAATTATTCGAACTGCGTAGCAGACATCAATTTATTTTCTGTGTAACCTTTGGTAACACGAGCTATCGTTACAGTAATTTATACGGTATACCTATTCGAATTATTCGAAGACTTTTTTTCACTCCTGAATCCAAGGTTTAATACCTTTCGAAATTGCACAGTTTTGTGAAAAAAGAATGGTAAAAAGTGAAAGTAGATTTCAAATACAAATATTTTTCTGATAAAAAAAAAACGGTTTAAGTTTCGAATTTGATAGGCGAGGTTTAAACAAAATTAGATCGATGACATTATTTTACAATCAATTATACGGACCAAAAAGAAGGAAGTAAAAGTAAAATTAATATCTAATTAAAATATGAAAAATCAGGTGTGGTTATGTGACGATTGGGAAATTTGAGGGATTCGAACGCCTTTATGATATTTTTTTATTGTCATTAGGATCCGAGTCGAGGTAACTATGAACGCTTTGAAAAGAAAATCCAAACTGTGTTGGCGTTTTTTGTGGGTTTCTGAAGCATGAAATACGATTTTTGCGTTCTTTTTCGATTGAGAAAAAAGAAAGATGATGGTGATTAAATTTTGAGAGAAAATATTCACATATCAGGGGTTTTAAAAACATCGAAATTCTACGTCGATAACATTTTATTGTTGGATGTGAGCGGTGTATGTACGGTTGGGGAGGGGCGAATGTCTTCAAACATTTTTAGTAAACATACGTCGTATGTAATATGACGTCTTAGGCCCATATTCACAAACATCCCTTTAACCTCCCTTCGCTTAAACTTCACTTAAAAATGACTTTTAGCACAATTTTGGAATTAAGAAAGTGGTAACATTTTATTTTTACATTGGAACTCTCGTAAGAGATACGATGTTCCCACATTTATAAGTACAAAATTGTGTAAAAAACTTTTTTAAAGTGAAATTAAAGTGAATGGAGAATAAAGTGACGTTTGTGAATATTTGCCTCAGATTTTGATGAAAAGAAAAAGCGGTGAATTTAGATTTTCGTAAGTACAATGAACATAAGCGCACTTTCAGGTGGACAAGAAAAATACGATTTTATTTTACTGTCTCTCTCGAAGGCCTGTAGCGAAAAACTGTCTATTCTCCTCCCCTATTAAATCTTAACTTTTTTCTAAATTCCAAATGAAAACATTATTCTTTATTAAGAACGAAATTGTTACAAAAAACATGTTTCATCAATTAAATTTTGAGTACTACATTACTTCATTTTTTTTTTTTTTTTTGGAAAAAATTCGCAAAATGTTTTTCTCCTGAATGTATGTCTTTAATTAGCTTCGTCGTTGATAAGTGGTGAATGGAAAATTTTTAAAGTTTAATCTCTAAACAATTTATGAAGTTTTATTATTTAAATAATAAAAAAAAAAGTGGTTTTTCATAAACTTGAAAGCTTAATAACAAAATTTTCGTTACTTGTAAAATATTTTCTATTCAAAACAACTGGAGTGGTAGGTTGGTATATGTCATACTAAGCTGAAAAAATTGAATTTGCCTTTTAGGTTTTAACACTTTTGGCCATACCTGAAGAAAATACTTTTTTTTTTTTAATTTTCTTTCCATTTTTTCCAGTTAGGTTTTTTGAAATGAATTCATAGATATATTAGAATTTTCTTTTCCAATTATACACGTCAGTTTTCGAGAAGCTATGCTCGTTAATTGTGTAGAAAATTTTTATTCTTTATGTATGAGATTTGGAAAAGCTTTTTACAAATATAATTGAGAAACTGCGCGGGATAAATAAAATTGTGAAATAAATTTAAATTCAGTTTTGATCTGTACAACAAAATGCGTTATTAGATGGAAAAATTTGTTGAAACAAATTATCTTCGTCTGGTTCAGAGTAATAGGCCGAAGTTTAGGAAATTAATAGTTATAGGTATCTACTGTGTAAATTCAAGCTGAAACGATATAAGTGGGAGAAAAGACTTGTTTCTTTTTTTTCTACATTAAATTGAAAAAACTGAGAAATTTAGCGCTCCGCCAACCCCTTGTTTCCTTGGTCACCCAGTATTATTCTCATTAATGATTGTTTCTTTTCGTTTTTAGTCAAAAAAAGTGGAGTTGAAGGTATTATCATTACCAGACTTTTTAAATCTATCTTAATTTTTGAAGAAAAAAAAAAAAGAAAGAAAGAAAGAAAGAAAGAGTGTTATTATTATTACTAGCATTGTTAAGTCACTTCTAAGTATTATTATTTGTGGTCTTAGACGTTTCTTTCAGCTGTTTTATCTTTCGATTGGGGTTTTCTGTTACTTGGTTTGTAATTATCTAGGCATGTTTTATTATTCGTATTATTATTAGGACTAGTTTTATTATTATTATATATTTTTTGTTGGAATGTTTTAGTTTTTGAGCGTGTTATTGCGTTACTTTTTTTAGGGGGCTTTTCAAGTTCATCATTTTCGAATTTACATTCTTCTGATTTTTCTGAAGATGGTCTGGAAACGTAGTCTGCTACAACATTATTTTTTCCCAATATATGTTTTATTGTGAAAGTGAATTCGTTCAGTTTTGACACCAATCTTGCTAGTTTGGGTGAAGAAGTTTTAAAACGATGTTGAAATGTTAATGGGTGACGATCAGTAAATATTGTGAATTCATAACCAATTAAAAAATCTCGGAAATGTTGGCATGATCTGCGCTGAAATTATAATTAAAGCGATTTGCAAATCAAGGGCTGTAATAGGATTGCGTAAGTTGTAGGTTTCACTATAATTTTTTGGTTTTTAGGAAAGTGCACACAAAAAAAAACGTGAAATAGGCACCAGAAACAGAGAAAAACGCACGATCAAAATTGAAGATTACATCAACATTCATTAAAACGGTTTTTCCTATATAATTTCCTGAATATTTTGGAGGTTCTTCTTTTCTATCTCTTTTACTGGCCTTAATTGTCAACCAATTTTCTTTCCAATTTGATTTTAATTTTTTTCCAATGGCTTACGTCTTCACGTCCAGGTATTTATTTTGTTTTCCGTTCTTTTAATATATCTCCCGGCTTAAACTGGCCTTAAATTTGTAATTCCAATAACTGTTATTTTTCAATTTCAGTGATTAAAAATTAAGGTTGAGGCTGCCATAATGTTAAGATTTTGATTTAGTTATCAAAGAATTGTAACCTACGCATGCCAATACCTGATAATATAATAGGTCATAAGTTAGACCACTTGACGTTGAAAAGAAATAGCAATAAAATATGGGCGTTGTATTAAAAATTCTCACAACCAAAAACATCGTCAACTGATTAAGAAAAATTAATTTTTAAACTTAGATTAGAAGTGAATATGATACACTTTTTCATAAACCTGCTTTGAATAAGAAAAAAAAACAAAAAACCAAACTGTTCAGTTGAAACTACTTCCATAACCCAAGCTATAAGCAATACTCGTATTTTTTTTAAACAATCAAACAGTAGCCATCCATCCAGAGCTTGTGCATTTTCCTTCAATTTTTGGTGTGCTTTCCTCCAAAAACACCCTCCCCAAAAATTTTTTTATTTTTATGGGTATACTACAATTATGAGATATGAGGAAAATTGTCAACAAACTGGTGGGAGTATTTCTCTATTTGAATCGAAATGAAATTTACCATGTGTGTACTTTAAATCTATACATAGTTTCAAAATGACGGCTGTTTGAAGTTGAGCTTTGTAGATAAACTGTAGAGCGTAATTTCTTCACGGATCAAGACAAAATTTGGCATGAAAATACTTTAGGTTTAAGTATATCTCAGTCAAGTTAGAAGATGAGTAAAATCTGCCCATTGGTTTTCGAATTTCAGCTTTTTGGAATTTTCTTTGCTATGTAAATTGTTAAAATGTATAAAGAATGCAACACGCCATACGCATAATTTGAAAACCTGTCTATTCATATTCTAGATGAAATATACCTTTCCAACTGACGTGATGCGGAAAGCCAACTGATCATTAATTTTTTTAAATTTCTTTTTCTAAACCGATTGCAAAAAATAGCCCTTAATCTTGCCGTTTGTATTGGAAAAACAGCTGGAGTTTAAAGTGTTGGCCAGAAAATCCATATTTGACGTGAAAATTTATTCTAACAAATTTAAATTTAAAACGGGTTGAAATAGGCAGTGAACTTTCCATATATATTCCGGTGCACTCTCTTTACACGGGAAAAATATAGATTGAATGATCGTTGTGCGTATTCCTGTTATAGCCACCGAAACCAAGGTCCTATTTTTAAACGTTTTCCAAGAATTTAATTTTTCCAACACCCAACTGAAAAGCACGTTTTTTAATTGTGCGCCTTTACTGAACGCGAAGTAGGGAATTTCAATGTGACATGAAACATATGATTTGGCAAATTGACTTTCTTGCTTAGCACAATTTTTCATTAAAATATTTTATTTATTTTTTTATAAAAAATAAATAAAAATGATAATTATTAATTTATGCTCTCAATCCATAAAAATTCCAAATTGTTTCCTGTATGTAACCTTTCAAGGGGTGGGGGATTGACGATTTAAAAAAGAATAAAATTATCGTCGAGTTCTTGTAAAATTAATTGTTTCATTTACCTTAAATGTTTTTTGGTGATGGAAAGAAAAGGGATTGGGAACAGGGGTTCTAATTTTTTGGTTAAAAAATTAAAATTATTTATTATTTATTCGGTTATAAATGAAAAATGTTTTTAATGCAAAAAAAAAAAAAAAAAAGGTGTGACACGATTGCGAAGCTAATCATGTGATTTGCAACACTTGCCTTCGGCTCGTGTAACAAATTTCACACTCCTAGCAAAATCACCTATTTTTCGCACTTGTATCACAAATATAACTGTTTTGGATTTTTAAATTTTTATTTAATAATTTTAAACAAATTCTGAACTCCTAAATAATTTTTCAGCTGGTTATGTTCAATCAATATTGTATTTCGCCCATGTTCGTCGTCGAAAAAAAACAAAAAAAATGTTGGATATGTTTTCTGTGGTTTTCTTAATGTCCCTTTTCCCCTCACGTCTCCAGTGCTTATTCAAAAAAATACAGTAAATTTTCGTTACCTTCTCGGCGTTGATATATTCCGGCAAAGATCTGACCTTAAATTCGAAATAATCTTCGGTGTAGTATTTTTGAGTTTCATCGCTCATTTGGGACCACATGTCGCGGGCATCGGCTATAATTTTTTTATCGTCAAACCACGTGCCTGTAATTTGGTGAAATGTATCAAATAAGACAAAGGCAGTTGACCAAAATTAGATTTTTCTTTCGTGTTCAAGTATGAACCTGTGGTCATTGATCCCGGCTCCACAACTATCACATCGATGCTCCACTTCCTCAGTTCCATTCGTAAACACTCACTGAATGCTTCCAGGCCAGCTTTAACGGTGCACAGAGTGGATCGTAGTTCCGATGGAATTCTTCCCGTTACGCTTGTTACATTCACAATACGACCTGGAATTTGAAAAAATATTTTGTCCAACTTCATTTTCGCGGAGACCACCCATAGAATGGCTGAATGTTGGTCAGTTTTAACTGGCACCCACAGTCACAGCAGTGTTCGATGTGGAAAACAAGTGTCATAGTAAAATTTTCAGTACAGATCTAGTTCTGTTAAAAGTTAGTTATCTGTTTTAGCGAAAAGTTTAAGTGTGATTTTAGTTCTGTGAAATGGAAAAATTCAAAGAATTGTTATACCTCAAATACATAAAACAATTTTCTGGATAATTAATACATGTGATACAAATATAGGTAGGTACTCATAGCCTTACAGAAAAACTTTTTTTCAGAACCTACTTGTCCAGCTGATTCAAGATATTTTTCACTTTTTGAGAGATAAAGGGATTTATCACTCCTAGTGAAAAATAAATATTTTTAAAATTTTAAAATGTTTATGAAAAAGAGAATTTTTAAATGCAGCGGAAAAATGAAAATTCGTGCATGCGCACTCACAAATTCATTCATATTTTGCACCACTGTCTAGGCCTTGCATACGTACTTTTGTTTTCACCTAATTTACGCATTACTTACCCATCTTTCACTCGTGCAACAAATAAGGTTAGCCGCCGCTGGCCTATTTTTTTTTCGTTTTTCTCTTCATATGTGTCTCATTTTGGGCGAGTATTATAAAAGTATAATATTTTCTACCTTGCCTAGATAATAGGCAGTTCCATGAGTGAAAAATTATCTTTCCGCATTTGCCAGACACTATGTTTTTTGTAGTAAGTGTAAGGAATGTGGGTGGAAGGTAAAAATGTGAAAAAAAGAAAAGAAATGAGAGAACTGAGAAAAAAATGAAAAATGCAAAGAAAAAAGGTGGGATCAAATAGGAAATAGTTATAAAAAATGAAATCTTCGGAACCTCCCTCCACAATCCTCTCAACAAGAGAATTAATATTGTGTCCCTGAATTTCACTTGTTTTCAGTGAATTTGAAGGTAAAGTTATAATAAACAAATATTGGCGACCTACCTCAAACCTTTCTACCAGCACTTGTAGCCTAGTTGATAGAGAGTAAGCTCTGCTACTCACCGGTGACTGGTTAGAATCCCTAACATAGCAGAGTATTTTTTCAGTAAAAAACATTTTAATAACTGAAATGAGCTTCTCTTCCTTCTTAAAAAGGCGAGTGCTTAGTAAATGAGGAAGATATAGACCCGAGGAAAACAAATACAGACAGAGATTTGTGAAGGGGTTTAATGAAAAAGGTTGTTCCATTGAGACGTGTGAAAAGTGCTTGAAGGCGTATGGAAAATGAAATGAAGGAACAGAGAACGTTTGAGAGTGAAATTTAATGAGAAACCACAACTGTGATGGAATTGGCTATTTTTATAAGCTTTTATTCTACTCACTACTGCGATATTGGAATACCTACTTTGACTATACAGAATTAACATGGACTGCTTTTTGTGATAAGAATGACGTTAGAAGATGTAAGATGAAGTTAGTTGGGTTGGGTATGATAAGGATTTGTAAAACAGTAAAATATTGCTGAAATTTGAGGTTGAACTGAATTAATTATATTTTTAAATTTTTATTAACGAGAAAGTAATAAGTAGAAGCATTTTCTATGATATTAAATTAAATTTTCATAATTTCTATTCTAAACAAAATTACCGCGCAAAGAACATTGAAATCATTATCAACCCAACTAACTTTTTCCTTCTATGTCTTGGCAATCGATAACAAAATTTTATACGTATTTTTCAATCAAATAGCAGTCCATGTTAATTCTGTATAGTCAAAGAACGAAATAATATTTATTTTGCATGAAGCTAAAGCCAAGAAAAATAAAAATAAAATCTTATCTTTTAAAAACTCGTTTTTATCATAAAATTTATAGATGTGTGTTTTAGTTCATTTGGTGAATTTAGTTCAACAAGGGTCTTTTGAATGAACTAGTTCAAAATGAACAAAATGAGCTGCATGAATCAAACCTTTGAGTATGTATTATTTTATATGGAGAGCAATTTGTATACATTTTCTATACATAGTTACTTTCAGACATAGAAAGCGCTTTCATTCCCCAAAAACGCTTACTCTTTTGTTTCGTTTTTTGTTGATTGATAAGAAATTCCACTCATCCAGTGATTAACAACAATGCTGTGACGTATAAGAGTGAACTAGCTTGTAGGTCTATACAATATAACTTTGATTTGATAATATCTTTTAGTTCAAAGTGAATTAGTTCATTCTCATCTTTCGGTCTCGTTCATTTAGGTCTTTCAAAAGATTAGTTCAAATGAATTAGTTCTCGGTCAACCGACACATCTCTAATAAAATTATTCAAAATGCTAAATATGCTCTGAAAGTAGGTATCTCATTTCATTGAAATGTTACAAAAAATAGTATGTGATACAAGCGCAATAAATAGGTGAATGCAATGAGTTCGATGATTGTAACACAAGCCCCGTCAGAGTGTGCAAAAAGAAGAAAATTTCAACACATACAAAAATTATAAACATGTTCATGCACATCGACAAATTCGTTCACTTTTTGTCCCACCCTCGCTTCATTTGAGCTCTTTCAATTTGGCTATGAATAGATTGCAGGTTGGTTTTTTATGGTGCCCAAACGAACCTATTGTTAAATTGTGAAATAATTATCTTTATTTCATCAAAAGTGTCTTTACCCTTCATGATATTTTCTTGTTCTCAAAATTTCTGATTTTTACTTTAGTTTTTATTTTACTCACATCACAGAATTCGCTGTTCTTCATGGTTAAGAAGTTCTAAACTCAGTTGTGGGTCAGAAGTTCCCAATATTTTTCAATTGTGACCAAGAGCCAAGTAAAACTGGTTACAACTCGTGGTCTATGATCAGTATTTAGGTTAATAGGTCCTGTTTATATTATGAATGTAGGTACTCGTACATTTGCTTATTTTTATGGGGGGAGGGGTAGATCTTAGCGATCCATTCTGTAAAGCCTCATCCATCCTGTAGAGCCTTGTGTATACTATGATAGAACTACCACGATGGTACTAACACTGTAGTGTTGTTAGCTATCGAGACAATGTGATAGCATAGAGTACTTTTATGCTAGTGACTCTACCCTGTGATAATTTATTGGCCTAAGATCAACTATTGTGATAGACTATCATAGTATACGCTGGGCTTCAGCCACGGTGACTCAAATATAAGTCTCATCCCATAGTTTGGAAACCATCGTTCTAGGTTTTCAACAAGTTCTGGTGAGTGTGAGCTAATTTGAACACTATGGTTTTGAAGCAGCCTCTTCAGAGAACTGGTTCTGCCTTCTTCTAAATAGTATAACTTATTGAGCCTAAAAATTTCACACTTCTTTCCATAAGGTGCAAAGCTGATGTTGCTACTTCTAAAAACAAAAAACTCTAATGCAGCAGTGCTTCGCTAAAAACCCAGTGTGCTCGTTACTTATATTGATAGTGATCGATACTTATATCTGTTGGAACCACCAATCATCCTCCCCTTACACTCCTGTAATTACTCGATTATCTTTCTCTGAATACTTTTACAATTTTACTCACAGCTACCCTGTTACCTTGTTCCGTCACTTACTCATTCATCTCCATCTATACTTGTTTATCTCATACTCTACATACTACGTACAAGATTTACATCTTTGCTGCAATTACACACACTTCTGAGACATTACTTTGTGTACATATTTATTTTAGTTACATAATTACTCTGCTGCACCAATCAACAACCCCTCAATAGTGATTGATCTTTATATCGATAGTTATCGATATATTGATATTTCATTGCTGGTTTCAGGTTAAGAAATTACAAAAAACTATCAACAACTACCCATATTTAACAAAAATATTGATCTATCAATATTTTATGGCAAAAAACCACTTTTATAGAGATTGTTTGTTTCCAGTTTTCTTGAGAACTACTGAACCAGTGAGCACCAAACTTCTTTCAGACATGCTTCCATACAATAGCTATCTTTTGTCAAAATTTCAGCCCTATCTGTTTGGTAGTTTTCTCAAAACCGTTAACACGAAATGTTTTCTAGAAATTTTTCTTTCCCAGGTTTCTTGGAAACTACTGAATTAATAGGCACCAAACTTCTGAGAAACTTGCGCCAACATAAGGAAAGTCAATTGTAGAAATTTCAGCCCCATCCATTTTGTCATTTTCTCAGAATTCCAAAAAAATAACTTTTCCTGGAATTTTTCGTTTTCCAGTTTTCTGAGAAACTAATTAACCGATAGGCAAAACACTTCTTTCAGACCTGCTCCAATATGAGAACTATCTCTCGTGAAAATTTTAGCCCTATCCACCCAGTAGTTTTTTCAGAACAGTGAACACATTTTGGGCGATACATATGAGGTCAAAATTTAAAAAAATGGTACCAGTCGTTTTCTCGTCTCATGAAACAGATAATTTTCATCATCCCCACCTCCAACCCTTCCATGAGGTCAATTTTAATACTCTGCAAGCAAACTGGGTAAAAAGCTTGGTTATTAACGTCTCCTTTCTATTTCCGAATTTTGTTCTTTATAGCTCGGAGCGTATAGACTGGCGTTTGTTCGGGCACCGAAGATATTTTTCAATCTTATAAAGTAGACAGGTAGGTTAACTGTCAAAACTTACCTTTCGTCTTTCGAATAGACGGCAAAAACAGTTGTGTTATGCGAATGGCGCTCATCAAATTCATGTCAATCGATTTTTTGAAAACTTCGGGTGGAAGCCATTCGAATTCTCCGAACGCTGCCCAAGTTGTGTTGTTAACCAGAGCCCATAAGCCTGTATGTACATTAAGAGACGATTGTAAATGTCATTTTATCATAAGTTAGTATAAACACGTACCTACAGCATCTAATTCCGGAAAATTTTCCCGAGATTTTGGCAACTTTCAAATTACTTTTAGTTAGACACAGATAAAAGGTTTATTTTTTCAGTCTTGCCTCCCCCACCACTCCTACCTAAAATGAAAATATAAGGCGCTAAATTTTGTCCTAAATTTTGCGAGCATTTTTTTTTTTGTTTAATATTCTCGCATAAATAAGACTTTTACTCGGTGCGACAAAACAATCACAAATTAATGAACGCGGCTATGAAACAAAATCCATTTTAGGAAATAACACCGTTTTCAAGACGGAGATAATGGCTAAAAGCTTGATTAATTCATCTTTTTACCAGAACACAATGCACAGGTATACCTTTTTACCTTTTTCGAATGTATTTTCTCTGCGCTTTCGCTTAATTAGGGTTCGTGTCGAGGTGACTGACAATTTTGTTCGCCAACTGAAATCTCTTGGGCGTTACCTACACCTAACTGGAGTAAAAGTTCTCTAAATAATTCGTATAACCTTGTACCTACCTACAATAGTGTAGTTGGAGCAAATAAAATTTTTCAAAAATTAAAATTCGTTTTGAAGAGTATGGTTGTTGCTGGCATAAAATTGATTTTCTTCATTTGTTGTTTCTTTGAATAAATTAATACGACTCTGAGTTCACAGGGAGATTAGAATTCTTTCAGAATTAAACTCTTATCAATGAGTTTGTTTCATCGCGAAAAATTTGAACAGCCCAGTTTCAATGTAACAGGTTTTATGTCAAAACTAAAGTCGCAGGTAGATATACTACGTCCTTTGAAATCCCAAAAATTTACTTTGAAGTTTTTTCAGCAAAATCACCATATTACAGAAAATTATAACTCGTCATTAAACTCAATTTAAATTTAATATAAATGGGACCTAACTTGTTTATTAATATTCATTTATTGTGAAACTTTTTATATTGATTATAAAAGGGGCATTCGCTTTTTTTTATACTCACGCATCGCCTCAAAAAAAAATGCTTGACATTTTAAAACATACCTATACTTATTTTTGAATAAATACTTGAAAACTTGAGAATTTTTTACAGTTCTGGCCTTTGACCTAAATGAATAAGAAATTGAATTTGTGTTGCTTGCCTCAAAGGATCAAAATAATTTCATCACCTTAGAATGAAACTATTAATCTGTACAAAATAAAAAGCCCCATCCACCACCCATAATACACTGAAAGGTGCGAGGTAATAAAGAAACAACATTGAATGTTTGAATATCACTATCAATTTGATATTTCATTTTTAAATATCGATGTGATATGATATTTTTCGACATTTTCAATATTGTCAATTCATTATTTACAAGACCTTATCACCCTTTAGAACTTGATAGTACCATTATTAACCTGCTAAAAATATATTAGTAACATTAAAGTATTCTCCTTCTGATGTTTATTCACGAATTAAAATAATTATATTTTATCTACATTATTTCGGATAAGGATTTGTGAAATGCTGTAAAATGAAAATGAAAAGATTCAAAGCTTTCGCTGAATCATCGCAATGAATCAATTGGTTGATCGATGGTGTAAATGTGGGGTGAAAATAGCCTCGTTCTCTCAAAATAACCAAAAAATGATTAAATTGACCAAAGTTTGGAAAATTTCAAAAAATATCGATATTTTTCCAAATATCGATAATATCGGAAATTTCGATATGATATGGTAATATCATTTTAAAAGTTTCATCACTACGTGTGAGGTGCAGGTAAAAAAGGGAGAATGCTCTCGCACTGAATGATATGACGCAATTTAAAAATGCACCAGCAACATTTTACCTTTATCATTGTCAACTTGTGTGAGAACAGCGTGGCCCGCCTTATGCTTCTTATTTTGAACACGCTGTAGTTTCAGTCCAAAAATGCTATTTTTGCATTATATATATCAATATTTATTTTATCATTTAGTAAGGCTTGTTTAGAAATTAAAATAAACTCTAAATATCTGGGTGTGAAAGAATTAGTTTATGCAGAAAGTAACTTATCTCTACTTCTTTTTAATTTATTTGTTCAGAACTATCTCAAGTTCAAGATAAGCTACTTTATCTTCTGGAATGAAAGAATTAGTTCGTGCAAAAGTAACTCAACTCCACTTTTTAAAATTAATTTATTAGTGTAAAATTATCAAGATAAGCTACTTTTGCTCTCACGTTTTTATAAAAGTAACTTATGTGGGACGGAAAATACTTCTGGATGATAATCCTGTTTAATACTATATCATAAGTCACTTAATTTGGAGGAAAATAATATAATTTCAATTTTTACGAAGAATGTCTATACTTGATTCCTCTCATTAATATACTATAATTGGTTCCATATCCCACTGCAATAACTGAAAAACTTTAACATTCTGAACTTCTTTTCACTTTCCTGAAAAATATAATTTTTGGACTTAGGCTGGTTTAATTCTAGGGTGACTATTCTCAAACTTTGACCATAAGTATAGTACTGGACTAGTAAAGAACTATGATTTCTGGTTAGACATACTAGCGTTGAATAGGCTACCATTGTGTACCACATGATGTACTTTCAACTTTTTTTACAGTATTCTCATGAATTTAGAGTATGAACCTTATCAAATGTATTCTAAATTGCTGAACTCAAGCAAAACATCGAAAGTACAGAACGGTTACACACTAGTTACCTACTTTTATACCTCCATGTCTTGACATTACAAAGTACATAGGGCTTTGACTATATATTACCATGTATAAACTGCTCTAACTGCATCCAAAAATCTTTCAAACTACATTTATACATTCTGGTCCACTATCCAATTAATTAAACAACCTTTGAATACAAACAAGCTCAGCACTCTTGTAAATAGAACAACTAAATTATTGAAACGGTACTAGAAACTTTATATGATAAAATCCGAAAGTATGAAAGTAGTTTCAAAATTGTTTGGATACTAGCATATTCCAGGCAACAATAAGTTTTTTGTTTTCTGTTATTAGTGAGAGCAGTCCATTCGTAATAATATACTTAGTCAAAAACATAGGAGCTTATGGAGTTTCACTGGTTTAGGTTGTTTTATTTGTATTTGATTTTGAACTAGAATAAAATATTTATTGTATGAAAATAAAATTCTCTTTAAATTATCTCAACGTTAATAAATTATTAACTAAATTTATAAATTCATAGAAAAATAATCAAAAGTGTTCTGATGATTACACCCCCTTTTATATCATCATTAGAAAATAGTCCGAAATTAGACTACGGCTTTTGATTACAGTCTGTAAAAAAAAAAAAAAAAAAAGTGCTGAAAATATTTGGCCATACACCCCTTAAAAAAAATTATGCTCTGGCTCTCTCTGGCTACGCTAATAGTCTAGAGTTTGTTTGTTTTTTTTTTTTTTTTCACACTAAGTTAACACTTTACCACATTCTGGTAAGTACCATTTATTCCGTTCTTGTAACTCTCACTGCACCTGAAATTGACATGAGATCTGTTCTTTTGAGTGAATAAATGTCAGACCATGCTATTTTTAAAATTAAATTTTGATTTTATGTGTTATATTCTGGTCTACAGCACCATTTAATTGTTTACAATGTATTCAATTGCAACTGTGGAGCCTTCCACCAAAAAGTGTCATCATGTTGAATTTTTTAACACTATTCCTTGTGAGATGTAGAGCATCGTTTTAATGGTTGAAAATCAGTAATATGTTTGTAATTCCATGTCTGATTCAGTCCAGTGCTAAGACCATAGTGTAAGGATGGTATTCGTGGTTGATACCAACCCTGGACATAGTGTTTGTTGACTTCATAAGGGACACACAAGTTACAGCAATGCTCCTTTTATGAGATAAGCGGTTTCTGTTCTTGGGTTCACTGTGATATGTGACTGGGCCTTTGGTTTCTAATCGATCGTATTTGATTGATCAAAATAGGCTATTGATCATTTGATTGATTTGGATTGGCACAAAAATGATCAATTTTCAAAAGATTGATCAATTGATCATTAATTGTCCATAAATGGGTGTATTTATTTTTTGAATAGTTATATTCATTGACTATGGTAATGGTCCATAACGTCGAAATTGTATTCGCAAGAGGAAGTCCCTGTAGAAGCACTAGCATTTTTACCCATTTTCAGATTCCTTATCAATTCCTTATGGGGAATTTACATGGGAATTTAATTTACATTCTTGAGAGATAAAGAGCTGGATAATTTAATTTTTTTTTAAATTGATAAAACTCCCAAAAATTAAAAATTTTCAACTCACCAGCTCACCAGAGAGCGAATAAATAAGTGAGTTTGTACTTATTTACATGGGCTGGTTTACCAGTTACCAGGGCTATTTTTTTATTAGCAGCTGGTACCATTTGAAGATTATTTAAAATTTTATCACAAGTATTTCGCATTTTAGTGCTAAAAGTGATGTTTATTTGAAATTTAATTTTTTTTTCTGGTATTTATTAATGAAATTTTCTTCATTATGTAATAGAGGGTAACTTTTCCTGTTGGTGTTACGGTTTGTGCAAATGTCGGTAACTAACCCATACCAACCTCTCAGTGTTTAGAATCAAGTCAACCTGATTTTGGCATTTTCAAAATAAATAAAAAACCGATGCGAGTTATTGACTGAAAGTTTTTAAAGAAGTTGAAAGGGGTTTAATTGGTATTGTGGTTAGTTGCCAGGGCCGTATATGCAAAGCAACTTGAGGATTTGCCAAGGGTGGCAGAATGGAAGGGTGGCATTCCGATTTCAATAGCAAAAAAAATTTAAATTTGATACATTGACAATGACAAAGTTCTTTTGAGCAAATCTCATAGAGGTAAGGGAAAGGCGTCAAAAAGTTTATATTCCTAGGGTGGAAAAATAGCTAGTAACAGCCCCATTATTTGTTCACGCTAATAACTGTAGAGTTGGTTAAAAAATGACCATTGTGAATTCCCCAACCTAATATCCCTTTCTGTAAACCCCAAGAAAGATACCCTACCTGATTAAAATATTTAATGTGCCATGGGCATATTTTCAATTGGAAAAGTAGCATACTATAAGCTTTGATTATGTATTTATATCAGCGTTGTTCGAGCGCTTACAGTCGACTGTAAATTACAGTTTTTATTGTAACTGTCTTCTGCATATATTCCAGAAAAACTGAAAAATGCGGTCAAACAATTTTCTGTAAAGATGATGATATATTTGCATTAGACTGATGAATGTGATTAATGGTCGAATAACTTCATAAAATTTTGTAAAATGTTTTGATAACCCTTGATAAGATTCAAATTCTTCAATGTTTGGCCACTACTGTGAATCTGTAAACTTTGCACCTTCTGAGTGGCTGTAATTCAAAATGCAAATTCTGAAAATTGTAAAATACAGAAAAAGCGTTCTACAAATTTTACAGATTACTGTAAAAACTGCAAGTATTCAAACAAAGCTAATATGTACGTGTACATGGTGTATGGATACCAAGGTAGAGAAGTACAAGTGTAATGATATCGTTTAAAAAAAAAAATAAAAGTCCTAACATGTTGACATTTAGGGCTGGTTTGCATTTGTTGTGGTTCATTTGGTGCTTCCCCATGTGATTGAAAAATTCTTACAGTTTTCCAGAGAATCAGGTATCTTACCTAATTGACATAGATAGTTTTTGAGAATTTGTTTTCTCAGTACCTATCTAACCATTAACATTTTGAACCTGATATTTGGCAAAATTGGATGCTAATCAGAATGCAACCTCTAAAACAAAAACAGCCAAATTGGTTCAAATGCATGGGCTATTTCTTATACTTTCACTGCTACAGCCTTTCAATGTAGTAATTGTTACCCATCTACACATAATTACCGAGAGAGGAACATATTCATATAAAATTTTTGTCAAAATCCAATTGCTCTCTTTTACCAGGAGGTGGAACATGTTCTGTGAAAGAATGAACAATGATGCTGTTACATGGTGGGAGTGAAAAATAAAATTGAAATTGAAGGTAATATGAAATCTAGAAGTGCATGAAGAATGGATTTTTTCAGTATTTGCCACACGTGTGAAAGTGGTGGTTTTTCTATTTTTCTTCTCATGTGGTACCTTACTCATTAACTCCAACTGCATTTATAGCGAGGGCGTGGATTAGGGGAGGTGGATGTTTGTTGGTAGTGGTCGTATTTAAATGATTGGGGGTCATGAGTGACGGTCAAAAAGATGTAGACTTCCTTATGACCGAGCCATCTATGCCCTTAATGTATAGTATGTATTGAGTAAGCCAATATACAACAAACCGATTTGGTTTTCTAGTCTTACCATAATTGTATTGACTCATCCTTTTTTAAGTAGGTTTTCTTTAGAAAATCCACTTATTACACTTAGTCCAGTATTAGGCTCCAGAGTTGGCGACCTCAGGAAAATTTTGACACAAATATCTCAAATTCATATATATATATATATATATATATATATATATGTATTCCGTTTTCTTGTTCCCAAGTTACAGGTCACAATTTTTGTCCGATATAATCACGAAATTTGGTACGAACATTTTCATTAGCCAAGGACCATTGATTTTGGAGTGGATTGGCCCGACGGTAATTCCGGTACCACCATTTTCGTTTTTATTTTGCCTATAAAATTTTTAATTTTGCATCAATAGCCACGAAATTCGGAATAAATATTTATTTTAATTCATTGTAGTACGCTGCCAATTTTGGCGCGGATCGGCCGGACGGTACTTCCGGTACCGCTATTTTTGTTTTTATATTGGTCATAAGACGCGGAATTTCGAAACAATATTACGAAATGTGAAATAAATATTTATCATGATTCATTGTAGCATGCCACAGATTTTGGTACGGATCAACCGGACGATACTTCCGGTAAAATTTTTGTTTCCTTTTTTTTTTCTAATTTGCATAAACTTTTTACAAAAATTATCCCCATGTTCATGTTTTCTTCTTTTTTATTTTATAACTTTATTGTGTTTCTTTGATTTTATTTGAGATTATATTGATTAATCACCATATACTTCATCATTCTAATTAATTTTTCATTTCAAGAAATAATGCTTTTAAATTTCACACTGTCTAATATTTCGTCAGCAGCTAACAAATTTCATACAATCATAACATACCATTTACGCATGTTAACTGACAGACAATTAATGTGATCATCTAAATTCATAATTCTTTTTTTTAGAAACCTACTTTTTCTATCGAGGCTTGCTGTGCTAGAGTTTTTGATGATACGACGATTCCAATAACTCACCTGCTGCATTGTGCGGCAAATTTTTGTGAACATAAATGAATGCTTCTCGTATATCTTTCTCCGACGTTACATCCAGCTCTAAGATGTGAAGTCGAGCTGAAGACTCTTCCTTCAGTTTGGATCCTTTTTGTTTATCTGTGAATCCAGCAAAAATGGTGAAGCCCTGGACAGAATTTACGCATCAAAAATAACTTTTACTTCAATCCACATAAGTATATATCTTTAATTAAAATAGAAATTATAAATATTTTATTACCAAGTCATCTAACTGTTTCGCTAACGCGTATCCAATTTGGTTATCACAGCTGGTTATAAGAATTGCTTTTCCGGCTGCAGACACCTGCGTGACAATATTCCATTAACGATGTAAGTATGCTCAACTATTTTGGCGTGCGTACAAAACCAGGCTTTTTTTTTTTTGTTTTTAGTTCGAAGATGTTTTTGAATTTTACATTTAATCGACGCAATTAATTTCGACGTGATTTGGACGAAAAAAAAGAAGTCAAATACGAGGGCTGGTGAACGAATTCGAAAAATACGGACAGCATTCCACAAACTTTGGCTTACAAGTTCAACAAGGATAAGTACTAAAAATAAAATGAAGATGCTAATGTAGGTCATTGGCGTAGGTTTCTGTCCAATAAAACGTTTATTTTTCTTTCAAGTTGTGTCAGCTTGTTCAATTTTTAACTTAAGGTCATGTCGACCTCCCAATTTAAAATCTGTGGAAGAAAGAGAAAAGTCGAAATTACCTCTATATTTACAAGCGAACATTTTTGAAATTATGTCGAATCTAATCGAATATGTGATTATACGTCATGTACATAATTACGGTACCTAAGCATTAAATTTGAGGAACCTCTCATCAAACGAGTTACATAATCTTACCAAAAGTTCTATTACCACCCACCTCTCCACATTCAGCTCTATTAGAGTGCCTTGAGAGAAGTTTGGTACTGCCGGCCTTGCTAGGGGGCTCTATCCGCCCCGCTTCCCTCTATCGAAATGACACCTCTTTTACAAGGTTTATGAAGATAAACGTGTAGATATTTTGGAGATGATTCTCTTACAAATCAACTAAAGGTAAGAGTACTAATACAATTTACTGATGTAGCAGCCTTACATATATAGCGTACATATTGAGTTCTAGTTGTACTACGGTTTGTAACCAGCTGATTTCGGAAATACTAACTGTAAGGCCCATATTCACAAACGTCACTCTAACCTCCCTTCACTTAAATTTCATTTTAAAAAAGTTTTTTGCACAATCTCATACTTATAAATGAGGGAACATTGTATCTCTTATGATAGTTCCAATGTAAAAATAAAATTTTACCACGCTCTTAAATACAAAATTGTGCCTAAAGTCATTTTTAAGTGAAGTTTAAGTGATAGGAGGCTAAAGTGACGTTTATGAATATGGGCTTAAGATACAGTTTATCAAACTCAGTCCATTCCTTGTGCCATTACCATCCTTATTCTGGCCCTCATCTTCACTTTGAATCCCAGTCTCATTTCCTTTTTACTTTTCATCCAATCTGCACCAGTTCATCGTCCCTAAAGCGAGATTCTCACTGGCCTGATGAGAGAGGGAAGCGGGGATTATTATCAGCCCGGGATTTTTAGGGGCCCCAGATTTTAAACATGAAAATAAAAATAAGTAGAGTTTTGAAAAACCCTAAAAAAATTTTTTTCAGTCGCTCAGCTTGCAAAATAGGCTTCCTTAATATTGTAAAACCCCTTCCACGGATAAATCCCAAACACTGCACTCGAACATTGATGCAATTTTCAATTTTTTAGTGGCCCATAAATTTTTTCCCCCAGACCCCAAGTTTCTTTTTACGACCCTGGGTTCTGGCTAAGCTTTTTTACCAACTACAATCTAGCTTTTTCAGAAATAGTGTGTAAAAAGGCTGAATGTAAACGAGTAAAGACTGATTGTTTACAATTGAGATTGTACAATCTAAAAGTTTATGACTGTCTTACTTTTGGATTGTAAAATCTTGCTTTTTATGAAGATGCCGTATGTCAACACATACAATTATTAAAAGTGAAAATTGTATTTTCATGGTTTGTTGGGCTTAACCTCTAAGTAGCCCAAAATGGAAAGTGAAGGTAGATGAATTCCTTTCACATACTTAGTTGTACTAATATAAGTACTAAATCTTCAGCCTTTAAAATGCCATTTATATGATGAAATGGGCCTGCAAATATGCTAATTTTCAAAATTTGATGTGTCAAAAACTTGCATTTCCAGAATTATTAGAGGTTGTCTAGGGTTTCTCTTCAAATGCTATGTTTATCTCACGGGTATGTAACACTGTACATAAAACAAATAAAGTATTACCCATCTCTATTAAAAAAAGTAAGAAAATCTGAAAATAACTTGAAAATCCATTTTTGCTTTTACATAATCCATCCAGATTGGACAAAATCCATTTCTAAATGTTGTTTCATACTATCATACAGTAATCACAGTACAACGCATGTACAGATTGGATTTAGGATAAAGGTTTTTTTAGACTGGGAACTGCAACTAAATCAAAGTTTCATACTATAAGAAAAAAAAAAAGATAGCACATTCTTTCCATATTAGTGTTTATAGTTTGAAGTCCAAAAACTGTAAAACTATGCTAAACTTTACTATCAGTATTATCCAAACCAGAAATTATAATGTTCTTTTGCCATAAATCAAAATAAAACTTCACCCTTGCATACTGAATGAAGATGATATAGTTTGAGAGATACTTATTACATTTATTGAAATTTATTCCACATAATTAGACAAATTTATATAATTAGAGAATTATCATCTTCCAAAAACTTTTCAATTTGGTGAAATGGATCCGGAAATAACAAACTTTTAAAATTCCAAGATTTTTTAAATACGGGATGATAACAGGAGTTACAAAGCTACTCTCAACAAAATTATCAGTCTCCAATCTTCATATCACACACTGGGTGGAACTATTATTTGAAAAACTATCACAACAGTACTCAAATTAAAAACCAGAATCATGAAAAATCTAATTTCTTCATTTTGTCATCGGATAAAATTATTCTCATAGGTGAGAAAGAAAAAAGAAACAGTAACTTTGTTCCACACCATCAACTAACTTTAATTTTCTGAGATTAGAAGAAATCACTCCATTTGGTACCTTCGCATTAGTAAGTCCTACAAATGTTTTTTGTCTGTAATTTTGTAATAAGTAATAACTTATAGAATTTGTCTTGATGAAATCTCGCCGTATAATTTCATCCTATATTTCTTACTTTGTTTAAATTTGTCCATCTTGTAATACACATTTCGTTCAGTTCTGGAATATGGATTTGATCGTCTTTTGAAGATTAAGTATGTTAATTCATTTTATGAATAAATCTGTATTTTGTATCTTGTTTCTGATTATTTTGATTAACACTATGTCAGGCTAAAGGGGTCATTTATGGTGAGAAAATTCAGTGGTTGACAATGTGGATTTCAAATGGGTAAAAGTTCTGAGAAAACAAGGAAACAACAAAGAAAAGAATATGGTTAACTTTTGGTATTTTTAGATTTTTAAAAATGTCTTTCCCTTCCAGTTTTTCTCCCCCACAGTGAATTTTGGAATTTCTCACTGCGGGATACTATTAATTTGGTATTCAAAATTTCCAATTTTTTTTTATTTAATCATTTTATTTTGACAATATTTCTATTTCATCATCACTCTTCCATTGGTAAAACATTTATTTCCTCGATGTTTTCATCTTCAGATACCATGTGTATGGTATCTCATTACGTACCTTGGGAATCAATTCAGGTAAGTGATTGGTTGAAAATTTGAAAGGGTCGATAAAAACCAAGTTTCGTATGACAGGTAAAACCTAATTTGGCATACCACAACCAATTTTGTAAAGAAAATAGAAATGAGACATAGAATGGGGTCTCATAAAGTCGTGAAAAAGTTTTTTCTCGTACATTATGCTATTGTTGTATTTTTAAGGCTTCTTAAGAGCCATAAAATACGTGAGAATTAATGTCTTAAAGTGCTCAAGCAATGATACAGATAATGCGCAACGTAGACCTTTGAAAACTATATTTTCTAAACACTCGGCTGGGCGTGTTTCTAATGGTAATTAAATACCTACATGTAATCCAGTCTACAAAATTCGTAGTTAGCCTAATGCTCGTCACTAATCTTTGTTAACCTCGGAGAGATGAAATGTTAATTTACAGTTGAAATATTAACGCGCACTTTAAAGGTGCAGAAATGGCTGCTTGAAAAATTAATGTGGTTCCGTGGAAAACAAAGCAGATATACGTTCTCAAGGTTGATAAAAATTTCACGAAAAATGTAATATGCTCCAGGTAACTATACTGAACGAGGACGCACGTCTATTCTGTTTCGACACAATAAAGCCATTAAACAAATTTTGCTTTTAAAATCGCGTTGACCATTAAAAAAGTAATCGCTTATTGTCGGTACCTATATTATATTTTTCTCTTTTTATGGCAGTGGGGAGCATCTGTTGAGTGAAAAAACGAGAAGGAAAAATCGTGAGATCCGGAGACTGGTTAAGCGTCTGGAAAATATTTCCAGTCAGAAGCGGGAAACAAGTATACAAAAATTCGTCTCCCAAAAGCTGTAAATTTTTGTATTTAGGTTGGCCTGTTATATTAATATATCTATGGATTCCGTAGAATTTTGTTTTTTCTTATCAATTGTTTTTTTTGGGAAGCTGATTGCAGCAGCTGATCATCCGAAAAAGAGGAGTCTTTATTCGACTTTTTGCTAAATTTGTATATTTTACCTTATTGAATGGAAAAGGCTATTTTTTTATGATTACTTACATTGTTTTTATAAAACTTTCCTCCGAACCATCACCTTTTACTAGGTTATGTACATTCCTTGGAGTAGCAGGGGCTATTCAAGCGGGAATTTTGGGGTTGCCTCATTTTCTGGCTCGCTCGCCCTTAGTTGGAAAAATTGTGCTCATTGATTACCTTTTTTCTTTCCTTTGCTTTTTGATTTTTCTGTTTCCGGAAATTAAGCAATTTTGTAAAAATGAAGTTGACTGAACTGGGAATTTTACCCCACTTGGCCAAACCGCTTTGAAAAGCCACTGTGAAGTATTGAATAAATGTTACATTTTAGTGAGAATAAACTGTAGTGAAGATATTTTTCAGAACCTCACGACAAGTGTGAGGCCCAAATGAAATGAACTGTACCTTCAGAACCACACGATATTTGTAATTTTGTGGTAGACAGGCGAAACCTTACTGCCGAGTATTCCATTTCTTTTGTGGTAAAATGATACTTTATTGTATGAAATCAACCTACCTCCCCATGATCTGAGGATTTAATAGTTAAAAAGATTAAAAAAATAGATAAATAAAAAAGTTGGTCACCTACCTGTAAGTTGTGGAAACATATTGTAAAGCTGATGGTAATCAACGCGAATAACAAAAATAATGAAAAACTGGAAATTTGTGAAATACGTAAAATTTGCAGCACAAAAGATACGATGGTGGCGGCAGCGTGAGAAAAAATTATGGGCAAAAAGCATCGATCGAAAAAATCCCACGGGATTTCATCGGGTTTTTTAGCCGGTGGCTTTAGAGATTCTCGACGTTTCATTTTTTTTTTTTTGTTTTGTTTTGTCTCACTCAATATGTAAATATTTATTATTCGAAACAAATCGCGCAGCAATCACTCCACTGCAAATATTTAAAATTTATGCTAGACCTTTGGACCTAATGGTGCAAAAAAAACAAAAAAAAAAAACTGAGGGAATGAAAAAAGAGGCAAATAGCCAAATTACTCGAAAATCGTCAACGGCGTTATATTTATAACTCGAATTTTTCGAATTTGTATTTGCACTATTTCTTGTTGTATTCTCGAAAATTCGCTTTACCTAAATGTATAATATAGGGTATAGCTTTGTACATATTGGCAACGATGAGACACGACAAATACACACATCTGCAGATAATTGTTGACGTAATCTTTACAAAAATCTCCACCTTTTTGCAAGTATCATAGAAAAAAAAACCAAAAAACTGAAGAATGTCCAAGTATGTTTTTTAATAATAATACATAAAAGCATGCGTATCATGAGACATAGGGATTAGAAGAAGTTAACGAAGGAAAGGAGGACATAATTATGTCCACTGAGCATTTTTAATGAATCGTTTTTTCTATATACACTCGACAACCGTAAAATTTAATTTTATCCCTGAAATTGTACATTAATTTTATTCCCTTAAACTGAACATTTTTTTTTACCTTTATATCACTTTTTAAATATACGCGATATTCTTTATGAGGCCCCGAACTCCCGAAGACTCCCACCCGTACATCAAAACAAATGAAAAATGTTTAATGAACCCAAGCCTTTTGGGCCATATTCTTGTCGTCATTTAAATTCATTTAAAGTTAAGGGCATTTAGCTAAAATGAATTCACTTTAAATGAAAGTCCTACAGATACGAGTCCGGCAATACGCCATTTTGTATCGTACAGCTAATAAATGAATTCATTGTTATTTATGTTAAATTTGAGAAATTTTATGGTTTTAGATTTTTTTGCTACTTTTATAAATATTTTTCATCGTCTCGGTTGAAATTTAGTTTCGCCCAACAGATTGAAGGCCCAAAAAAACAAGCCTTTTGTCGTACATAATTTTAAGGGATCAAACCATACAATCAAAGTTATCTAATCAGATTAATTATAAAAAACCATTGTAATAGAAAGCTAAAATTTGGGTGAAACATTAACACCTGTTCGCTAAAGATTCTGTGAAAATTTCGCTAAATTCGTACCATTGGTTCTAAAGGTAAAGCTGAAACTTTGAAAGAGTAATATGAATTAAACTGTGGATACAAAATGGCATATTGCCGTACTTGTATCTATAGAGTTCTATTAAAAATAGGCCAGATAGGTAGAGCTCTGTAGATACAAGTATGGCAATACGCCATTTTATATTCACAAATTAATTCATAAAACTCTTTCAGAATTTCAGTTATTTCTCAAGAACTAATGGTACGATTTCAGTGAAACTTTCGCAGAATCTTCAGCCAACATATGTTAAAGATTCACCAAAATTATAGTTTTCTACAAGCAATGGTTCTCTTGCAATTGCATTTGAGAAAGTATCGATTACAAATATCATATATAAATGATTTTGGTTGAAGTATGATTAATGAGGTAATAAGTTGAAAGCATAAAATAAAACAAAAGTCACGTTAAATGTATCATGAACGACGGTGTCATACACGATTCGATTACGATAATGTGACACAATATCGTTATCTCACTGACGTCATTGATCGACTCTATGACGTCAGTAGAACAGACCTATCAAACGTTACCAACTTACACAAACACAGACAACACAGACAAGTTTGTTACAAGAAATAACGAACAACGTCATTCGGTTAATGGTGACAAACGGGAAAGACCACGTTCTTTTATTTTTGTCTCAATATATGGTAACAGAGCAAGTACAGTCTTCGAAAAGTGTTTTATTTTATAATTTAAGTGATTTTGCATATTGGTGTTCAAGAAGTGTTCGGTTACGGAACAGTAGGAGGAATAAAGAAGATACTGACGACCATTAAACAACGCAAACGCATTTCCACAACGGACATCACAGAACAAAACAGACGTAAGTAATCAAACACAATAAATACAGTGAACTTTATTACAGAACATATTCATAGAACTTATATATAAACAAGTGAGATAAATGTGATAAGCTAGACCAAACTCCACGTGCGTAAAACATAAATCAACGTCGTATATTAACAAAATATTTGTTTCGCAGATCCAACAATGGGAAAAAAGAAACAGAAAACTGCAGAACCAGCAAACATCCATCAAGAAAATCCAGACCCAGATGTAGACACACACCCATCACCTTTATGTATTCCAGAGCAGCCCAGGCAACATCCATCACTGCTCACACGTAACCTACCAACAACGATAACAAACCCACAACAAAGCGCAGTAAATCAAACAAACACACCAGGAGTAACATTAGAACCCAACAAACCCACGCAAGTAGCAAAATCAATTACAATAACCTTACCAACTACCACGACACACACATTAACAAAACCAAATCCTCAACAGACATACTCATCCTTAACATTTACGGACAATCAACAGGTATCAAGGTACAGACCTACGACAATGACATTACTAACAACAGCTAATAAACCACACGTAACACAAGGAATACTACCTATTCCTAACATAATGCAAACGCAACCAACTCACGAACCACAAAAACAAACCTACTATACTACAACAAACCCACAGCTCACACAACAAACGTTTAAAAGCCCCCAACGTACATATATAGAAATATCAATGACAAGAGCAGAAAACAAAATACAACAAGCCAAAACATACAACTTAGCCGTATACCAATTGGCAGATGTACGTATTTTTCTCAGTGTACTACAATTTCAATTAACAGACCTAGATAACCTACCTGCAGATGCTGACACACAATTTTATCAAAAAATTTACGACATTAAAGAAGAACTTACAATTCAAATTACTAGACTTAATAACGAATTCGAAGAATTACAAACTGCGAGAAAACTACAACAACAAACCGCCAACAATACTTACAAACCAAATAACCTCCTGAAATTTACTGCGAAACAAACATCACCAACTCACCAAGCAAATGTCAAAGAACGGTATCACGAACATCCAGCGAGGAAATGCAAAGTCCTCGATCCATCGGATACTACCGCTCAGGATTGGGGGACAGATACAGACCCGCAACACCTCTAGGTAATAACCCAGATATCCCCACAATAACCTTTGAACAAACACCAATAAGAAAACGATCATCGGAATGGACTTATAAAGACGATCAAACACCACAAACACCGACCATAGAAACAAAAAAATCAAAGATACGGAACAAAACAGATGAAACAACACCACTTGACTTAACACCTACGAGACGAAATACTCAAACGGATATGAATATAATACCACAAAGACGGGTCATTATATATAATACACACATACAAACCCCAAACAAACAACCTATAAACGTTATTTCGCATCAACCAACAGAAACAACAATGGAACAAATAACTCAAGACAACAACCAACAAGAATATACAAAAAATACACAAAACCCAACGTTACAAAAGAATACACTTTACATACCAAAAGTTTGGGAAATACCCACTGGATCAAACACATTAACCCAATCATGTTTTCTCAAGACGCCAAAATACAAATTACCCAAATTCAATGGCAAACGTATATCATACCCAAACTTCATCACATCCTTTATGAAATACATACATATACGAGAAGATATTATAACACCACAGAAATGCAAAATATTAGAAGATGCTATGCCTGAAAACATCAAACAAAGACTAACAACATTAGGCCATAACGAACAAAACCACTTTAGAAGACTACAATACTTACACGACGAATTTGGTGACGAATCCAGACTACGTTCAGAACTATTGCAAACCCTGAATAACATACCTTTAGCACAAAACACGAAAGAAAGTTTACACACCACATACGACAAAACGTGCATGTTACTAGACACAATACATGACTTTGTACCAGAATTAACAGATGATCTCACCTTTCCAACGTTACTAAGAATTTTCCCAAGAAATTCATACTCCAACAGGATAGACATATCTAAACCAAACTCAAAAGCAGTCCTAGAAGCAGTATACCAAGAGATCAAAACAAGAGACTTAACGGAAAAGCCTGACATAACAAAAGAAGTATACAGAACGCAAGAAACACAACAACAAAATAACACATATTATAGAGACAGAACATATAACAATTCTAACAGACGTCAGTACAATAGACTGCAATACAATAAATTTAATAACAATAAAAATATAACAGAAACTCAAGGACAGCTTAAAAGCAGTCCCAATTTTCATACAAACACCGACCAAGGTAAACCTTTGCCAGAACAATATATAGATAACGATATAGATGAATTTTCTGTTCCAGTATATCATTCCAAAACAGACCCGGACACCAGCATCCCAGAACAACTCTACAGATTCCCGGCAGTACCAACAAAACAAAGATGTATGTTTTGCAAAGGCCCACATTGGAGCTACCTCTGCTGCCATAAAAGCTACAAAACATTAGAAAACAGACATACATACTTCAGACAGTACAATTTATGCCCCAAATGTGGAATCTTAGCTATGGCAGATCACTGTAACCAACTACAACGGAGATGCAGATGGTTCCAGTGCCAACAGACCAGTGCACATCACTCAGCGTTATGTCCCAGAATTACGTACCCACTAACGAAACAAGAAGCAAACCGATATTTAGAAAAAGTCATAGAACTACAAACCAAATTTCCACCACGTAAGCAAGAAGAAAACAATATAAAAACACATATAGAACAAGGTATTAATGATAATTCAACTTCCTTGCAGCACCTCCAGAACCAAGAAAACAGACACCATCCTACTACAGAGACTAATCCAAAGATAACCAAACAGACCATATCAACATCGGCGCAAATTGAAGAAAAAGTTCTCCAACCACCAATACCAAGTAAGTTAAATTTATTTACAATCTTATCTACAAATAGTAAATTTCTCACATTCTGCACAAACATACGTAACCCTCAAACACTACAAACACACCCGATAAATGCATTCTTTGATTCAGGAAGCACTAAAACATATATAATAGAAAACATTGCCATACAAACACTTCAACTACCAATCATAGGCACACACTCCCTAAAATTAACAGGAATACAAAATCAAACAACACAGACATTCCATACAAATATCGTCACTTTTGAAATAGAACATAGCACACAAAAATTCTCAAACATAAAAGCCAGGACAGTACAAAACATATCCAACAAATTAGACACGCAAAACATAACAGAAATTAAACGAACATACCCGAAATACAAAGACTTACAATTTGCACAAACATTGAAAACGACATCACAAATACACATACTACTCGGGAACGAATACATGTGGCAATTCATTAAATCAATCACACACATATCATCATCAATACAACTAATTGAAACAAACTTCGGATTCCACATAACTGGACAACTAACAGATAACCAACAATCAACCCAAAATGAACACACATATTTCTCATCAGAACTAGACAAAGAAAACCTATGGAAATTAGAAACAATAGGGATAACAACACCAGACTTAACAATAGAGCAAGAAGAACAAAAGGCAATAGAGTTATTTTACAAAAACATAAAACTCGTAAATGGAAGGTACAAAGTACGATGGCCATGGAAAGTATATCCACCCCCACTACCATACAACTACTCCTTAGCATTCAGCAGACTTAAAAGCCAAATACCACATATGCACACCTCACCTGAATTTTTCCAAAAATACCACGCATACTTCCAAGAACTATTCAAAAACGATATAATAGAAATAGTTAACAACAAACATACATCAGAACCAGTCCATTACTTAGCACATCACGGACTAATAGACCCAACCAAACTTACACACCCAATTAGAATAGTTTTTGACGGATCAGCAAAAACTAAAAAAGCAAACCACTCAATAAATGATTGTATACACAAAGGATTAAAACTTCTCGCAGACCTCGTAAAACTATTTATAACATTCAGATTATTCCCAATTGGTATAAGTGCAGACATTAGGAAAGCATTTTTACAACTAGAATTAAACCCATCAGACCGAGACGTTACAAGATTTTTCTGGCTCAAAGACCTGAACAAACCATTGGCAAACCACAATCTTATAATCATCAGATTTAAAAGAGTACCCTTCGGAGTCATAGCATCACCATTCTTATTAGCTGCAACCTTACTCTACTACTTTCAAACCACAAATCCGCAATTTTATAATATATTAACAAACAATTTTTACGTAGACAATCTAATTACATCGGTGCCAACACACGAACAAGCAGTGAAACTATATAACGCATCAAATAAAACATTCAATGACATCTCTATGGAACTAGCACAATGGGCAACAAATGACAAAAACTTACAATCATTATTTACTACAAAAAACGCAATTCAAAAACCCCCAGTTAAGATATTAGGAATTCAATGGGATTATAGCAAAGACATACTCTATTTACAACCCAAGATCAAAACACCAGACCAATACACTAAAAGAACATTCGTCAGTAATTTCTCAGGAATATTCGACCCATTAGGTTGGTTTGCACCATTATTGGTTCCAGCAAAAGCCTTTGTACGAACCTTATGGGACCACAAACAAGAATGGGACACACCATTACCAACCTCTTTAATACCAATAGCAGAAAACATTATAACAGACATAAGCAAATGTAACGACATATGTTTCCAAAGAAAATTTTTTCAAAAACCATTTATACCAGAACAAGCAGAAATTCACATATTCGTAGACGCCTCCGCAATAGCATATTCAGCAGTAGCATATTTAAGATACAAAACAGACAATATACACACATTAAGATTCCTGATAGGCAAATGCAGATTAACACCAGCAAAAACACACACAATACCAAAATTAGAACTAATAGCGGCATTACTTGGAGCACGACTCATTAAATTCCTTAGAGAAACATTACAAATATCGCATAACAAACAATCCTTCTTATGGTCTGATAGTAAATGCGTACTCATCTGGCTCACACAAAGAAAAATCTTACCACCCTTTACACAAAACAGAGTCAAAGAGATTATAACAATCCCAAACATACTATACCAATACGTACCAACCAAAGAAAACCCAGCAGATATAGGATCCAGAGGAGCAAACCTAACATCCCTAACACAATCGAAATGGTTCACAGGACCAGAATGGCTAACGCAAGAAAAAACAGAATGGCCACAAACAGATTTACACACACTAAAAGATGAAACCTCAGAAATCCAAATAGAATACCAACATGAACAAACTTTCTGCACTATAGCAGAATCCTTACACGATTACGCCCAACCATACACTAACGGAACAATATTAAACAACACATATAATGACCACACATATACACGCAAACACAGACAAACACAGTCTAGAACATACAAAATCCCACATTACAAACAAATATCGGAAACAACCAACAACAACAAGACAAATCCCAATATAGACCATGAGGAAATAGTTGACAATACACCACAAGCACTACATTCATACCCACACTTAGATCACGAAGAGATAATCACAAATTCTACATCACCAAACACGAACACACTCATCACGTGTATATATATGGAAAAAACTTAACACCATTTAACCTAGACCTTCATAAATTCTCTTCACTACAAAAATTAATCAAGACCTTCCAAATTACGATAAAAGCATTAAAACAATTTAGAGAAAAAATAGCAAACAATAAATCCTCTACAATACCATACCTTCACACAAATTACCAATTTTTTCAAATACTAACTATCTTCATAAATGCATAACAAAAAAAATATTGTAAACCCATTTTCCAACAATTACAACAAACAAACCCACCACCATACGCAATATTCAAAAAATTTCACATAAAATTAGACAAAGACAACATGCTCAGATTACATAACTACCTACCTCCACATACATTACATACACAAACTTATACACCATATCTATTACCCCCACAATCACACTTAACCAAATTAATAAAATCATACATACACGAAAAAGGTTACCATAGCGGAACCAGATATACGGTCGCAAAATTTAGAAAAAACTTCTTCACACCAAGCATAAACAAACTACTCATATCAACGATTCGAAAAAATTGCTATAAATGTAAAATTCATTCAAATAAACCCTATAAACAACCACCCTTTTCAACCATACCAGACTTTAGACTCAATGAAAAGGCTCACCCATTTACACACACCAGTGTCGATATATTCGGACCATTTTATACATATAACAAAATAATAACAAAACAACAATCACAACAGATTTCACCATCAATATCACCATCCAAAAGATGGATCCTCATATTCACCTGCCTCACTATACGAGCAGTATATTTAATACCTATCAAATCTTTACAAACAGAAGAAATTTGGTGTGCATTTCACTCATTTTTTGCAGACAAAGGAACACCTAAATTAATACTGTCTGACAATGATGCACAATTCAGAGTCATCAACACAAACATAACAAACTTTTGGAACAACATAACAAATAACAACAAAGTACAAAATTACTTATACGAAAATAACATACAATGGAAATTTATACCAGCTAAAGCCCCATGGTATGGCGGCACTTACAAATGCCTAATAGGCATTATCAAACAATCTTACTATAAGACAGTAGGACACCACCCCATATACATACACACATTTCACATTACTATCAAACAACTACAAATAATGATCAACGAAAGACCCTTATGCCCAGAATCAGAAACATCAACATACTCATACCTTACACCAGCCAACTTTCTTCACGCAAACTTTCAACACACAATACTACAATCAGACAAACCAAACGTCAACCATACATCAACAGAAAAACATTTACAACACATATGGAAAATAGACCAGACATACCTAAAAAACTTATGGATACAATGGAAACAAAACTACCTCACATACCTTAGGGACAAACAACCACAACCGATACCAAACAAATACCATACAAATGATAATTTACCAAAAATCGGAGATTTAGTACACGTCATAGACGTCGCATCCACACCCAACAAACCACAACTTGCAGTAATTAAAGAATTACATAAATCTCCAGACCAAATTATAAGATCAGCCTCCATTATGTTTCCAAACGGAACACTCAATACCAGACCCCTTAAATATTTAGCACCATTAGAGCTAAACTCCCCAGACGCCTTACAACATCCACACACAAAAGTAGTGGCCCAAAAAACGTAACATCTATGAATTATCATAAATAATTCGTAGCTCAGACCGTCTTTAGGAGAATCTACTCTGGGTAAACTTACAAACGAAACAAATCAAGTTTGCAACCAGAGGACCCACTGTGGAACCAATATAAAGATTGGAGAAGCAGGTGACACGTAACAAACCAACAAATATAAACACTAGCCAACCATCTTTTATCCTCACAGAAGGAAAAACGATGCAGTTGACGTGTTTATTAACAAATAATAATTATATAAAAATAATACATTTTATTCTTTTCACAGAATCACAAATATACTTGAAAGAAAGAGACAAACCAGAATAGAATAACATCAGAAGCATGAAGCCGAACATGAATCGCCATACAAGAAACTAACTGTAATCATAGAAGTTCAAACTGGAAACTAACTGTGATAATAGACCTTCAAACAACAGGAGAAGAAGGCAGATCTCAACATTTACCAATATATTAAATAGATTTAACAAATAAACGTTCCTTAAAGTCAAATTAAACATTCGATCAAAATATGTGATAACAAACGTTCCTAAACCTTATATATGTATTATTGTTTCCATAATTAATAAGCATTGTTATTTTCGTATATAAAATAAACGATTTTATAATTTGTATATCTTGTTATTTATTTATTACAACATCAATAAACAATTCACAGACAACAAACATACTAACCATCACACAGCAAACCTACCAATACAAAAAAAAAAAAAAAAAAAAAAAAACAACGAACAAACCAAAACAAATAATAGACAATTCCCCGATGACTTCTACACGGAAGGGAAAATGGGATAGACTGAGACTTCCCCCCGGAGTATCGTGAACGACGGTGTCATACACGATTTGATAACGATAATGTGACACAATATCGTTACCTCACTGACGTCATTGATCGACTCTATGACGTCAGTAGAACAGAATTATCAAACATTACCAACTTACACAAACACAGATAACACAGACAAGTTCGTTACAAGAAATAACGAACAACGTCATTCGGTTAATGGCGACGAACGGGAAAGACCACGTTCTTTTATATTTGTCTCACTATAAAATGACTTTGCTTTGCTTAAATAATGAATAATAATGTAAGTGTGTTGAAGAACGACATTGATAATCATTTTTGTTGAGAGGTGAACGAAGATAAAAAAAAAATGATACAATAACAGTTAACTTTCATTAAATGTGTTTATTCCGTGTTCAAAAGATCAATGTAACATATTATATTTGAATAGTAAGATTTAATCTGTGCGTTGGTTAATCTTCTGATCATTTTTACAATCACTGTTTGCTTCTTCTCCTAATCTTAATCAGAAATGATGGGAAAGCCTTATTACCACTTCAAAAATGTACATTGATCAATGAAGAATACAACGTTATAACATATTTTTCATTACAGCAATTGATTGAATATTTTTGATGCAGAAACTGGATGCATTGTGTGGCAGAGTAATGAATGAACATTGCATCGTGTGAATACATCGTACTTGAATACCCGTTACATTTTGGCAGAGCACCAGTGTGCTTTTTGACTATTCATTCACCATTTCTAATGTGAAATGCACTGAGCTATGCTTTTTATGTGTGAATTTTAACAATTCGAAGTTTCAGTCTCTGTGATACAATTTTTTGTACATTTGTCATAACATAAATCTTGTTATGTTTCTATGTTCATTTGTTTTCTTTTCTCCCTGCGAGTATTTAATCCACTTTCAAAAATTTCTAACGTCATGATCAATTGTTATTTCTTATAGAAGTGTTTCATCTTACTCAGAATGCAAGACATTCATTTTAATTAGACTGCATGTTTTAGAGGTAGGCTTCTCTAAAAAAAATTTCTAATTTGAGGGTATTTGATTCTATAAAACATTTATTAGCTATAATATCACAAGTAAAATCAAACAAAAACATAACAATTGAAATCAAACAAAAATGTAACAATTATTGAAATCTAATTACAATTTTAGGTAGTTTTTCTTTTTTTGAGTTTTGGTAAATCAGAAAAAATAATTTCATTCGGAATTAAATTTAAATTCTCCTCTGAGCAAACAACCAATCTTTGAGCTGAATTTTTGCACTCGATTATCAAATTATTTAACAATCAAAGTTCATTTTGATCAGTATTCTCAGGAATTAAATAAAGTAAATTCATTAGGCCTTTGGCAGTTTCCTTTAAATTTTTGGTGGAAATGGAAGGTGAACTTTGGATAGGTTCAGGATTGGAATCAAACGTAATTACAAGACAACTGTTGTTTGCAGAGAGCTGAAATTTTCAAGACATATTTTAGTATATTTGTTCAAGATTCTGTGAAAATTTCAGCTCAATCATACATTTCAAAGTTGAAATATTGCTGAAATTACACAAATCCCCAACTAGATTGAATCATTATCACATGAATCACTCAATTTGAACAGAACTTCAGTGATACTTCAAAAAGCAAATGGAAAATCAAGTTGAAATTTTGCCAAGACATATTGATGTATGTTAGTTGTCAAGATTCTGAGAAAATTTGGCTGAAATTTTACATTTTACTTACAAGATATCACTGAAATTTTGTTCAGATTGAGTGATTCATGTGATAAGGATTCAATCTAGTTGGGGATTTGCATAATTTCAGCAAAATCTCGACTTTGAAACGTATGATTGAGCTGAAATTTTCACAGAATCTACAACAAACATATACAAAAATATATCTTGAAAATTTCAGCTCTCTGCGAATAACAATTGTCTTGTAATTACATTTGATAACTCAGATTGTATGGAATTTAGTTGGGATTCATATCCAAAATTAAATATTTCTCTCGAGTTTGTGAAAACAAAAAACAGATAAATGTTCCATTTTATATTTATTTTCATCCTCTCCAATTTCTTTCTGAAAAAAAAATTCAAAAATGTAGTTAGAAGGGTAAAAAAAATGAATTTAATCATACACATACATATACATACATCTTTCATATGGAGAAAAAGCCACTAATGATGAAAATTTGAGAAAATTGGTGATTGTAATAACACAGCCAGCCAGCCGCACCAGCTAAAGTGTCGTATACATTTCATTTTTCTGCCAACAACTGACATCACCCAACTGGTTTCTATTGTTTAGGTGTTTGCTTCCTTCAACTATGCTTCCTTCCAGTGTGTCTATAGTATGAATGGTCGAAGGAAGATACCTTTTCAGAATTTATTGACGTACTTTTAGTATTTGATGAACGGATTGAAAATGAAATGCCGGCTTTTTTCAACTTTCGTGAAAATTTTTCATAACTTTCTTCACTTTTAATAACACATTTAATATTTTTCTCATTTTCATCAAAACTGATACAATTTTTCTTCAAGTCAAGAATGAAATCTTTGTACAAAAACATTGTGAATATTGTTGACGTATTTTTATGCACCTCAATAGGCTACACTGAGCGCCCACATTTTCTCTCGTAGCTTCTAGCTTCTCTTATTGTTGTCATTATGATAAATTCACATACAGTCTGCTAATGTTTCGTTTTTCGTAGCAATTTCATTTTTTGCAATACATTAATTTGTTTGTTTCAAAATGCCTTTTTTATTTAATTACATCGCACAAAACAAATATTATAAAGTATTAATATTAAAAAAGAAATGAAAAGACGATTTTTTATTTTCTAGTTTCAGCTTTGCTAAATTTTCATATATTTTTCCTCACTATAATGATAACACCAAAAAATAAAAAAACACCCAGGAAGTACGAGCAATCTCGTTCATATTCAGTACAGATCCGAGCAACTCCTCACCCAAGCTTTTAGAAATAACAATACCCGACTGGCAACGGAGCTGAGGAACCTATTTTCATTCAACTTCATAGCTTGATAAAAATGAAGTTGGTTTTGTACCTGCTAAAGTTGAGTCTAGCTGCTTGAAAGTTCAAAGAACTCTGTTGAGCTTTCAGTGTTCGGTTCAGCGAGCTGTTTTTTCGTGTTTGATCAGTTCATTACAATTTTGTCGAACTGTAGAATAGTTTCCTATCTTCGAATTCAAGTCAAGTAGGTAAATTTTGTAATGAAAATATTTCGCGCACTTCGCACTCTGATTTCTTGAAATATGTGGGAATTTTCGAGTATAATTGTCTGGGTTGAGACCAGGACTATACTATCCAAAAAAGATTTTAAATTATAACCGAGTGATATTCATAAGTATGGCTTCCGTTATGATCAATCAAGATCTCGATTCATCTGTGCTCCAAGCATTACGTCTTCTCCATTCATCGGATTCAGATTCTGAAGATCAACTGCGACAGTTATGGAAACAGTCTGTAATCGAAAAATATGGCAATAGTCGAATGCCTACTAGTGTTCTTCATAAAATCCAATTTCCATCCACAGCAAAACGAAGCCTGGAGGTAAAAGGACCCAAGTGTCTGTCCATGTTTTAGTTTTGTTTTCTTGATGTTTGTATTTTCAAAAAAACCTATAAAACTTGAAGTAGAATATTTTTCGCTACTCGTTTGTTGAATTTTCGCAGTTTTATACTTAAAATGATATTAAAAAGTTGATATTATTTTTATTTTGTTCATACATTTCAGTATGATGAGATAGATGCTACTGTAGACAGTAAAAAATTGAAATTTGAGGCATCCAGCGTTCCTAAGTCAGCCGTATCGCCTTCACATCACACTGCATCGTTTCCATCTAGAAACAGTTCAGACAGCGATGCTGATAGTGACGAAAGTGATGCTCCTCTTGAAATTTATAATACAGATGGAGTATGTGTGAAGTGCAAGTGAGTTTCTCTCATCAACTTGTTTTTGTCTCGCGGAAGCGTAATGAAAACGAATCATTAATGCACTTGCAGGACATCCTTTTCGAGCATTATAAACAAATTAGTTGAATGCGTTGACTGCCATAAACATTATCATCAAGATTGTCATTTCCCACCCATCACGGATATGGATCTTAGTGATCCACGTTTGGTGTGGTACTGCTCCTCTTGCGAAGAAAAAATATCGGCTACAAATTTGAAAGTATGCAACGGTTATAATTCGGGTTACCTATATTATATTGTTAAAACAATGTTTAGTCACTATGTGGATTTTTTATTGTAGGATAAAATTAAAAATTCGGATTTCTCAAGCCCCAGTAAACCTAATTCGCTGAAAAATATTCGTAATTTTGGTGAGTGTGTTTCACTCTATAAAATTTGGATGTCATTTTATATGCATGAGATTAAATATTTGTTTTTAGGATCGAATTTTGGAGTTAAATCTTCTTTGTCGAGTGGTGGAAGTATCAGTAAATCAGATTCTAGTCCAAAACATAATAGCATTTCGTCGAAGAAGTACAGTTCTAAGAAAATCGAAAAAAAGAAACTAATCAAGTAATGTGTTTCGCTCTCATTTGTATTGGTTTTTACTTTTTCTCTTCTTTTTTTCTAAATTTTATCATAGAATTTTATTATAGGTTTTTTTTAGTACTTTTTAGTAAAATTGTTCAATTACTCAGTTTTTATTTATTTCATCCACGTACTTTATTTAAGTGTCTCTGACTCTTTGACTGAAAAACTCTTCGAGAAGAGCTGTATATGTTGCCGCTCCATTCTTTTTTCTTCTAAAAGAAAATAATTTCTATTCAGAGGAAGAGTGCGTACGATTTGTAGTTGCCTATGTCAAAAAAACTGTAAAATTCTTCTTTTTATTTTAAGGATTCTTAGCTAAACTTTTGAGAATTTTCGCTGGATTCACTTGAAATAAATAAAATTCTATATTTTTTAATTCTTCATGGAAATGCGTTACGTACAATATTGCAAGTCATATGAAGGCTTGTATAATTCATTTAAAAAATTTCGCGTGATTATTAGTATAAAGAGTATGGTAGTATGTATAAAACCAGTAAATAATTTCTAAAATACCCGAAAAATTACCCTCAGTATTTTTGAGTGGTTGATGCCGCACGAAGTTGACAAAATTACCAAAAACGCAAACTTTTTGTGTCAGTATGTTGAGAAGGAACATATTAATTAGCCTGAACGTTGTATCTAATGTATGATTAAAAAATATGCAGATTTTCAAAAAAATTTCTGTCTTCTGTGGCAATGTCTTATAGCCCTCAGATGCTCTCTTCTTACATTAAATAAGATCTCTTGGGATTGAAATCGGATATATTAAATTTCTGAAATTGGCAGTTTGTTCATTGAATGACGTATGCACGTATGTTTATTTTAGCCCTTTCATCACTTTTTTTATTCCATAGTAAAAGTATAATTCCAGTAAAAATCGCGAAACTTCTTAATGGTGTAGAACTTCTTGCTACTCATACAAAACTAATTTAAAAATACAAAATTTTTTAAAAACTAAATAGGAAATTGAACTTACCTGTAAATCACACATTTTTAAATATTTCTGTTGGTATTCTGGCAGTTTGGATGTTAGAACCGTCAACCAGCAGAATACCTCCCTCAACTACCACCAAAAGTCGGAATTCGTATTCAGTTGACTGCGATGTTAATTAATGGTGGTGTGAGTTATGGGCCAATATGTGTAGTTAGAACGCCATAATTTTCAAATTTTTAAATTTTCCTATTGATGGAGGTTCAAAAATTTTTTTAATTTATCTGGAAAATACACAAGGAAACCTGCTGTAATTTTCTCCCTCAAAATTTGTAGGGACTCTCCCGCATGAGGTATAGGGGCTCGGACCCCTCATCGACAGTAGCCGCCCCAAAGGGCAGGCAAACAATCGTCCTTGCGACGTTAAACACAAAATACGTTCGATCGTAATTACCTGTACGTACTTGCAGGTGATGTACGAGTACCAAATTGTGACATAATAAGATGATGTCACGAATTGTACACGAACTGGCCAGCCATCTCTTATCTCAATAGGGGATGATGCAACCTGGCCATTCTCACCAACGTACCTATTATCTTACATACGTGTGTTTGTGTGCGTGTAAATAAGCCGTATATAAACCATCCGAACCGGCTCTAAAATTGCCAGTGTTCGCCTTGGTTTTGGCTTACCCATACTTATGTACGAAGTGGCTGAACACGCTTAAATTCTGTAGAATTTAAGCATGTTCAGAACTTAGGCGTTTCTTGGGGATGGTGAACTTCTATAGACGTTGCATGAAGAATGCAGCAGCTGAACAAAGTAAGCTGTTTGCACTAATTAAGACAAGTAAAAAGAAAGATAAGACTCCAATTGAATGGAATGAAGAAGCCAAACAGGCCTTTGAGAAAATCAAAGATACACTAGCAAATGCAACTATATTGGCCCATCCAGATGAAAGTCTGCCATTATGCGTGAGTACCGATGGCTCTGATTTTGTTATTGGTGCAACCCTGTACCAACTTGACAAAGACAACAAGAAGTTGCTGCTAGCTTTCTTCTCAAGGAAGCTCTCAAAAACAGAAAAGAACTATAGCACATACGATAGGGAATTGCTCGGAATTTTTGCTGCGTTGAAGCATTTCAGGCACCAATTAGAGGGTCGATGTTTTTCTGTGTATACTGACCATAAACCCCTAACATATGCCTTCACACAAAAAGCAGAACGGTATCACCGAGAAGAGTACGACAATTAGACTATATTGGTCAATTGACTACTGACATTCAGTATATAAGTGGAGAACTTAACACTCCAGCTGATGCCTTGAGTAGAATCGAAGCTATCTCAGCTCTTGTCCAATTGCCTTATGCTGAAATAGCTAAAGCACAGCTTAAGGATGCAGAATTGCAAGAGTTGTTATCGAACGATGATACTACTCTCAAATTGAGACAGAGAAAAATTCCCGGTACTGATGTTTTATTAACATGTGACATCAGTATAGGTAAGAATAGGCCATTTCTACCGGTAAAATATCGCAGGTTGGCTTTCAACAGTGTACATAATCTGTCACATGCTGGGCCAAAATGTAGTGCTAATATGATTTGGGCAAGGTTTGTATGGCCACGAATGAAGTCTGACTGCAACAAATGGGCTCGCAGTTGCCTGAACTGTCAAGAATCCAAAGTAGGAAGACACACTTGCTCGCCCCTCAAATCCTTCAAACAAACAGAGTGGTTTAAAACAGTACATATGGACTTGGTGGGCCCATTGCCACCATCTCAAGGACACAGATACCTGTTAACGATAATAGACAGGGCAACACGATGGCCAGAAGCAATTCCTCTATATGAGATGACAGCTCCAACTGTAGCTTCCAGGTTATACGACACATGGATTGCGAGGTATGGCATACCAGTAGTCATAATTACAGATCAAGGTCGCCAATTCGAGAGCTCGCTCTTTAAAGAGTTAGCAGATAAGCTTGGTGTTCAACACAGTCATACCACAGCTTACCATCCTCAAGCCAATGGCAAAATCGAGAGATGGCATACAGCTCTCAAAGCCTCTATCATGTCACATGATACCAAGAGATGGGTAGACATACTTTTACCATCCTCTTAGGCCTTTGATTTGCCCTACAAACAGATGCAGGTCACTCTGCAGTGCAGCAGCACCCTGGCAAAGTGGGAGGCCGATCAAAAATGGCGTTAAACCCGCATGTCCCCCCAGGCCTTGCGCATTTTGATCATTTTTTCGGCGCAAAAACTGGGGGAGTAGCTGTGGGGACTCTCTTGTATGAGGTATAGGGGCTTGGACCCCTTGATGACAGTTGCCACCCCAAAGGGCAGGCAAACAATCATCCTTGCGACGTTAAACACACAAAATACGTTTGATCGTAATTACCTGTACGTACTTGCAAGTAATGTACGAGTACCAAATTGTGACACAATAAGATGATGTCACGATTTGTACACGAACTGGCCAGCCATCTCTTATCTCGATAGGGGATGATGCAACCTGGCCGTTCTCACCAACGTACCTATTATCTTACATACGTGTGTTTGTGTGCGTGTAAATAAGCCGTATATAAACCACCCAAACCGGCTCTAAAATTACCAGTGTTCGCCTTGGTTTTGGCTTACCCATACTTATGTACGAAGTGGCTGAACACGCTTAAATTCTGTAGAATTTCCTTCTGGTGAGAATATCTCTCACGACAAGGTATTCCACAGAATTATTTAAAAGCAAAAATTAAGTTTATAAAAGAGACAAAAATAGTTTTTTTCCTGGTTTCAAAATAAAAACTGTGGATACCGTGATATTTTTCATCATTATATAAAATTGAAAACATTCTGAGATTAAAAAACTTTGAGGGGACAATGAGACTTTACCAAACTCAAAACCCTAATATGAATTGATTCAAGTTGAAAAATAGGAATTTAGTCAAAAATTTTGGATCCCTCATCTGCTTCATGTTTGTAAATTTTACTACGTAATTTTGTTTTTACTTAAAAATTTTGAACTAGACGTATTTTTGGGACTAATTCTGGCCATTATCTGTAAAAACTTCATAAATTGCTCTGTACTAGTAATAGAATTTCAAGTGAAATGGGAGAGAACCATCCTAAATCAAAATTTTTGGGATTCAGAAAATATGATACTAAAAATTTGTGTATTTTTCATGAATTCTTAAGTAGAATTTTTCTTGAAATCCAATCAGTAGTATAGTATGAGATATTTCCCTCATTCAGATAATAGGTAATAGAAAACTAGTAACTATTGGAATGTTCTATCCATTTCATATTTTCAAATTGTACTCCTCATTCTAGTGAACAGTTTGCTTCTATTTTTATCTGGTAATAAAAATTTTGATAATATTATTGTAGATACTTAGACATCCGAAAGCCTTAAGTCAATTCCTATTAATGTTATCAACATCTTTGTTATATTCTTCAATTCTCATTTTCTTTGAAGGTCTATGAACAATATCACTTCAGAATTTCTGAAATTACTCAATATGTACAGTAACATATTTATTCAATATGAGCTTTCTTCTCAAATCAATTCCTATTAGGATTTTTCAAAATTTGATAAAGTCTCATTATCCTATTAGAGTTTTTTCCATTTATAATTTTTTTTTTATCTCAAAATGTTTTCAATTTTATGTCATAAAATCAATGTACCTATCCACAGTTCTGTAAATATTTATGTTTGAGTGAGTTCATGTTCTTATGTTCACAGAATACCTCAAAATCCAATTACTGATTACTAATTATACTCTGTTCACACTAAGAAGAGAATGATGTCAGAATCACAGCTGACTTTGTGGTTGGTTGGGAAGAGAGGAAAAGGTATTGATGCACACTGCCATACAATGAAAAGTATAATTTTGTGGAGTAAACAAACATCGTATTTCAAGCAGATAAGTGTGGATAAGGTTTATGACATCATGATTATCAGTGGTGTGAACAGAATATGTATACAAGATTTATTGGGAAGTCCAGAATAAAGAAGTCTCACTCTGGTGTCAGAAATTAAAAGTGCTGAAATGGTGATCATCTACATTTGATAACTGTTTTTAAGTATAAAATGGGCATTTTTGAAAGAAAATATTTTATGTGAGAAATGAAATTTTTGATGACTAAAACATGATTCTGTTTTATTATTGTTACTAGTATATAATAAAATTGACAGTTGTATAAAAAATAACTCCTAAAGGAAGATATGGGTGCTTCTTTCCTTATGGGAAATAGCATGTAAAAATATGCAAACAATCTCCTTGAACAACCTTTCAGAAGTGATACAACTTGACAAGCACTGCCACTCCACCACAACTGGACATTGTAATACTTGAATGAGATTCCTGTGATTCAAAGAATCCAGAAAGATCCTGTTCTAAATGAACAAAGCTGTCTCAGTAATCAGTCCTGTGTGTTCTCTTTTGCCATGCTTCTTTCGAGGATATATAATGGAGATGACATGCTGCTGTTTTACAAAGGAACTGCCAATTCCCATTCCTGGGAATTGGCATTTTGGTTCTTACAAAAAATGTTCCTAGGACTAAGGTCATTGTAGTTTTTTGCAGAAATGGTGCTAAGGTACCAAGCACCAAGACATTAATGCTATGCATCGATGCCAAGATCTTGGGTATCAGTAGATTGCATCAGAGTCCAAAAATGTTCTCTGTTATGAAACATTAGTGCCCAAAGTCTTGACTCCTAGGTCCTAGGCATCATGATATCAAAAAAAAAAATCTATGCATAGCATCAGTGCCCAAATATTTTTTTGCACTGAATTAGTGCAAAAATACTAGGTATCAGGATGCCATTTACAAACTATCTAAAAGAATCATAAAGGAATCATGACTATGAAGTATGAAGTCGTGTTTACGAGTTATCTATAAAATGAAACCTAAACACATGTGTAGAACTAAACCATTTGTTGATAAGAAGCAATTTTTTTAATAAAAATCCACAGTAAAAATCACAAACACCAACATTCCCAACTCCTTATAGATCTTATTGACTTATATAGACACCTTTGGACATGGCCATATAGATCGATAAATTAGTGACAGGCAAGAAGCATATAGCCCTCAGAGCTGCTTTATAGATATAGCTATAAAGCTTATAGACATAGTTATAAAGCTTATAGACAGTTTGTAAATGGCCTCCAGGGCAACAATATATTGTATCAAGACCTAAATGTTCTCTTTGTAATGAATTAGTGCCACAGTAATAAATACCAAAACAGCAGTGGACTGCAAATTAGAATGCATTTATGCATTAAATTAGTGTACACGTGTTAATAAATTAAAATTTTTATATGAATTATGAAGCTGGAAAGTAATATCTCCATAATTATGGTAAAAATTCCTTTAGTTATATAAACCTTCTTCATTTTTTAAACTCAATAGGCTGTGAATATTGAAGAAAAATTTATTCTTCAGAATTTTCAAATGGAACTATTGATTTAAAAATAAAGCCCTTCCTTGGTTTCTCAAAATACTTGTATCTTTTTGATATGAATTTTATCACTCTCCAAAGGCCTCTATATGTGTACCTATAATTTATTTGTCCACTCATTGTTTAAAATATTTGAAATAAGTATGTGAAGTATGAAGGTTTCAAAAATTTTTGGAAGAAATTATTTAGAATAAAATTGTTTAAAAAATAAGAATGTTTTTGAACTCTGAAGTTCCCTAGTTACTTAGTATCATTAGGTTTAAAAATATATCTGCTGCATAAATGACAGAAGTTCTTTTAACAGGAATAAAATTTTTTTGGTGGGTGTTGAAAAAAAAAAGTGAGGTTGGTTTTTTATTTTTTATTTTTTTTATTTTCAATCCAAAAAATGTGATTTTGTCCTAGTTAAAGAAATATGATAAGCCTAGTTTTTCTCTCTGTATTTTGTTTTATTTTTACAAATTATTGATACGAAATCCCACCTCATCTCACTCTTCATCATCATCATCACATCAATCTATATATATATACATATGTCACACGTACACTCTCATCACAAAGTGCTTCCCCTACTATTCTCGAACTGATAACGCTGTTGCTTCGCCATTACGTATTTTACTTGAAATTATATTTTTAGTCTGCTAATAAATTCTATCGTGAAAACTTCTCTCTTACTCTTTTTTGTTCCTTGTATTTATCACCTCACATCATGGTAGCCATCGCTGCGGTTGAACAGTAAGAGAAGAATAAAATTAAATTATAAAATAGCAGACTTATTTTTGAAATTGATTCATTGTTGTGCATATATTTATATCATTTTTACATGAATAATACACGAAAAGTGTCGTGCAATTGACAAAGTTAAACTTGAATTTTTTAATTAAATTTTTTTTCGAAGTTGAAAAATAAAAACGTAACCAAAATTGTTCCTGATCCAATAATGGCCGACCCTTAAAGTCAACGAACTACAATTCAGAAAGGACCGCCAACGATACAGCGAACCACCTGAAAAAATCTTCTGCTCCCATCTTCAAGGACTCCACGAGAGATCACCAACAACGAAGACCACAAATTTTTGGGCCAACCTACATCAAAATTCGGCAGAGATTACGACGGTGAAATTGAGATTAAAAAAAAACTACAAATTTACACAACAACGGATCGACAAAAAAATTTATTTATGTCAAGGTAATATATGTTTAGTTGAATTATTTTTTACGTTTCTTAAATTTTTTATTGTGCATTTGAGGTGGTAATTAATAATTTGTTTTTTCCTTCCCTCTTATAAAATATATGTCAACTTTAATAAATATATTATAAAATAAAATAGGAGAGTATAAGATTGAGAAAAAGGAATTAGAAGAATTGTTGAAAAAGTTTGAAGTGGAGAAAGTGGTAGACTTGAAATTAGAAACATATAATCTTCCTTGTTATACGTATTTTACGGGAGAAGTAATATTGGAATCTTTTACAATTGACATTTCTGGAAAAATAGAGGAAATTAGCTCATTTAAATATATTAAAATATCTGATTCAACACCAAGTTACTTTTCATCTGGAATATATAGTTCATTGGAATCAGAGAAAAAATTTATAAATAGATTTTTAAATAATAATTAATAAAATTAAAAAATAAAGAAACTGGATAAAAAAGAAAAAGAAAAAATTAATAATATTGAAAAAGAATACGAAAAAATTGAATTAAAAGAACAAAATCTTATAAGAAATATTGAAAAAGAAATATTAGAAAGTAAAAAAAAATTTATCACCCCTGTAAAACTTCAATGTGCTGGTAAAAATGCTTTCTTGTATGCTACACACACTGGTCAAATGACCATAAAAATTGAAAATTTCAACAAAGTACAATCATTGATAGAATTAAATGATGTACATTATGTACCTGATTTAAATATCGATATAATTAGCGCAATAAAAATCACTAATACGGGTACAGTAAATATTGACCAACAAAAAGATTGTGCTAATATATATTTTATAGAAAGTGGGGAAATTCTAATAACTGCCCCAAAAGAAAACAGAATATTTTACATCCATTATAATATGGATAATTATAATAATGAAACAAAAAAAAACAACGATGAAAATTTTAATTTAGAATTAGATAGTTCTACAAAAATATACCCAGTAACTCAAGAAAAGGATGAATGGGAGGGTTTTTCAATTGAACTCGAAATACAAGAAGCTGATGATAACAGAATATTAAATGAAAATACAGATTCACCTGAGGGGGTGAAAATAATAATAATTCAGAAAATATACCATATGATGAAAAATCACAGAACAATGATGATACTGATGGTATTAATGATATTCATAATAATAATAATAATAATAATAATAATAATAATATATTAAATAAAAAAATGATCATACACAGAAGATCGGGTCATTTAAATGCACGTTATATACAAAAATTGAAAAATTTATCTGTTGGTATTCCGGAAAATTTAAACTTTAGAGACGATGATTTCAAAAACTGCCAAATCTGCTGCATTGCAAATAATACGAGACTAGGGCATAATGGATTAAGAAAAAACCATCAAGAAAATTAGAAATAACATCTCCAGATATAATGGGTCCATTCACACCATCGATCGCAAATCAAAAATATATTTTAACCTTCATCGATCATTACTCAAAATATACTTTTGTTATGCCCATATCAACAAAAAATCAAGTGGTAACTGAATTTAAAAATATAATAATTTCAATGAAAAATAAATTCCCAAATTCTCCCATAGGGACTATTAGATGCGACAATGCGAAAGAATACACAGATGTAAAAATAGTAAATTATTGTCAGGAAAACAATATAACAATGGATTACGTAGTTCCTTATTCCCCAGAGTTGAATGGCGTAGCCAAAAGGCAGAACCAGACACTCATGAGGAGAGTAAGTGCTATGCTCATTGATGCCAATCTCGACATTAAGTACTGGTCATATGCAATAGTTACATCAGCCTATTTAATAAATCGTTCACCAACTAAAGCCAATAAAGATTTTAAAACTCCATACGAACTATTTTATGGCACAAAACCAAACTTAAAAAATTTAAAAGTATTTGGCTTATTAACATACTGCCACATCCCTTTTGAAGTTCGGAAACAAAATGCAACTAAGGCTAAATCCAAATCAATAAATAAAATTGACCCAAAATTAGCTCCCAGAGCAGAAAAAAGCATAATGATGGGATACACAAATACAGGATATTGTTTGAGGGATCCATTTGAAACTAAATCGTATATTGCATGTGACGTAAGGGTAGATGAGTCTCAAAATATTAAATCATTGGAAACATCCAACAGAAAATTAATAATTCAGTCAGAAAATTACGAACAAGATTTGGGAATAATAAATCCAATAATTATGAATATCAATATTAATTATAATAAATCATACATAGAAGATTACGTCCCAAAAAATTTTAACGAAATTAATTATAATCCTTTTAGAACAGAGTGGGTAAATGCAATTAATGACGAATTCAATTCATTAAATGATATGAATGTTTGGGAGATTGTGGACTATGACTGTCAAAAATTAATAGACACTAGATGGATCTTCACAATAAAATATGATGAGTTTGGAAACCCCAAACCCAAAGCCAGATTAGTAGCGAGGGGGTTTAAAGACCAAACTGAATACAATATTACCGAAACACATGGTCCTGTTGCATCAATAAGTACTATTAGATGGTTGCTCTCTATAGTTAATAAACAAAAATTAATTCTTGTACAATATGACGTCAAAACGGCATATTTGAACTCCCCCATTATAAAACCTATTTATGTAAAAAAACCAAAAAGGATAAATATTAATTCAAATCAAGTTCTCGAATTAAAGAAATCAATATACGGACTTAAAACATCAAGCAAATCTTGGTATGTTCTATTGGACTACAAAATAAAGGAAATGGGCTTCTTAAGAACTAAAGCTGATAGATGTTTGTACCAAATGAATACAAAAAATGAAAATACATATTTTTTAAGCTATGTGGATGACATTTTAATAGCCTCAAATTCACAAATGGCAATCACAAAAATAAATGAACAATTAGAAAAATCTTTTACTATAACAATCATCAACAATCCAAAATTTTTTGTGGGATTAGAAATTGAAAGAAATATAGAAAATAAGACGATAATATTATCACAAAATAAGCACATAGAAAAAATGATAAAAAAGTTTGGTATTTTGGAAATAAAAAAGACAAATACTCAAATGAAAATTGCCCTAAAAATTGAAAATATTGAAAATGGTAAGGACGACACGGAATATAGATCGATGATTGGAGGATTATTATACTTAGCCAGATTAACCAGACCTGATATACTATTTCCGGTAATTTTTTCTCACATTTCCAAAATAATTCAAATGATACGCTAAAAAATTACGTAAGGAGAATATTCAGGTACATTAGCTCCACAAAAAATTATAATTTAACATATAGATCGGAGGGAGATGGAATACAAGCATATATTGACGCTTCGTATGCCCCTCAAGTAGATGATAATAATATTGACCCAAATAATTTACAAAAGGGAAAATCAATTACTGGTTTTATAATTTTTGCGAATGGAGATTTGATAGAATGGAATTGTTCAAAACAGACAATCCATGCTTCATCTAGCACCGCTGCAGAAATCATAGCAGTCTTTGACACCCTAGATATAATAAAAGTCACACAACATATGAATTTCGAAATTTTTGGAGAAAAAAATAACTGTAGACATAATGGAAGATAATATATCAAGTCAAAAAATTTGCTCTGGTGGAAGTCAAAAGAAATTGAGAGCCCTAATTATAAAATGATACTCAATTTTGGAGGCAATGGAAGAAAAAATAATTCACTTTAGATCTGTCAATTCCGAAAATTAGCTTGCAGATTTACTTACAAAATCTTTAGACAGAACAAAATTTGAAAATTTAATAGTCAAAATTCTCGAAAATACGAATTTGTACACATAATATAATATACATTTATTTAAGAAAAATACCCGTCTAAAAAGTCAAGTCGTACCAAGTCAAATGTTTAAGTCCAAACTTGAAACATATTGTACAAGAAAAATACCCTTACATTGTTCACAAATAATACTCAAAAGAAAAATACACTCGAAAATACTTGTCAAAAATAGATACTCGATTTTGCAGCAAACCCAACAATGAAAACAGAATTAAAATCGAGCAAGTATAAACCCTATAAACGCTAATAATAGAAGTAGCATGCAACTTTATACAAGCGTGAGAAAAATACACGAAAAATTCCCACAGAGAGTATGAAAGGAAAAACTTAACAATATGCGAGAGATAAAAATTCATTAAACGACCTCAATAAAGATAAACCTAATAGCCTGCCTTATCCAAAAATAAACATATTAAACGCCACCTCAAACACAAAGAGAAACGTAAAAGATAAAGCTAACGGACATCATATATTATCATTTTGAAGTGAAAAGCTTTAATCTCAGACCTATCTGATGATTAAGTTTTCTTGGCCGAGGATGCGAATCAGTTTTTCGAACGAACTTTGAAGAAAACGAATTAACGAACAAAAATATATAACATGGAAAAGAATTTGTTTTATTACACAAACTTCAACAACATAACAACAATATAAAATTATTCAACAAAATGAAGTATTGGACTTTAACTGAGATCGTAACTAAACGGAATAAAAAGCAAGAAACTAATATGAATAATCTCTTTCTAGTTTGTTTGATAAAAAGTGGGAAAAGAATGATTCAGTGTTACCGTGTTGTTAGATGACGATGTGAGCGAGGTTGCATGACTACCACCACAACACATTTCATACTATTGCATGCCAACGTACTTGATAAGATTGTAAAACTTAACATTTTCTATGCACGATCGTATATCGTAAAAACCTTTTGTTAATTTTATTTCTTTTCAATTGAATTTTTTTTCTTTCTTTTTCCTTTCATACTATACACTCGTAAATGATTGAGAATTTATTCGAACACACGCCATAATGAATCATATATTAATCATTTATATTCACGAAATATTTTTTTGCATGTTACCAATTATTATCTTTATTTTTTTTAATCACAATTTTTTTTACAGGTTACCATTTACCATTTTTATATACAGATATATTATACATATGCATGTGATTTAATTGTTTATTATATTCGTTTAATTATTTTAGAAGCACAGCAACCAAAAATTATTTTTGAAACTTAGAGATACCATATTTTTTTTTGAAACATCATGTTATTACAATATCTATTTTTATTCTTTTTATGTAAATTAATTTATTAAATTTCAGCAATCGTACGATGAAGAACTTGACCGGTAAAATTTGTTGAGGTTAGTTTCGATCATTTCATCCAAAGAAAATTAAGCACGGACATTTATCAACAGTAAAGTTTATTTATGACGTTAGTACGACTGTCGAGCGGAGAACATTCTCCGTCGAGCAGTGGCGGAAAAAATATTACACTGGTGATCAGTGTCGCCACATGTAGAAAGAATAAATGTAATATTGTGTTACATGCAGTGTTGGTTAGTATACAGTTATGTGTTCGTGAGGTAGTGAGGGAATCGTATCCCAACACCCCCCTGCGATTCAAAACGGACGAACGAACATATAAGTAAATTAGTGTCACATATCGCATGCATTTAAAACAAAATATAAACAAGAAATAAGCAAAAGCAGTCAAAAATTATTACATGTAGTTGTCATATAAAATTGCTATGTGTAAAAAAATGGTAAAAAATAAAAATAGGTATGTCGTTGACTAGTATAATATTATATAATAAATGTGTATGCGTTCATACATTGTTATATTGTTTTAACTTAACTATGTCGTGTAAAGGTTAACATGAGGTATATATTCAACCTTATGTTATAGTGTCACGTCTTACAAATATTGTGTGATTTTCAATTTAACATATATAAAAACGTGTCAGAGAGATCAATATCTCCTCATCGTCAGCTGTAGGGAGATAATATTATTATATATATATATCCTTATAATTAATTATGTGTGTTTTTAATGTAATTTTACTATTGTGGGAATCAATGGTATATGTTAGGGAATGCTGATGCCAATAAGAGAGGCAGAGCAGCGACGGGGAACCTATTGAAAGTTGTGAGATGAATTGTGAAGCGACATATGGACCACTCAGTTTACAATAGGCGCTAAAAGACAGACGCCCATCCGCAGTCCAAAACCAATTATCAAAAAATTTTGCAGGTTGAGTCAATTAAGACTATTGGCCGAAAGGTTGACTTGTTCGGAGTATTCTCATAACAATATTTTGGTACGTTTTCCGGTCAAGTGCCTTCGTTAAAATATCTGCAACTTGATTGGACGACCTAATATCGTTAAACGTAATTAATTTATTTTGAAATGCTTCCAAAACTGCATAACACTTGATCGCTAAAGACCTGGAGCGTTTCTGGCCTCCCCCAGATGCAATGCGTGATGCAGATATGTTATCCTCATACACCTGCACTGAGTCGGTTACAGAAAAAACGCTCTCAGTGAGTCTCCAGATCACGTATATATCGTCCAGTGCGTCATTCAACGCAATTAATTCGGCTGCAGTTGACGAGGTTGCAACCGAGTTCTGCCGGTGAACGGCCCAATTTAACAAGTCTCCGTTAACGAAAATCATATAGCCTGTTGTGGAGCACCCTTTCTCCAAATTTTCTATTTCTATGGGTGAATCGTCTATGTCGGGTTTTGTGGTGAAGCACCACTTGGTATCTACCAACCTCACATTTCTTTCCTTGGGAACGACCTCCCACACACCCATATCAGACAATGACTTCAACTCATCGGTAATGGCTTTTTGCCATTCTGTCCTAAAAGGATTGTTTTCAACATCCTCCCATTTTTGGGGGATGTGGTCCTCTATATAACGTTTATATCTTTGTTTACATACATTTAGTATTACGGGTTTTTCTATTATATTATTGTGTTTGTCTTTATTTTTATTGTTTATATTGTCTATATTTATTATGTTCCTCGTTTCATCGAATCTGACATCACAAGTCACATGTGATTTGTCAATTAACGGGTCCCTTATACAGTACCCACTACTTGTGTAGCCCACAAATACCCCTTTGTCAGCTCGTTGTGTGAGTTTCGGATGTTCAGTGTTTGTTTTCTTTTTTTTTTTTTTGTTGCCTGTTGTTGGCGAACTTCCCTGGGGATATGTCTATAGGTGAGAGACCCAAAAACTCTCATGTTTGATAGATCCGGCTTTATGCCGTAAAGCATTTCAAAAGGGGTTTTGTTATTTTTGTTTGCCCTTGTTGGGCTCCTATTTATGACATAAACCGCCGTCAGAACAGCCAATGACCAAAACTTGAAGTCCAATTCGGAGTCAAACAGCATAGCTCTAGTTCTAGCCATTATCGTTTGATTCTGTCTTTCAGCCATCGCATTTAGCTCTGGCGAATACAGAACGACAGGCTCGAGACTTACACCATTTTCCTCACAAAAAGTCTTCATATGTGAATCTAAATATTCTTTAGCATTGTCACATCTCAGGGTGGCAATGGGATGATCCGGAAATTTTGACTTTAATTTCATATACAGTTTTTTAAACTCTTCACACACCATTGATTTTTTTTCTATGGTAGAGACGAAAGTGTATTTTGTGGCATGGTCAACAAATATTAATACGTACTTTTCACCATATATACCTGGTGAAAAGGGGCCCATTGTATCCGATGAAACAAGTTCCAGTTTCCTTTCAGGTCTGGTCCTAGTGCTATTGTGCCCTAACCTTTTTGAATTAGCTTTTACACATATTTCGCACAAACTGAACTCGATCATCTCGGAATGTTATTCCATTAGGAATCCCTCTTGAGACCTTAGTTAAGAATCTCAAATTCTTTCCAGATAAGTGTCCTAGTCTCCTGTGCCATATCATTTTTTTTTCTATTTTTAACTCCCCTGTATTTTCATTAGGATCATGATTATTATCTGTTATTTCGTTATCTATTGTGTTATTATTATCGTTTATACCTATATCCTCATTCGTTTCTTTATCATCCTCGCTGGTTTCCCTATTTTGGGTTTGGTTATTCTCTTGTTCGTCATTGTGACTTATTACTATATTATTATTTTCATTATTATTAGTTGTGTTCTCTCTGTTATCTGCACTTTCCTCCTGACTGTTCTCAATAATTTCCTCTTCTATTTCGTATTCCATCCATTCGTCCTGGGAATTTACATTAGGCATACATGCCAATTTATTTGATTCATTTTTATAAGGACATATTTTATTTATTTCATTTTCATCTTCTATTATGTTGACTGCAGATTCCGGCACAATCTCGTATTTGACCATGTATACCCCCCTTATTTTTGGGGCAGAGAAGAGCACTTCATTCGTTCCTCTGACATATATATGAGCTGCAGAGAAATTTTGGTCTATACCCAGTGCCCTATTTTCAGTTATTTTTATCCCTGACATCAGGTCTACATTTAGTGACGGTACATAATGTACGTTTTTTAGTCTTATGACTTTCTGGTTACGTTCTGAGTTTTCCACTCTAATAAACATTGTACCAATGTGGGTTGCTATTAAGAGTGTGTCTTGTATTGCGCATTCCAATTCGATGGGTTTTTCTAACATTATTGGATTGGACAATTTTGACAGGTCTGATATTACGTGAGCGACAGCTCCACCGTCTAACATAATTCTTTTAGTTAGGGGAATATAATTAGGATCTGACTCCTGTTTTGTGTCTTTCGACGTTATCAGATTTATTAATTTGTTATTTGAATTATTATTCGGTTCTTGATCTCTATATCTGATCATCATTGACCACTGAACGTCGTTTTCTTTTTTGTTTTATTATTATTATTATTGGTGTTATTTCGCCCGTATCTTGTGTTTTGTGCAGGACCATCTAATTTATTTTGGGGTCTTGCACCCTCTTTATTTGACGGACATACTTTAGCAATGTGCCCTTTGCCATGACACTTAAAACAAACTAACATACTCGAATTTGGCAAAGTATTTTGATTTTGGTTATTTTCATATTTTTTATTTTCATAGTTGTTATTGTTATACTGAGGTGTTTCTGTTTGTTGGTTATTATTATATTTCATTTTCCCCTGATCTACGTTTTGATTTCTATTTGTGTGATTATATCTATTGTAACTTCCTCCATATTGAAATCTCTGGTTTTTATTATTATTTGTGAAGTTACGAAATTTATTATTATTATTATATTTTGACTTTTTCTCGTCATACAACCTATCCGACCTTTCAATTAACATGGCATGGAGTGTCTCAATTGTTTTCTAGTCCTGACTTAACGTATTAAACTCCAGCATAGTCATATCGTAGTCCATGTTTAACGAGATTAGAAGCTGTTCTATCTCCTCCTGTCTGTCCAAATTTTTCCCACAATCCCTTATTTTTTGGGCTGCCCTCGAGAAAACATCCAAATAACTTCTCATGTTCCCTTCGCTATTAAATTTTAGTCTCTGGAATGCTTGTTATGCATTAATGTACGTGACCTGAGTACAGCTCCTATATCTCTCATCAAGAACTTTTAAAATCTGGTTTATTGTTTTAAGATCTTTCACTCTTTCGATTAATTCATTATTAAGTCCCTGGTATATGAGTGCCTTTCCCTTTTCCTGGTTTCGGAAATATGTTATACGAGTCGCTGGGTTGGCGTTACTAGACTCAGGGTTTAAAAAATTATTTAAATCTAATCCCAAAAAAAGTACCTCTGTTTCTGTATCGTGCATAATCGGGTATAATCCCTCTGCGTAAAGTGTGGAGACCATCATGGTTCTCCAGGCGTCATAATTTCTCCCATCAAATACCTTCTTGGTGTCAAATCGTGACATGTCGTTAAATTTTTTCTTATCGGGGCTTATTATTCCTACCTCAGAAACACGAGAACTTAATTCTAGGGGGTAACACGGTCTCAACCGCACGATTATGCAAACACGGTCTTAGCCGCTCAATCGGGAATGCAAGTCACAAATATTATGTTATAATTCTTACAAATAAGTTAACGTTTTAATTAAATCTCACGCAATCTGTCGCTGACGATGAGCTGATCTCTCCGCCGTTGTTTTCAAATTCTTTTCAGTTGATGGAATTTCTAATACTTTATCGCCAAAATGTCTTTGAATCGAAATGGTCTAAGCTTTTGATCTTGTTCCAGAACGAAAATAATTCTGTTGAACACGTTAAAACATAAATTAATTCTCAATGCACAAAATTATTCAACAGAAATACAAAAGGTTAATGCTGAAAGGAAAATAAATCATTATCTTTTGTCAATTGGAAATACTTTTTGCAGTTCGTGAGCAGGAAAAATCTGTCACTCAAGTCAATTGTTATTCAATAATTTTGCTTTTGTTATTCAAGATGTATCTCATTCAACAAATATTTCCCTTTTTCGACCACTCTCGACCAACGAGATAAAGTTTGAAAGGTTACCAATGATACCTTTCAAGTCTCAACTTCACTCGAAATTTGGATGAGAGTTAACATGAAAATATTTCGAACGTTTTGCTTTATTTTAACTAAGTTTCGAACTTTTACTATTAATTTTGGAATGAAAATCACACCGATTATTAATTAATTATTCTAAATTTTACTTATCTCAATTTCCTTTTCGTATTTTCGGCGTTTTTCCACTGCTTCTTCGCGAAGTTGACTTGATCTTTTAACGCTGCAACTTTCAGACTTTCGACTTTTTGACTTCGATATCCTTTTTGGAACACAGCACGAACAATTGCCAGCCATTTTTGACTCTGCAAGCTGGTTTTCCAAACCACAGGATTCTCTCGTACCTGATCTGCTTACATCAAACTCTCGACTTCGACGTTTTAATCGGCGCCCAAGATTTCACTGAAGTTTTCATTAATTTTAACTTTTACCTTTGATTCATTTAATTTGCGACTTTTTCAACTTCTCCAGGATAATTCCTTTAATCACTGGAACTGAACTTTGCGTTCACGAACTTTTACTATCCTTCCACTTTGCGTGGAGGTATTACACAATACTAATTTTTTTCACTTTTGCGTGACACATAAACTTTTTACTTTTAAAAAATTACACGATTAACACGAACATATTTTGATTCACGCACTTATTTTCATTGGTACGCAGCTCTGACTACCATGTTGAGGTGAGTTTCGATCGTTTCATCCAAAGAAAATTAAGCACGGACATTTATCAACAGTAAAGTTTATTTATGACGTTAGTACAACGACTGTCGAGCGGAGAACATTCTCCGTCGAGCAGTGGCGGAAAAAATATTATACTGGCGATCAGTGTCGCCACACGTAGAAAGAATAAATGTAATATTGTGTTACATGCAGTGTTGGTTAGTATACAGTTATGTGTTCGTGAGGTAGTGAGGGAATTGTATTCCAACAAAATTTCAGGGTGGTGTTGATACGAAATCCCACCTCATCTCATTCTTCATCATCATCATCACGTCAATCTATATATATATGTCACATGTACACTCTCATCACGAAGTGCTTCCCCTACTATTCTCGAACCAATAACGCTGTTGCTTCGCCATTACGTATTTTACTTGAAATTATATTTTTAGTCTGCTAATAAATTCTATCGTGAAAACTTCTCTCTTACTCTTTTTTGTTTTTCGTATTTACCGCCTCACATCACAAATAATTCTAATTTAACAATTTTTTTTTTCTTTCAAATGTGAATGTTCAAACTGAAAATTTATGAGCCTTTACTCTTATAATGCCATGTATCTGAGATATCCAATATATGAATTTTGAATTAATTATGGAATCGGTGCGCAAGGAAATTAGTCATTTCATTTGTTATTATTTTGTGTTTCTTCTCAGAGATTTTCAATTTTCTCCAGTTCTACAGAATGAAAATTGATGAAGGTGGGTGTAAGATGATTAGTATTCATATTTACTATGTATTATACACATCTTCAATTTTCTTAAGTTCTACCAAATGAAATATAGAGGGGTAGTATTAATTTTCATTGATTGTTTTAGGGGAATTTCCATTCTGGGAATTTTTACTGAGAATTTTCGCCTCCAAAAATGTTCCCAGGAATTGCCCATTACTGCTGTCGTTAACATCTCTACACCGAGCACATGTGCAATAGAGTACAAAATACAAATTACCCTACATCAATCGACATCTACCAATCAGAATTTACAGATTTTTCGTAATGGGGTAATTTGAACGTCAGTGTTTATAAACAAATGTACTGAGCGATTTTTTCCTCCAATCAGATTTTTAGAAAGCAAAACTCTTTGCGTCTCTAGCGCTGTCTATAGGTGCAACACCAAAACCATTATTATGTCGTCTCCATTATATATATATATCCTCGAAGCATGCCGCCAATGCACGCACGGATTAGGATTATGAATTTTTTCATGATCTCTTCGCTTCGTGTTGGTCGTTGAAAATGGTACGAAGTACTTAAGTTATGCGTTTACTCAGCAGATATACTGTCTATAATTGTTTAATGCCGTGAAGGTACAATATTACACGTTTTTCGCAAACTTTTAGTTCAACTTTGGGGTTATTTGTTGTTTATTGCGATTGAGGTACGTTGCATCTTCCTTGTTTTACTTTCGGTAAAAGTGTACAGCACTACTACGGCCTAATTTCCTCATTTATAAGTTGATAACCGAAGTACCGAATTCATTCAGTTAGTTTTCTGTCAATTTGCCGCCTGTGTTTTTTTCATTTGCAAACAAATATTTCAATAAAGAAAGTACTATTTTGTTGAATGTCTGAATATAAATTCGTCAGTATTGTCTTATGTTGTCCATAATTTCTGTCGGAAACTAGTGACTAAATTTCAAGAGCTTGCATCTTTAAGCAATTATTGCCGAGCTCAGTGCCCTTTGCGGAATGCTCAGTAGTCGGTAAACTTCATGTGAATGTGACAAAAGTCTTCTGAGGGTCGTTGAAACTGCGAAATTTTCTATTCAATTCGTTAACTAATTATCGTTCAGTTGATGAACACCTTTCGCCTTCTATCGCTAATACACCTGTTGGTTCTACTCTTATCAACATATATAATTGTTCAATACATGACAGCATTTTTCTTAGATTTTAATATTTTTATTTGTTTTTCAGGATATTAAATTGTTTTTGTGATTCAGTACTGATACAGACGTTTTATTTTTTGGAGTAAGTGTTTGAAAGACTAGAATAGTATTGTAACGTTAGTGAGTATGTATTTATCATGTGAATTAATAAATCTTTCTTATTTTTGCAGGACATACTCATACTTACGTTTAACTTTATTGACGTTTGTTTCAAAACTGCTTGACATTATCTATTTATTAAAGGTAAGTTTTGTTTATTCGTATTTATATCTTGTTCGTAGTTATTGAATGCCGATATGAAGCGGAGAGTATTGACTTGAAATAATTTTTTATTCAGTGGTGGGCCTTGATGCTCTTGTCTTTAATAGCGACAAATCCAAGTGTCTTTTTAGTCATTTCAGTGCCATTGTAACCTCAGTTATGGGTATATCACAACCTTGTTCAACCTTCAAACTTTTGTAAAGTCTGGTGAGTGTTATCTATACCTCGACAAAATATAGTTAAAGTTAGTCGAATTGTCGTTGTGTAATCCTCCTAAGTTGTCATTAGTTTCTTGGCTACCTGGCCAGTTTCCACTTACTGGTTTAATGGCAGGTGTAAAATAAAAATCTAACCTGTTGAAAATATATATTTGGATTGTTAGTTCACCAATTTCGTTCTGTTTAATGTTGATTTATTCCAAGTCATAGGATTGAAAAAGTGAGACGAAAGAGACATGCAAGATTTTGAAAGAAAGTGAATTGGTTGTGGTATTTTGGTACGAAAATGCAATGATTCCTACGTCTTAATCAATTAGAAATTAATTTTATGTGTATAAGTTCTACAGAATTATTCCTTGCATTTAAATTTATTTATTTATTTGTTTGAATGATGGAATCATGAATACAATCTTCTGTATTTTTACGCCTGATGAATTCGTCCTGATCTCGATTCGAGTTTAATTTCGAATTAAGGAAGTTGGGTTTCGCAACCCGAAAGATTTGAATAAATCTTGGGAGATGTATCTTCGAATAGTTACATATTTTTCTGTTGAGCTTCTGACAGTCGATGAAAAGCATTTACATGTTAGAGAATTTAGAGTTCAGAGAATAATTGGACCAAGTCCATAAACTCCTTCTTCGAAAAAAATGCGTTCAAAGTTTGCACATTCCTACTAATTTTGTGGAAAATTATATAAATTAGGCCCATCGTGTTCAAGTAGAAGTGAATTAAGACTTGGTTCATTATCGAAAGAAAAATACTTTGACTATAAAGTATATGAAATGAGCTAACTGATGAAAAAATTTCCGTAATACTGCAGTTACGGACACCTTTTTTACACTATGTATATGGCTTTGGAGCAGTCCATATACTTTATAGTTGAAAGGAAAACATACCCTTTCGAGCAGTGAAGGATCCAGTGTTTTCCGAAGGGAGGAGCAAAACTCGTATTGTACCAGCATCCCCCTTCCCTACCTTGACAAAATTCCAAATAACAACATAGATTTGTTGACCATGGAGTTTTTTCTAGACAAGAGGACCACGGTCTCTTTGGGCCCCTCATGAACCCACTATTTATTTTGATTATCCAAAATCAGCTTCGACTCAAAAATAATAAAAAGTAAACTCAGTCCATCTCAGCTTTGAGCCCTTCAGTTATTCTGTTAGTCAAATTTTCATAGTGGACTGCTTGATTGTATGATTGTAGTTTCTGAATACATATCAATGGTCAGTATTTAAATGAATCCCGATAATGCTGAATTTTGTTTATTGCTATGGGAATGTCGGCTAAGATTTAGAATTTGTTAAAAATTATTAGTCAATTAGACTTCTGTCTCTATAGCTCCTCGAGTTTACTTTAATTTTGCTTATAGGAAAGTGCTAGAGAATTCCTGTTCAAATTTCTTTAGATATCTTTTGAGCTGGTTGGACGTAAATTTTCATTTCATTTTCGAATGTATCGTAAGACATATTAATCGAGTTTATCTTTTTAGTTTTAATTGGGGTTGTGCACTTTTTTGTTCCTCTTTCATTTCTCATCATTCGATCGATCCCTAGATTATATGCGAGGTAGGTGCTGTTGATATGTAGGCTAATCACATTTATTGTGTTTTTGAGCTACTTTCGGTCTCACAAGCGCGTTAGACTTTTTTTCGACTACGAAAAATTCTTGAATCAACTTTTTATGTGCGCCACTTTTTCGAGGTTCACTTGTCAAATCAACAGATCATCTTTCGCCTTCTTGTCAGTCTAGTCTCTGCCTCTGGGTGTAAAACACTTTTTATCATCATTGTCTGTCTACTTCAAAGTAACTTCGAACGTGATTCTTCTGCGAAAAAAGGTGCTAACGTATTAACCGAACACTTCGAAATCATTTCCTCCTGCGCTTTTTTTCTCTCCCATCTTCTGTTCCTTTTATCTCGTTTGACGGTTCAGTTTTTTCATCTTTTGTCTTCGTATTCATTTCCTGTTGACGTCGTCGTTTGAAGCCTTCATCCTACCTCTTTTTTTATCACCTTCAAAGCCGTCAGTTTTTTCACCCTATTTTCCTTCTTTTTTTTTTACCCTAGTGGAAAAATCTGAATGTGGTTCGTGTATTGTTCTTCGAAAGTAGATACATTATATATTCTCCCCAATATATATTTGGGGGAATTTTTATATTGGTTGTAGTAGCACTTGAAACAAGAATTCAATGAACATTGCGTGTTTGTGCAGGAAAAAAAAACTGATTTCGTTTGTAATATTTTTTTTTAGTTTTTGTCGCCAAAGATTTTCTCATCTACCAGATTCAAGACGCCACAATTTGCCTGTATAAATTTTCATATATTTTCGACTGCTGTGAAATCTGTGAATATTGTGATTATACACAGTTCCTTCTTTTTCGCAAATCCTTCCTTCATAGCAATGACAGGGTTGTTACCAACCTTCCCCGATTTCAATTCTTTACAATAAAGAGTGTAACGAATTGTAAAGAATTATTATTTTAAGAATTATTTACAATTATTTACTTTCAATGAATTAATTCTTCTCAATTCTTTATTACTTTCTTTACATATGTAAAGAATGTAACAAAATGTAACTTTACAAAACAATTTTTTACATTGACGACCCTGGCAGTGACAAAAGCCAATGAAATATTTTGATATATCCTTTAAATTCTTTAAATCCGCTTTGTTTAAGGCAATCTGACTTTTTTTTTTTTTTTTTTCTTAATATGGTACATATTTTTATTTTCACTGTATGGTGGTGTACTCACTAGGATGCTTTAACCAATAGTAATCCAGGCCAATGAAAACACAGTTTCTGTTTGGCGGTTCATTTAAAAACGAATTTGGTGATATAAAATGTATCGATATACGTGATATACTGATTTCAGTGTGAAGAATTGGGGAATATGGTAGGAATCGCTATCGATGTTCTTATATTGATATTTATCGATAGTTGTTGATGAATAGCAGTTATATTATTTTTTTTAGTCTTCGATATATGATTTCTATAATGTCATATAAATTCGCCATAATGTAATTCGTTTTCGTGTTTGTATATAAGTCGGTAGCATTTGAGTTGTGATTCTGAATTGATTGTATTTTGTGAATTGAATGTATGGTATTTTGGATGGTTGTACGTGGAATTTGTTTGCTGAAATGTGAGTGAATTACTTCGAGTATATTAACAGTAGAAAAAAAAAGATTACATTTACATTCATTCAGAATAACCACTTCGAACTTCATTCTCCCAAACTTCATTATTCCATAGGTATTAAATGTATATCACATTAAATTTTCCAGTTCGCTCAGACCTGGGAGTGAGCTTTTTTTTTTTTTTTTTTTTTTTAATAAGGGATGTTTTTATTATTTTTTCTTTTCGATTTGTATTGCTTGGAAACGTATGGCAAAAGAAATACTATCATGAAAATTTTCTCTCAACTTGATTTTTGTCTCCATTCATAGGCCTATATATGATCAGTCAGTGACACTTTTTCACGCAAAAGACCTGTCGCAGTGGTCTCGGTAAAAAATGATTATTTTCTTTGTTTTTTCTATTTCTAGGATTTGAAGCTGTGCAATTCAGTATTTTTTCATATATATACACTGTTTCAGTATCAGCTAGTACCAATTTCTAAAATATTTGGTAAACCTGTTGACCGTAGAATTCTTGGAAATGAACAAAAAATGTTGTATGCAGTAACATCATTATACTAGATATTGATCTACTGCTCTTGCAAATTCTTCAGTTTAGACAGAATTTTCGTAGAAATTATGTGGGTACTACATAAAGCATAAACTTGAACTTGAAAATTCAACACAATTAGATTGTTGGAAATTTCTTTAGGATGTAAATAGTTCAAATAAATTTCAATATTTACAATTTCGAAAATATTCAAATACAAAGTACATTCTATAGAAACTTGTAATTGTCAAATGAATCTGATTATGTGCTCTACGAATGAAATCTGTCAAAATGTGAGCCTACCAAGTACCAACATTTAAGAAGACATACTTGATTGGGATTTGAGATCAAAGAGGCTGACATCTAGTGGAAATTTTTTGAAACAGTGAATGGGTGATCTTGTAGGAAAATTTAATTAATCCTATGTAAATTCGAAGCTGAAATTAAGGTATTTGAAGTACAATGATGGCAATAATTTGTTTTTAGATTTATGTAGACGTCATTTGTCTCCAAATTTGCGCCAAAAAATTTAATTATCTTCAGTATTAATTAATTTAAGCCAGATTCAAATTAAGGTACCCATTATCAATTTTTTAATTCATAGGGAATGTGACTCTTATCTCCATGATCAACTTTCAGAGTACATTCTTAGCGCTATTTAATTCCATCTGGAATCCCAGTGCTAATCTAAGGGCCTTCAGTTGTTCTACTCGTGTCTTTTTTTTTGGTTCATTGTGTACTGCATTTAAATCGTGACATACCTGTAAAAGGTATTTATAGTTGGCTTCACCCTATTTTTTTGCAGTCTGTTATTTTCCCATAATTTCATGCCGTTAATTGATAGACATGAAAATGAGTCTCTGTCTCTGAAAAAATGCTCTTAATGTATTTGGGAACACAATAGTTCTTCTCTGAAAATTAAAAATGAGCTGTAAATTGGTGAATACTTTTACTTAAAGACGTCAAATAGTTATTTGTGATACAAGTAAAGTAGTTGATTTTAATCGGAGTGTGATTTTGCCAAAGATGAGTGATGTTTTTCACACGAGTATCAATCACCTACTATATATACGTATGTCACACTCTATTTTTTGCAACACCCTCTCCCCCTAAAAAACAAAAAAAATTCCGATAAATGAATATTTTTCCAAATGGAAAACATATACGCATAAACTATCCCTTATCTTTCCACCAAACCTCGTGGCAAAGTGGTTATGGTGCTGGCCTTTCGAATGTAGATGTCTGAGGGTTGAATTCCCATAGGGGAGAAATTTTTACGAAAAGAAAAAATAGGAAAATATTTAAAAAATGACGATATTAGGGTATGTTTAGTAGTAAGTAGTTAGTACTAATGTATATATTGACACATGCGCCCAAGGCAATGTATAAAGTAAATAATTTATACGTCGGTCCTAAATGGTTCTAAAATTGCCTGCTTTGTACATCATCAAGGTGCGTTTAAAAATTAACTTTATAAACAGGTGTTTCAAGAAAATATATGTAAAGTACAATTGTATTGTACTTTAGAAAACCTTGCGTTTTTGTTATCTTATTACTTCGCTAGCCGGTTATTTCTTGAAAACAGTTTTTAGTGGTTTAATCAGTTGGTATAATGTATTGAAGTTAGTTTTATTTAATTTATCCTTCAGGTAAATGTTCGATATAGTTATTAGATTCGTACTCGAAATTGTCATGTATTTTCGATTTCTAAGATTCGTGCTACGAAAACAATCAGCTTACATATATTCGTAATTTTTAAATTTTTATTTGTATTTGCCATGAGCATTGTCATTGACCAAAATGGAAACGCTTAATTGACTCTATATTATTGACATGCAATAGTTTTTCTGTAAAATGTGTTTTAATTCGTTTGGAAAAAAAAAATTAATAATTAGTCCCATTTGTATTTCAACTTGTTAACTGAATTTTTCTTCTTATTTCTTTACAGAGAAAGTATGGAATGGTCATTTTAATATGGATTTTCTGCATTTTACAAGTGTGCCTTTGCCACTACACATTATTGCTCAACACCCACAAAGATGTACGCCTTTTACGCGGATCGAAGAAACCACAGATCATAGTCAAAGATCTTTCAGAAGGGGTTGCCATCGACTATTTCTACAAAGAGTCGCTAGTGTGTTGGGCAGATCATGGCACCGAGCATCATTTGGAAGAAATTGCTTGTTCCAGTTACAATGTCACCACGCACAAAACTACTCTAGCCAAGTATGGCGGTCTCTCGTATCCAGAAGGTGTTGCCGTCGATTGGCTCACGAAAAAAGTTTACTGGACGGATCGAGGTGACTCACATAGTGACATGCCAGCAAAAATAGAGGTTGTTTCTCTAGAGACCAAGTATCGAAAGGTGCGGTCATATAAATGTAGTTCATTGAATGTGGACAGAACACTGTATTTTGGCTGATCTCGATTCTTTCAGCGTTGAAAAATTAGTATTCGGGGCTGTTTGTACTATATGAAGTTTAATTTAAATTATTTGTCCTCTGACTTAGTTTCATTTGAATTACATGTATCTGAAGCCTTTATTTTACTAATTTCTGATCAGTGTTTTAAATTTGGCACTCGTGTATCCCCAAATGTGTTTTTTTACTAATCTGGCTTAATTGACGCCATCGAATATTGATGCCTAGATATGTTCGAACGGCTCAAGTTCTTAGATTACGAAATAACTCGTTTTTGATGCTATTGGATAGAAACAGCCTTATTCAAATCTATCTGAAAATACTTATTTTTGTATTTTTTTTTTTTTTTTTTTTTTTTGTAGTTTTTTATCCCTTTTATCAAATAATTATATTGTTGAAATTAAAGAATTTGAAGCAAAAGTAATTTTAAAGTGATGTGCCAAGTCATGTTTACATCGTAAAGAAATATTTTTTTCGCATTAAAAACATTATCGTGATAATTACTTTCAATACCTGTTTTGACAAATTATCTCGTGAAGTTTATTGTTGTGAGGTTGAAGTAAACCCTCATAATGTAAACGAACCTTATTTCACACAATCTACTGGAGAGATGAGTTGGATTTTATTTATCAAAGCCAGTCAGTTGGTTTGTGTTAATTCATTTGTTAGAAGATAACACGAAAAATTCTGTGACAATTTGAGGTGTCAAAATACATCTTCCACCTGTAGTATATATTTTAATTTTTCGGAATACTATTTTCTTTAATGAAATTTTTTTTTGTTGTACAGATTCTCTTTTCAACGGAACTGGAATTACCTCGCGGAATTGCTGTTGATCCGCTTTTAGGTACCCTTTTCTGGTCAGACTGGGGTGAAGAGCCTAAAATTCAAAGTGCCTCCATGAACGGCGATCCTACTTCACGACGCATTATTGTCATTAAAGACCTGTTCTGGCCAAATGGAATCAGTCTGGACATTACGACGAAAGAAATTTACTGGGTAGACGGCAAATTGATGAAGCTCGAAGTGAGTGATTACAAAGGCTACAACCGACGCTTGCTTTTGGAGAAAGTACATTTACCTTATCCGTTTGGTCTGTCCATCGCCGAAGACAAAATATTTTGGACTGATTGGAACGAGCTGTCACTTTATGTAACTGATCGTAAATTGCCAACTACGCCGCTGGAGATCGTCCACTTGCAAGACCCCCCAATTAGTGACGTTAAAGTATTAGACTCCCGTCGTCAACCCTACGAGTGGACGCCGTGCGAACACAACAACGGAAATTGTTCTCACCTATGTCTGCTGTCCTCTGGTCCAGAACGCTATTCGTGTGCTTGCCCCACTGGAATTAGATTGCTGAATGACAATGTTACGTGCGCCGACTTCGAAGAACGTTTTCTCTTACTGGCGCAATGGTCAGAAATCTCGAAAATTTCGCTCGACACTCCCGATGTTGCTCGCATTCCCATACCGGTGAAGGACAATGTGAAGCACGCCATGGGCATCGACTACGACCCAGTTGAGAAGTACTTTTACTGGACTGATCAACAATTGCGTAGTGTGCGTAGAGCGCGCCTGGACGGCTCCAAGAGTGAAACGGTTGTTAGCCAAGATGTATTCGATCCGGATGGTATTGCGATCGATTGGATGGCGCGAAATTTATACTGGTGCGACACTGGCGCAAATCGCATCGAGATGATGCGTCTGAAAACGCGTTATCGTAAGACTATAATTTACAACAATTTGGAAGAACCGCGTGCGGTGGTTGTTGCGCCACAAAATGGCTGGCTGTACTGGTCGGATTGGGACGAGGGGGAGCCTAAAATCGAGCGTTCCGATCTGGATGGTACAAATCGTTTGATCATCGTCGGTACGGGCATCAGTTGGCCAAATGGATTGGCGCTCGACGTGGCCGAGGGAAAGCTGTATTGGGGCGACGCGAAGACGGACAAAATTGAAGTTGTCGACATGGAAGGCGGTGGTAACCGAAAGGAGATTATCGGTGACAATATCCCGCACATTTTCGGCCTGTCTTTGTTGGAAGACAAGCTGTACTGGACGGATGTGCAACGCCGAGCCGTTGAATGTGCCAGCAAAAAAGGCAACGGTTACGATCGCCAGCAATTGCTGGACGTGGGCGATCTTCGCGGCATCAAGGCGGTGAACGTGAACGCAAAGTTAGGTGCGAACTCATGCTCGATGAATAATGGTGGTTGCGAGCAGTTTTGTATACACAAGCCGGACAACCGGTCAGTATGCGTTTGCCAATTTGACTACGAGCTGCGCCCGGACAACCGATCGTGCGCCTTATCCAACGTGTCGCTGATCCTGTACTCGCCGAAGGGCATAAGCAAGGTGAGCGTTACAAATGCGCGCATCATCGAGCCAGTGCCCATCAACAATATTCGTTTTATCAGTGCCATTGACCTGAATTTGGCGGACACGCGCATATACTGGGCGGAGACGAACAGCAAACAACGCTTGATGGTTATCAACAGGGCGTTCGTAAATGGATCGCGGCTGGAGAAACTGGCTGAGTTTGACGTGGAGTCCCCGGAGTCATTGGCCGTGGACTGGCTGTCAACGAACATTTACTGGGCGGATACGGGTACGCGCCGCATCGAAGTTGCCAAGCTGAGTGGCCAATTCCGACGGGTACTCTTCTGGCGTGGGCTGCGGGAACCGCGCAATTTGCTGCTGGATCCGCGCGTCGGCCTCATGTTCTGGAGCGAGTGGGGTGGCGGCAACGGCAACGGCGCCATTGTGCGAGCCAATATGGATGGCTCGACAAAGGAGTCAATCGTCAGCAATATTGGTCGCGTGAACGGGCTTACAATTGACTACGTGGACCGCTTCCTGTACTGGACGAGTGACGCGAACGGTGACGGTGTCATCGAGAGGTGCGACCTGGATGGCCGAAACCGCCGCCTCGTTCTGACTTCGCCCACCATCCAGCCGTATTCCATCGTCCACCACCACGGCTCACTGTTTTGGATTAACTTCGGTAACTCGTCCGTCATCCAAGTGGACAAGAGTACGGGCCGCTTCGAGAAGGTGGTGTTCGCGCAGAAAGAATCTGTGTCAGACTTACGCGTCGTCGACACGTCGCCGCCCAAAATCGGATGGAACTCATGTAGCACGTCGCCGCAAAAATGTCGCTACCTGTGCCTGGTACGGCCTATCGCTAACAGTCCATCCATGCATCCGGGCACGGTCGTCAACTGTAGCTGCCCGTCACACTATACGATGCACGACGGTGTTTGCCATCCCCCGGTCAGCTATCTGCTGTTCGCTCAGAGGAACGCCGTCCACCGGCTGACCACCAATTTGAACGATTGCCCGGACGTACCGCTGCCGGTGACCGGCCTGAAAGCGGTTCGCGCCATCGACTTCGATCCAGTCTCGAAGCACGTGTACTGGATCGACGGCAAAGCGTCGGCGATCAAACGTGCGCAAGAGAACAGTTCGCACGCGCAGGTGGTGGTCGGCAGCAACGTGGACGTCGACGAGGAGCCGCAGCAGCGCGTGTATGGCACCGCCCACATCAACATTAACGTCAACAGCAATAATTACAACGGACGAGATGAGAAATACTTCCATTTTTTCGACATCGCCCTGGAGCCGTACAGTAAGCTGCTGTTTTGGAGTTGCTCAGTGACCGACACCATAAACGTCACGCGGATCAATCAACAGAACGTGGCCGGCTGTATTTTTGTGGCGACGAGCGGCGAAAAACCGCGCCACCTGGCGCTGTTCCCGGAACGTGGTCTTCTATTTTGGGTGAATGTAGGCGAACGACCAGGTATGACTTGTAGATGCCACATTGTTATGTTTGGTCTGGGAACTAGACTGTGAAATTTGTCAATAACATACGCGCGTTAAGAATCTCGGTTCAACTATCAACGAACCATTTACCACTCTAGCTATTGAAAATGAGCTCTGCAAATTAGTTTGCGCGTATATCTTCGTCAATGTTTATTTTATCTCAAAAATATCTCAGTGAGTAACAAATGTTCACCTCCCGATTTTGTATGAAAGAAAGTTCCCAATATTCACTTGCTTTGCACGAAACGATAGTAGGAAAAGGATTCCGAGGTATCGAGTTCGTATAACAGGGGCCTTTAGGTTTGTCCGATACGGCAAAAATTGCGGCACTTCCAAGACCTTTTACGAACAAACTGTTCGATTTAGATGAGTGCGGCACTAATTTTTTGAAGAAGTTGTTCTATTTTGAAATGTAGAACTAAAAACTTCAGTTCATCAAGCCATTAGAAAACGTAGATTTTCTTGACCCAAAAAAATTAATAAAAAAATTAAACATCAAATATATTTGGCAGAATTGTGGGTAAAGATAATTGCTTTTAAAATGAAGTGTCAAGGAAATTCTTTGTGAATTGTATTGTGAGTTTCTAAAATACGTACGCAAGTAATTAAATGATTGCTTAGCATTTCGCTCAGCATCTTAAATTAATCTAAATTTTATCTTCTTTTTTTTGCTATAGTTTTAAATTTGCTCAAACCACGTTTGCGCATAAAACGTTATGACGAAAGAAACGAATTTTGGAAGAATGTTGGACTAAAAAATATTCATTGTCTGTCCTAAATTTCGTAACTATTGCTCGAAAATTACTCATTTTAGTACCGTTAAGCTACCAAAAGTGAAAAGGTAACCGAACATACAGTATGGCCGATGCGCGCCAAAAATTTTGCGACTATTCGATCAAAATTACGACCTGTACCGTGTTAGATAGATAGAAGTGTGTGTGTTTGTGTGAAGGGTAGTGATGTGAATTTGTCGTTCTCGTGAATGCCCGGTCATTCTCGTTAATGGCTACTTGTTGAGCAATCATTTATGCTTGGTATGTAACATTTTGGCATTTGTTTTATGCTTTCACGTATGATGGGTGGTTAGGTGTGGTGGGTCATTTTTATTTTTTTTATTTTTTAAATAAAGTAGTATAGTACGAAACATGGGAGGAAAGTGAGCAGTTCCCGACAAGTGCTATGTTTGCCAGCATAAGCCAAGCGACTGTATTTATCGCACGAGTTGTTAATTGCTCACTTCAACCAAGTTTAGTACAATATTTTTTGCAACAAGTGTGCGAATGGAGGTAACTGTGAGGCCGAACAAACGAGATTAAAGTATGGTTTGAGTACAGCATTCGTTAAAAAATTTTTTCTTCAATAAACAATTGGCCTTCTGTTCAACGTACCTAATTAAATAGGAAACTAATAATTAAAATTAGGTCAAAATTAATAAGTTTGATGGAAGACCAAGGAAAATCTATTTAATTTTCATTGTTTTTATTTAACCTTTTCATTGGTTGGTTGTATCGTTTGCCTACATAATTTAATTCTTTTTCTGAGGTCCCACTGAGCTGTGTCGTCAAAATTTAAATCCTTCATTGAAACTGACAATTTATAACTTGCTTGGTTACAAAACTGTGAATTATCGTTTTTCCTTTTCCTTTTGACTACAACCTGCGGGGGACGTCGTGTCTTCCCAACGTGAATTGCATAAAGCATAAAAATGGAAAAATACGAAAATTCTCCTAGATATCAAGAGTCAACCTTGTTTCTTATTATTTATAATATTTTACAATTATTGAAAAGATAATTATTATAATTACACTTGACCAAAAGTTATATGTTGCTGAAGAGTGGGTGGATACTTTCTAATAAAGTTATTTTCATTAAAGAGTTCTCTATCCCTCTTAATAATTTTACTATTACATTCTAATAGTATTCCCGAAACTAGTTAAGCAGCCGGTTTGCAGTCACTGGAAATGTAGATTTAATTATTTTTTTTATTTGGGCAATAAATCTCATTTAACACTAATTGAAATCTAAAAGAAGTAATATGTGTATTCAAAATCTGAGGCTAAATCGAAAAAAGGTTTTATTAGTAATATATTGTATCCCTTCATCGTTGACACAGGAAACACGTCCCGTATGCGCGTATTAAACATGTGTGTATTATTGTCGTAGCGTCCGATAAGACGAGTAAAATTATTGTTTCGCTTTTTCTGCGCAGGTATCGTGCAGTCAAGACTGAACGGACAGAAGCAGTCTTTTATAGAGACCGGAGAACAATTAGTCGTTTCGCTGGCCGTCGACCGTAAGTTTAACATGCTGTATTTTTCGTGCGCAGACAAGCTGTATCAGTATGACCTGTTCGGGAAGAGCAAAGTAGTTATTTTGTCGTACAACAAACGCATCACGGGTCTGGCGGTGATGCGTTCCTACCTGTACTGGGTGGACAAGGAGGGTCAGCGTATTGAACGCTTCGACAGGACGACGACCAACGACGCTGCCCGCATCGTCATCGTCGAGCACGCTCAGCAGATCACCGACCTCGTAGCCGTGACGCCGCTCGACGACGACGTCGACATTGGCCATCCGTGCAGCGTGCGCAACCACTTCGGCAACTGCACGGATCTGTGCATGCGGTCCATGGAGAATCCGAACGTGGCTGAGTGCGCGTGCACCATAGGGTTGCACCTGAATCAGGACCAGAAATCGTGTTCGTGGGTGCAGCCGTGCGGCCTCAACCATTTCACGTGTCGTTCGACGATCAGCGAGTGCGTTCCGCGCACGTGGCGCTGCGACGGCACGCCGGACTGCACGGACGCGTCGGACGAGGAAGGCTGCGTACAATGCGGCCAGAACGAGTTCCAGTGCGCGCCCAGTATCTGCGTATCGCTGTCAATGGTGTGCGACGGAGTTGCTAACTGCCCGAACGCGGCCGACGAATCGCAGAACTGCGCCGAACCGCGTCTGCCCACCGGCATCAGCGGCGGCGTCAACGATGACAACCCAAATCTGCTTGTATTGCTGGCGCTCAGCGTGATCGTCTTCTTCGTCGTCATCGCGCTTGTGTTCACACGGTTCAAGGGTGGCTTCAAACGGCGGCCCGTTGTCACCGAACAGGATGTCGTTGCTATGCGGCCGCTGGCGCCTGGCATGTGCCCACAGATGACGGCGCTCGGCGCACCGCATTCCTCGTTGATGAATGGCGGCAGCGTTGGCAGCTGCGCAATTGGCGGTTCACCAATCGGTGGCGGAAGCGGTGGTGCCGGTGGCGGCAGTAGCGGTAGTTACGACCGTAGTCACATAACTGGCGCCTCCAGTTCCATATCGGTGAATAACGTGCCCCTGAATCCGCCGCCCAGCCCCACTACCACCATACTACAGGAGGAGTTTTGCTGCGATCTGTACTCATTGCATCCCCATCCGACACCCTGCAGTACGTTCATATGCGACGATTCGGATATGAACTCGAGTTCGAGCTATAGGCGTGCGCCGTCCTTAGACTCCGGCTATCACCATCACCATCACCAACCCCGTTACCATCACCGTAGTGGACGCCGTCAGCAGCAGCATCAGCAGAAGCAGCCGTACCACCACGGGCGCAATCGGCGTACGCCAGTCGGTGATTATTGCAGCGACGAACGTGCGCACTTGCCGTCGTACCTCATGGACCGCACTGAACGCAGTGATTACGAGTTACCTCAACCCCCACCCACGCCGTGTTCGTATTCTTCGCCAGCGCCTTCGCCCACATCCAGTCTCGGTCGTTCCTCCAGTCCACGCTAAATTGGGCCGCCGCGCCGGTGCTTTTGTCGTAACGCAGTGCCTTTTTTTCATATTTTCGTGTTCTTCCCTTTTTCTCCTATTTTTTCCCCCTTTTTTTAAAATTTATTTACTCTACGACCTTTTTTCTTTGTTGTTGTTGTTGCTGCTGTTGTTGACTGTTATGTGTGTGCGTGCGTCTTTTGTTTGTGCGGTTACGAATTCGACCAATATGCAAGTGTGGTACGTATTTTTGGGGGTTTCTGTGTGCAGGCTTGTGAAATCATTATCTTTTAATTCGTAGAACTCAGCAAAAAAGAAAAGAAAAAAAAAAGTTGAACGTTTTGCTACCAATTCGAAGCTGTTGGTTTTTCGACTGTTACTGGTAACATCGGAAAACGAATATCTGTTCTAGTATTCTTTATATCATTTTATTTCGAACGTAGCATCGGAGAATATTCGATGTTCTGCTTGCCACTCTTTTTTGGGTACGTCGTAAACTCGTCCTAATTTCGTATAAGTGTTTCTCTGCTTAAATGTAAATAAATACGAACCACTCATTACCTCGATTCGAATTTGTCACGACAGGCCGAATGCAAGGACAGTGCTAAAGTAACCGTTTTTTTTGTGTGTATATTCAGTGAGGGTACCTAACTGTAAACCCCAGACTTTTTTTTTTTTCCATCATCCCAAAAAAAATTAATAGCTCCCAAGATATATAGGCCAAAACTTTTTTTTTTCTCTTTCAAAAGGAAATTTGCGGAACAGTTTTCGATTGTATCAGTGATTTCTACACGTTTGCCAAATACTGTAAAAACTTAAGGACGAACGGTGTTTACAGTGTCTTCTGCTATGTATTATTCATTCTCACTGTTGTATTGAATTTGAGCATAACCATTCTTGATTACATGGTAACTTTCGTATAAATTTAGGATATTAGAACTGTGAGGGAAGCCATATAACTATAACACTAAATGTGTAGCTAATTCTTGAGAAACGTTGTTACTTAAGTATCATTGTTGCATACCGCCCTTTATTAAGAAACATGTAAATAATATTGTTATCAGTTGTTCCCACAAATACGTTCGTAGACTGACTCTCAATTGGGATCTAAAGTCAAAGTAATTGCCTCTGGTGGCCCATTTGTGAAACATGTTGATTTTGGGATATGTAATTTTTCAGCATTAAGAACATACACTAAATCATTTCGAAAGTAATTGCACGAAAGCCGTAAGTGGTAAAAAGCTGAAATTTTTAGGACACATTAAATAGGTTATCTGAAGATTCTCTGAAATTTTGGCTGAAGTCGTATATTTATTTCTCGAGATATCGCCAAAATGCTGTTCAAATCGTGTGATTTTAAATATTTTAATGATAATAATTTAATAAACTTGGAGAATATGAACCGAATTTCGGCGATATCTTGAGAAATAAATGTATGATTTCAGCCAAAATTTCAGGGAATTTTCAGATAACCTATATGGATGTCTCCTAAAAATTTTAGCTTTCTACCACTTACTGTTTCTGTGTAATTGAATTCGATAACCTCGATTTTGTATGCTTTCTGTGTTAATTAACATCTCATTATTCCTAAAGCAACTGCGCTAGTGCAGCGGTCTAGCGGAGGCTTTACATTCCAAGCGTTCAATCGTATCAGATGCTTCGAATAACGAACAATGAATATGTTTTCGATCGTGTAATTTTGCTACATTTACACGTTGGATTTTCATTTTATCATTTTAATTATCGTATTTCGGGGTTTCTCCATAAAAAAAAAAAAATCAAAAAACACGAATCAACTCCATATCCTTTTTGTTTTTGACTTGTTCATCCGGAGAGATGAGGAAGGGTTGATTCCCACAGCCTGGACTTTCTGGAGTGCCCTCTCAAAATACCTACTAAAAAAAAAAAAAAATTGAATGATTATTTGTTAAAACACGCTTGGGTATATATGGAAGTGTGTTCGGAAACGGGCGTTAGCATTTTACTCTTCATAAATTTTGAAAATCAAACCACTGTTACGTAATGTAAATGTATATGTTTCTAAATTTTTTTTCGTTCGGTTTTTATCGACAAATAATGCGAATTTCTCTTCTCCATTAGCGCGTAACTAGCTTTTCTTATAGAAATTTGTATATTTGAAATCTTATAGTGTGATGCCGATAGAATTCAAAAAATTTCTTTCTTTTGTTAGTAGTAGTACCTAGGGGCAACGAGAAGGTGGGTGTATTCTTAAAAAATTTCATGAGCACATACTGGTTTAGTCCATCCATTACTCTAAAGAAAACAAACTTGTTTGAAAACACATTGTTTTCTATCTCTCCAGTGTTAAAAGTGGTAATTATGTGTGATACTAGTGCGAAAAGCTGGTGATTGCTACTCGAGTGATTGGCTTTACTTTTTGCACCGTGTAGAAATCTGTCTCTTTTCGCACACTTTAGAATTACATATATGAACGCATTTACATTTAGGATGGGTGTATAGCAATATATATATTTTTTTTTTGCAATATGCATGCTAACTGGAAATGCAAAGTCTCGGTGTAAATTTTTTTAGAGGCTGGGGCGGGGAATGGGAAGGCACTTTTTTAATGAAAAGAAATAAAATTATCAGTTTCTAAATTATTTCTTAAAAAAGTAATTTTGTAATCGGTGCAAATTTTTGTGGGGTGGTGAGGGAGGGCGTAGCAGAAAATAATGTAATTGCAACTTTTCGCTCTTGTATTTCAAATAACTATTATAAGGTCATAATAAAATGCTCAAATGCCCTAAGATGTTGAAAATTGATAAAAATTATGGCTGTGAAAATTATTTTTTTAAATTTGCGAAAAATTATGATTAAATGCTCCAAACGGTAGATTCGCAATCACATTATTTTGTCCACCAGGTATGCAAAAATTAAACGAGCTTGAAAATTAAAAAGTTGGTTTCGCCAGTGTATTTCTTTCGGAGGTGAAAAGAGACGGCTCCCGGGGAAATCTACTTGTACTTCGTAAGAATCCGGGCTCCATCTGAAAATTCAGCTTTTTACTCGTGCTTTCGCATTCGACGTTAATTTTCGTAATTTTTGAATCGATTATTATTTGTGCCATAGAGAATCTGTTCTATGGCGCGCTGCTTCGTGAGACTGCGCTTCAGTCGCTTCCCGCCATATTTTCGTACCCACAAACTGTCCATCGGTGCTACACGTACCGACAGTCGTTGAGGTACGTACTCGACTGTGATTATGTTGTTTTCCTCTCTTCCGCTCGTCTAGAAATTAGCAGTAAGCATAGTGTGGCGATAATATTCGATTTCGTCCTATGAAAAACGTGAACCTCTGATGGGCTTCACCGTCAGGGCCTTCACACACGCTCCCAAAAGTACCGGAAATTTACCTCACTGTATATGCGATCGTAACTGAAACTCCTTAACGAAATTATTATTATTTGTAAAATATGTACCTTAATTCTTACGTGCCTCTTCGTTTAGATTATGATTATTGTTCGAATCGTCGCCATAGACTGTCTGTACGAAATCACGACTTCAAACGTTCATCACTTGTTATTTTATATAACTTTCTAATTTTTTTTTTTCAAATTTATAATAGTGTTGTTTATACGTTAACTACTACTCTTCTAGACTGATTTTTATTACGATTTTCATTTTTTACTTTGAATAAATGAAAAAACAAAAATTCGAATTTGTTAATAAAGTTTAATTTTTACGTATTCTGTTTGAATCGCCATTTGAATGTTGGTTTTATAAATAGATACTATTTGTTATTTTCGTTGATCTCTTTTTTTTTTTCTTCCTTTGTAATAACACTGTACACTGTACATCATTAAATTATTTTTAAATCGATATTTTTATTTTCCAGTTTTCGCGAACGTGTTGTTTTGTAATGAAAAAAGGATATCTAATCTACATCGAAATCAACGCCCGTAGTCTGTAGTGAATCTCCATTTTCGGCCGTATGTCCAAGTGGACCGAGTAGTGCTGCAGTGATGTGATAATTTGAGTTCAATCAGAAAAATAAAAGCCAACTCGACTAACATTGAAAACTGACAGAAGGTTTCGCTGCTGAAATTTGATAGGAGCGGGTTCCTGATTGTGAGATGAAAATGCCCACCTCATACCCTGTGCTTCCCCCTGGGGACTCAAACGTGCGAATACTTCGGAGTTTTTCAAGTTTTCATGTACAATAAAAATACCTCAGTAAATACCTAGTGTCCGTAAAATTCAAAATAACCAAATTCAATAAATTATTTTTAATATCTCATGTACGTTGAGATTTAGAAGGATAAAGAAGGGTATTTTTTTTTTTTTTTTTTTTAAATTATAATACTCTGCATTAATTTTTAATTAGGAAGTTAAAACTTGATACAGATGTAAAGGTGGCCAAGAAACTTAGCATACCTACCTAATGATATTTTTCATCATTATGATGGCTGTACTTCATATTTCTGGCTTGTACATGAATGATGTTCCAATAAATAAAAGTAAGATATCAGAAAATCATGCAAAAATTAAAAATTTTTTCATCGCGAAGGCTGGTTTCTTACACCTCGACCGTTCTTTTCAATCCCCCCTCCGTTAAAATACCAGCTCAAAAAAAAAACAACCATGTTTGTATGTCAAGCTTTGAATTACTGCTCTGTCAGATAGGTTTTGGACAAACAGAATATGTTGAAATTTCTTCCTGTGTCGCCAACTAGTTTTGGTTTGCCGAAAGTAACTGTGAATGCCCATGCATACGGTTATACGTTTCGATGTATTTGGAGCAACTAGAGTTTCCTCAAGTGCGACAGTGCAGAGATGTTTAATAATTATGCCATATTGCCATATTTTATGTTACAGATTCCCTTTGGATCAGTTGAGCAGCAAATAGCAAGGTTTTATTAGCTGAAAGACCGGTGATGGTTTCGTCCAACTATTTAACGAAAAGCGCAAATGATATATATATTTGGTATTAGATAAATTTTAATTACCTTTTTCTTTGTATCCGTTGCCTCTCGTTGCTTATTTGTGAATACAAGCTTAGTTTGATCTCATTCAGATATCTTTAAAATTGTCTAGGGTGCGTTCGGAATAAACTATAAAACAACCATAGTTGTTAGGAGGAAGTGTTAACTGAATATATCTAAAACTAACAAACCTAATGGAGAAGTTTTCCACAAAAAATCTTGTTTATTTTTAAAACATTAATACCTATGGATCTTCTTTTTTTCGCAAATATTTCTCCAAATAGTTCTTTAACTAGTCCTTTATCATAGAAAACTTGTACAAATAGAGTTGGCTGCTGCAGACAATAGAAATCAAAACCCTTTTTCAAAAGGGTTATGGACTACACACAGAAAAAAGTGAATGGTCGCGTACTTTTTTATTCTTCTTCAAACTCAGATCCCACAACAGCAGCGGAACCTGTTGGTGGGATGTATTTCTCGGATCCAAGTTTGGTAAAAATAAAGTTAACGTTGGTTTGTCAGTGTGATTACGATAGTATTGGGACTGTCCACGACAAGTCTCCATCTGGTGGAAAAACTTAATCAGTTTTGTAATTGATCAATTTTTTTTCCATAAGTGCCGATGTTTTGTTGACCATTTTCAAAAATTCGTCAAAAATCCATTTTTCGGTATTTTTAGGTGTAATTGGAGTTCAACGAAATATTAAGTACTCTTCTTCAAACAGATGTGAGAAGAAAAATTGTATTTTGTTATATACGCTTACACAGATGTAGAAAAAAGTAGTCTTTTCTTAAGTTCGTATTGGTTTATTTAACTCTGTAATTACAATTTTTTTTTCATTCAATTATTCAAAGAGGAGGTTCTTATCGTTCATTTTGTTCCAATATATTAGTTGATGATTCTCAGGAAGGTAATTTTTGTTGTAATTGCTCATTTTTTGATAAATTTATTTTATGCTAATCTACCTCTACCTCTACTTGTTAAACATCGCTAGTTTTATTGTTAAGATACTGTATGATTTTAATTCATTCTTTGTTTTCTTTTGGCGAATGAATTTATAAAAAAAACTTGACCGCCATAGGCGCTGAAGTAATATTCTTGTCGTATTTTCAATGAAAGTTGTCGCTCAGAATAAGAAGCCACATTTGCAAGTAATTCAGCAACCACCGTTAGGTACTACTGTCTTAATTGGAAATACATAAACTTTTTTTTTCAAAATTTCAATATTTTTTATTCAATAATTCTTAATTTGGTGGTTCCTTTCATTAGTGTTCTCTTTCTTCCTACTAATATTTATCTCTTGACCAACATAAACAAGTTGCCATAATAAAATTGTTGTTTTTACTGCGCATTGTATCGTCGACGTGTAAATTTGTTTGTTACAGTTGATTTTTTTATTTTTTTTATTTCTGATGCGAACTATTGTGATGTTCAAATGAATTTTACTATAGTAATTTTGTTACTTATTTCAAGAAAATATTTCGAATCCATTTTGTATGTTTCTTTAGCTGTAATAATATTGTTTATTTGAAAGTAATACAGTCATATTTCAAATTGTTACGCAAATTTATTTGAGTTAATTGTTTTCCTCGAAATTTTTCTAGTAAGAAAGTTGTAACAATGACTATGATTACAGACGTTTCTTTAACGAATATCAAACGATCAAATCGTCTGTACCACAAATTATTTTGATAGTGGCTGCTTAGATTACTCTAATAATTTCAATTTTCATTGATAGCATATTAAAATAAAACTGAAAATTGTGTTTAGATAATTCTAACATTAATAGTGACACAGTCCGTTTAATTTATTGCAAATATTGCGGTGCGTTCGAGAACGAACATTTTAACGGTATTAGTGGCGTTATCTATTTAATTTTTTTCGAACTACTGTCCAAAATGAACTATCGAAGTAGTTCTGGAACATCGAAACAAACATCGATATCGAATTCTTATTTCGAAATTCGAACAGCAGCGCAAAACCGCGAATTTTCAACTTACAGCCAAAAATAGCTAAAAATTCAAATATCTCGAAAACGGTGGGAGATAGAGCAATTTGGACGAAATTTTTCACCCCCTAGACGATACATCCTCGCTAGAATAGGCTCAAGAACAATTTGAGATCATTTTTGATCCTGCTCCCGGAGATGAATTTTGGGGCGGTAAAATAAATTTTTCTGGTTTAGATACACGTTATCTGTAAAATGCAGTTCGACTTTTCAACTATGGGCACTAGCCGTCGAAGTTACCGAGTGAACATTTTTAACTTATTTATGACTACGTCCCCCCGGGGGAATGTTCTTAGGGAAGTATTAGTTTTCGACGAGTGCACCGTCAGCTGCGTATGGTAATCGGAAAATTCGTGTTTTTATTGGTTTTCGAATTAATAATTAGTAATTATATTTATTTATTCATTCATTTCTTTAGTTCAATTAGGTACTTGAAGAGAAAAAAAAAAGGTCATGACTATTGTCAATGGGCTTGAATGCGGGGCAAGCAAGTTCGAATTCGGTATCAAATGAGTCGGGGACAATAACTTCAGTATTTGAAAAACAAATTCTTACCATTGTTAATGGGCCTGAATATGGGCGAATAAATTTGAATTAGGTACCGAAAGGATGAGGACAGCTCCTCAAAAGCGATGCTATTTTTTGTAGCAACGTTTAGATACACGTCCTCTATTTTATTCAATACTCTGTGGTTTTCGTTTCTGGTAACACAGCGTTTTAGATGGGTGTGTATTTTCTATAATTTCCAAAACTCGACGCTTTCAAATGTAAAACTGCGGGTGCACAAAAATAGTTCCAATAATTATAATCAGTAGATTGAATTGACTGGATAACTTTTCTACTTTCTAACACGTCAAGTAGCACTATGGGTACGGGTTACTTATCGCAGTTTAGTTCAAGAAAATGAATTGAAAACTTGCAAGAACATTTTTACAATTTAGGACTACATATTTACCTACGTTTCAAATATTGAGCAACGCTCAACTGAAATGAGGTGACAGGGAATAAATTATTTCATACCTAGCGAATACTATCTTCTGGTTTTTCTCGTTACTTTAACGAACGTAACCGTTGATTATTCTTAACACCGTTGTAATTTGAGCAGATAAGACGCGCTCACTTCGGTAGCATCATTAATAAAACATGCAAAAAAAGTGCGAATCTTCCAGTAACTCAATCTGGCAGACGTGAACACGAAATTCAATTGAAATAAAATTTTTAGGAACAAAAATGTTACAGAACCATTACCCAGCTAACCGTTAGTTATTCACCTTTTCGACAAATTGTACCGAAAAAACTGTCGTCTACGATCAAAATGAAAAATTACCGATGCGACATTCGTATCCCTCTTTCCTTCACACATCAGTTACAGACATTGTCTTCGTTACCAAATTGATGGCATTTTCTCTCATTATTCGTAGCGAAAAGTATCTTCCGTTATATTTAGGCCTATTTATCGCCATTAACGTGGCGTTATCGTCGGTGGTAGGGGTAGGACGTGGTCGATTTTCCTCGAGCAATTAACCTTACCTGGGTACGCGTATGCTTTTTAAAGGAACTCAGAGATCGTCGGTGCCACTCTAGAATGAAAGAAAGAAAAAAAAAACGAACGTGGCGTAAATCGCGTTTAATGTAAAATGAAAAATAATTCGTACAAATTAATTAAAATAATAAAATAATTATAATACAATAAATCAGTCGAATTATTTATATGTACAATTGACGCACTCTAAAAATTTAAGGAAACAAATAAAACAGAATGATTTTAACGATGACTACAAAATACAATTGAAATAAATAAATAAAAAAAAAAGAAAAAAAAGAAATTAATAAACGATAAAATTACAACGGAAGAAAAACATGACGCGAAGTATTTATTGCAGATGATTAGCAATCTTTGAATAAGGATCAGCGAAGGAGAGGTAAGGTATCTTTAACCCTTTCCTTATTGACTGAAAATTGTTTAATTACTCAAAGGAATTTTCTACCTCTATTATAAACCAGTCAAATTGCTTCATAATATACTGATAAATTTTGCAATTGAAAAATTTTTTCGGATTTGAATCAAATTTAATTTCTCTCCCTTATAAAAACGGTCAAAATTAAACCAGGGCGTGAGTACGACCGTAATTTCAACAATAATAACGGTGGGAGGGAGGAGTCAAAATCAGGTAGATGAATGAAAAAACAATAACAACCGAAAATGCAACAGATAGGTACCTACCAACCAACGGTAGGTACATTCTTAGCCCATATTTATTTCTTTTTCTTCGTCTTACAATCGTCTACGAAGACACCAGTTTTTCCCATAATTTTCTTACTCTATGGTAACTCTCGATGTGATTATATGATTCACCCTCACCGGATGCCTACGAAATAAAAATACAACCAACGAACGTCACTTTTTGCGAGGTTGACGGGACGATTAATTTGCAAAGTACAATTCGCAACAGAAAATAATTGACTTGAAATACAGGAAATTCGTAAATAAATTACGCAGGAAAAAAACGATTTGACATTTTTGACAATTCGTAACAGATATGATTTTGATGCGACAACGCAGAATGGACATGCGAAGATAGGTACTAATATTTTGTCTGGGGCTAGACTTCACGATCAGAAGGTTGAAAATTTGAAACCAGCCACCGCCCTTCATATTTCGGAGCCAAAATGGCGGAGTATTCGGTTTGGTTGAACCGTTGTTCGACCATCAGCCACCGGATATCGACCGACGACCACCTCTTTCCAAATATCCACCAGCTGTTGGGCTAAATGGCTACTTTGCCAAAGGCAAATAAAAAAAATTAAAAAACAAAAAACAATCTTTGTGGGTGTTGCAACTTAATACTTAACGTGTAATGCCCACGAAACGAATGGAAAATTTACGAACGACCAGCGGATTATACCGTTCACACCATATCTCCATGTATATCTAGAAAAAATTTTTAAATTCTAAACAGACGACTAAAAAATTTCATTATTAACCATGTAAATACCGTGTGAAGCCTGGTACGTACTACATATTTACGTATGTCCCATAAAATATAATGGGACCAACTACAATAAATTAAAACAAAATTTAATTAAATTATTAAGACGACGAGAAATCACAAAATACTTGAAAAATAAGTTAATAGGAAAAAGGTCGTATACGGGGATATTAAAAACAAAAAAAAAAAAAAATTTGATAACACTTCTAATAAAATACATTATGAAACTCCGGTCCATAATAGCACATTTTCTGCTTTCATTTTAGGACTGTTAGTTCATCTTTTGGATCGAAGGATTACTTTTTGGCAGTAGGACTAAAAAATTCGAAAAAATGACCAAATTCAACTATTTCTTGGTCCGCGGAATCAGGATCAAAAAGTGAAATTTACAGGTCCGAAAAGTGTCCTAGGACTGAAAAATCAGTGTTGCCAATGAAACATCATGAAAATCTTGTTTGAAATAATATTTTTATTTTAAGAAAAACTTATCGTATTTACTCGATTATTTTTCAGCTGCTATTGAAGCTAGAACGCTGAGGTTGGTATTGCTGGAAAGAGGAGAAAATTTACTCAGATTCGCAGACACTATTTTTATTTTTATTTTTTTTACGGACAATGATTTTCTCATAACTAAGGAATAAAAAGTAGCCAATAAATGGAAAATTTTGCCGTTTTTTAAATTGTTATTTATTTCAAAAACTAATAATAAATTGAAGAAACAAATTTTCAATGGTAACCCACCCTATTTTTCAATAAAAAATCAATTTTTATCAGCAGATTTCGCTAAAAACGAAGTTATTTCGAGTTAATGACGAATGAAAATATTAGAAGAATACTAAAACTCGTTTTTTCACGTTAACTTTTTCCCTTTCAATTTTGCGGTATTAATAGGTCTATTTAAAAATAAAGCCTATAAATTTCCGTACAAAACGTTTCTTTCAATTTTTTCACAGGATCAGCAGTAATATCGTTGCAAAAAGCACGGTGTGCACCGAAAGGGAATGTACTATTTTATACGATGTAAATTTAGGTTCGTCAAATTGGAGTTATTGCGGCAGCCTTATTTTTCAGACAACCAAAAATACAGTATTCTATAAAATAGGATATTTTACAAATTATTCATTTGTAACACTATCTTTGAAAAATTTTGCGAACGACTAACACAAGTTGCCTTTTTCAAAAACAGTTACCGTACCTATATATAAGGACCATAAATACCAATAATATAGAAGAGGGAGAGGGGTAACGGACAGAATCTAAATTCGAAAATATTTCTTTTGTTTTTTCCAGGTTGCTAATGATAGAAAGAAAAGATTAATTAATAAAGAAATATTGACGCGACCCCAAAAAAAGAAATTGAAAAGATTGTACGAGGAACCTGCATTATTATGTGGAAGTAGTAAGAACGTACAAGGCAGTCTATTAAACCACTCTCTTTGAAAGATAACAATAAATAATTGAAGAAAAATTTGCAAGAAATTACACACGCTACAAACAAATAGAATTAAAAAAAAAAAAAAAAAGTAACAATAAAACAAAGAAAAAAACCCGTAGGTATCGATCGAGATAGAAAAAATGCGCAAAACTTGCGAACAATACAAAATTTTCGACTGGATACAGCATCAAACTTCGGTAGATGATTTTGGTCGAGACTTGTTTCGTCGCTGGGCAAGTTGGCTCATGAATACGGGTCCCAAATTTGGTATTGGAGGCGACTGGCTCATCGCTCGGTAAGTGGCCGCCATGGCACCCTGCAAATTATATGATGATGAACAATAGGCACGTGTCATGATAATCGCGAGTGGCGCAAAGAATTTCACGAAAATTGAAGCTGGCGAAGGGAATACGCCAAGGACTAGCGAGAGGCCCTCTTGAAAAAACTTTCTCCACGCTCGCTATTCACACCTACCTTTATTAGATTGGGTTCTGGTAAGTGAATACGATTCGTCGGCAAATTCTCTCGCCGCGTGATCCACGCGTGGTTCAGAATTTGACTAGCCGTAGGCCGTCTACGAGGTTCCACGTGTAACATTGAGCAGACTAAATCCTGCGGCGAGAAGAGAAAAAAGAAAATGTGGATAGGTCACGACAAAAACAAGGCGTCAATGGAGGTTAGGCTACGCATCGGGCACTCACTTTCGCCTCGTTCGATATGGTAACCCACGTGCCGCTTCTTAAATCTAATTTACTTCCAGCTATCCTTTGTAGTATTTCGGTGGGCGTATCGTTCGGACCGCTGGCAAATGGTGTTTGCCTATAGGACATTCAAAAAGAAAAAGAAATTCGTGTAAATTAAGTAACGAGGTGAAATAAAATGAGAATTTAAAAAAAAAAACAGGTTGAAGAGAGGAGGTCCAGATATAATTGAACCACAAAATTCAGATAAAATGTGCGGCAAGAAAATTGAGCCACTTGATAAGTATAGTAGGTATGCTGAGTACAGAATTTCTAAAAAAAATTTCAAAAATTAGTAGGTAAATCTTTCTTTTTTTTTCCCATCTGAAGGTAGCTTACAAATATATTTTGTGATGAGGATGAATTAGGAGCTACAGTCCACAATTTTAGTTTGTGATAAGAATTTTCAATTTTTTTTTTCTTCAAATTATTAATAATGTGGTGTCCATTACTGAGAAAGAATTAATTGACTTTAATACCTCATTCATGTACAAACTAGGTATGTATATAGTGGGCACAACTACAATCTCCTGCATAGCTGGCAGGTGTATAGGGAACTTGTCTACTGAAGAAATGTAGATAGACAAGTGACTGGGCTGAGGAGGTTGGCACTAGTAGTTACAGATCTAGTGAGCGAGTTAGGTGCATGACAACTTATATTTTCAAGTCCTCTGGACATTAAAGACACATTAATACATAAGTGCCTTAAACAGTAGTGTCTCTGCTACAACAATGCATATTAAACTGATTAAAAATTAAAAAGAAAAATGAAAATTCTTCATATCATAAACAGTTTCTACAATTTACTTACTGGCTGAAAAGTCAAAAAATTTGAACTCTTAACATCCCACTGTATCTTACTAGCCTGCTAGTAAGTATCAAGTTAGTACCCATTTGTACGAAGCTAGTTTAGCAGTGGCGACTAATTTGAAAACTAGCCCGGTGTGAAGAATTCTGAAAAGGATAATGAAGGTATGGCCTGTTTTAACACGTTTCAAAAATTAACTGCGAAACCATATCAAGTATTCTACAAAAAATTCCGATATATTATTCAAGTTAGATTGAGTTTATTCGTATTCCCAGGAAATGACACTTAAAAAAAAAGTTTCACTCATTTTTACATTGACCAAAAATTTGTTGTATTGCTAGCCAGCTAAATCGTTTCGTATTTGAATTGACACGAATCAGCCGATCAGATGACGTAATAGAGCTACTTGTTTGCAGAAGAAAAAAGGAGAACTTAATTAATTTATTCTTCCCTCATACTTGTTCACTAGAAACAAATTATGGAACATAAGCTGCAGAAAATATGAGACAACAAATACGTATATCATCGGAAACAAATACAGAAGCCTGCGGGAATGCATTTAAAAAAATCAAGTTTTATTTGGTGCCCAAGGGGTAAAAATGAGATCCATCACGGATACAAATGGGACCAAAAACGTGAAAACTTATCGAACAAAAAATTCACCATAATATATTAATGCAGATAATTAGCAGAAAACAACGCAACTAAACTGTCGGATGAGAGGCAGCGGCGCGGCGGCGGCGGGGAGGTGGCTGATCTTTAATTCGGTATCGCAATATTATAAAATGCAATATTGTAAAGTGCACATTACCCCGATAATAGCGTGTACAGAAGAACACCTAAGGACCAAATATCACAGGCGGCGTCGTAACCCTGTCGTTTGAGGACTTCGGGGGCGACAAAATTGGCCGTATAGCAAGGCGTCATCAGCAGACCATTCTCGGCGCGCAGTTGCTTCGCGAATCCAAAATCGCAAATTCTTAATGCTTCAGGAGAAGTCGTCTCCGACGCGTACAAAATATTCGATGGTTTAAGATCACGATGAACGACCTAAGTTCGTGCGTAGAATACAAACGGGCATAAAGTTAGTGACACACGTGAAACGGTACAGTAAACGAAATAATTATACACATACGCGTAGCTAGAGGGGAGCTGGGGGATCTGAGCCCCCCAGTGAGCAGTTTAGCTCCCCATAATTTTTCAAAAAAATACCAAATAAATGCAGTCAACCATTTTGGGTTATTCGTGAAGGCTGAAACCCTGCTGAAATGATAAAAATGGATGAACACAGGAACCTACCTAATATATCTACATAGGTACCAACAAACACACTATCGCACCATGAACTTTCAACTGACAAACTTATTTGTTAAAAATAAGCAGAAATAGTCTATATTTAGAAATAAACTTCCCCAATCCACCATCGTTGAGGTTGAGGACCCCTTAAAGAAAAAAAAACGGGTAAGACTGCTTATAAATAGCCCACATATATACATTTTCCCTCAAACTTTGTTACTTAGATCCCAAATACATTTCAAGCTTAATGGTTTTGTAGCATTCGAACATTTTCAAGCGCATCTTTTTACATAGATTTAACACAATTTTTTTTCCTTTTTTTTAAACCAAAATTTACATTCAATAGTTTCACAATTATTACCTACACCATTGTGCATAGATTTTTGTCAGAGGAAAAGAGTAGGGAGGTATATGAAAGAAATTATGAAATTGATAGAAAAAAGGAAGTCTCGAATTGTAGAAGAGAAAAAGGAAAAAAAAAAGTTGAAAAAATAGTTTTTGGTAAAAATTTGAATAATATATGTGAAAAATAAAAAGAGAGTAAAGTTCCCATTGTGGACCAAAAGAAAGAGTTCTCTTATTTTCCATCCTAAATGAGAGTAAATACTCTAAAAAAAAGAGTAGGTACATCTGTGCACCCTGACCTACACTGAATACATAGGGGTACTGGAGGGGGTCTAGTATGAAAATGGACGAGGTGAGGTTATTATATAAAGAAATTTTTAACATTTTGACTTGGAGCTCTAGCCCCCCCAATAAAAATTTCCTTGCTACGCCAATGACTATACATGATAAAACATTCCAAACCAAAATGATGGTGTGTTTAGTTTGGTCCATTTAGTGCTTTCACGTAAAACTGAAAAATTCACTCTGGAAGGTCAATGGGTACAAAATCCCAACAAAACCCTTCCCCCTCAACAGATCAACAACTTCACTAGCCAACCTTAACAGTAACTATTGAAATGTGTAATTGTGCAACTCGCAAACTTATTTCTTCTATGTTACCCATCTAAATAGGCAAACAAATATAGCTGATGCTAATAAAAATAAATAAAAAAAAAAGAAGCGGCTTCAGTACCAGCCAGTATGAACTGAAATATTTAATGTGAAACACATTTTAATAGCTGTCAAATGCAACACCAGCTCCGTTAGAAAAAGTAGGTTTTTGAAAATTATAAAATTAGTTACTAAAAAGTTATTATTATATTTTGTAACTGTTAACGTAAAATTGCACAATGAAAAATAATCATCTCCTTCAAAATCTAAACAAAAATTAACTTTTGGAAATAATTTCCCACCCATCTGCACCAGAATTACTTGTACCTATGTTGCAATAAATTATAGCTGATATTTTTTGAAAATTTCTTAGTTATTGGTTCAAAATGAAGAATTTTATATCCAAAATAATACCCAAAATAGCAGAACTGTAAATACTATCTAGCTGATCTACACCAAAATCAGTAATATGTTAGAATAGTTCATACTAAATATTAGTTGTGATTTACATTCCTATTGGTTCAAAATTAGGCATTTCATACCCAAAATAAAAATAAAAGTAGTGTTACTGGAAGTACCCTACAGTCGATCCGCATCAAAATTAATAGCGATTTATAATAAATTATAATAAATAGTTTTTTGAATTTCGTACATATTGGTTAAAAATTAAAAATCTTGTAGCAAAAACAAAAACAAATAGCAATACTGGAAGTACCATACAGCCGATCTGCAACAAAATTAATAGGTCAGGTTGTTGGCTAGTACTACAGTTCGTTTCAAATTACATGATTATCAGAAAAAAATTTCATCCTATACTGTAGTAGCAAGAAATTGGCTTATATATAGGTGCTGGCTGCCCATGATATAAGATTTGCTTGACAGATGCCTTGGACCTTTAACCCTAACCCTGAGTGAAGTGTTCACTGATATATTACATAATAAAATTTGAAAATAAAAAGTTTTCTCCTTTTTGAGTCAAATGAAAGTCGAAAAATGGGTGTAATGACAAAATTAACATCAAATTCGAATTCAGCACTTCAAAAAACATGTTCAATGATGTATTAGAGACTAATAGAGTATTACATAAGGAAATCTGAAAATAAAAGATTCTCTTGGGCCATGCCCACGCACACAACCACACATCTACTAATACAGACACATTTTTTTCTTCTTTCTTCTCTCCTTCGCACCGCGGTGTGCGTCGTGCCAGCGGCCTACACACTTTTGTTTTCACCCCGTGAAAAAAAAAGTGTTAAAAATGAGTTTAAAAGAAAGAAGTTTTTATAAGGGTAAAACGTTGGGTGAAATGAAAAGCGCAGTCACACAGACACACATAAACGAACGCAGCGATCGCAATTGTAACTGTTTCAGTGGTCAATGTAATACTTCATGAAATTGAAATTGTTGGTAACCAAGTAAAATAAATACGTACAAAAACAGCCTACTTTTACAGTCAGAAGGGCCGACAGATATAGTATCGAGGAAAAATGTACGGCTAAACACCCACTCCACTAGTACCTACTCACATTCTTCTACAGTACCTCGAAAAGTTCGATAGCAAGTTCAATAACCGTCACAAAATAGGCCTACAATATCGATTCACTCAATATTCAGCGTACTCGATAACAGCCTCAGTTCATCGTGTTGGAAAAAATTTTTCTTTAGATGACGGAAGTATAAGAATTCTTACGGTTCTTTCTAGCACCCCAGAATTTATCATTTATAGACGGCATACTTCCGGAATTTCTCCTCATCCTAAAAGTGCTTACGAGCCGAAGTGAATCCAAATTCAAGAGGTCTTATTGTCTAATAAAACACTCGAGTGGTCACAACGTCTATGTTATTGTAGTAGGTTTTTGTTACGAGTGGCGCGGTATATGGGTATGAATGATTGAAGTGGCCAAAAAATAGAATTAGAATTTTGCCTTTCCCTTTGGAAAATCCTGGATTCATCACTGTTCGCGAGTCGCGAATTTTATGGAAATTTAAAAAAAAACTGACCACCACATGAGAATGTGAACCTGGGAAGGGCAGAGATAGATTATACTCACCCAATTTTGATGTAAATAATTAACGGCTGATACGATGACGTGCATAATGCCGCTGGCCTCTCTTTCCGAGAAGTATTTTAGCGACTTAAGTCGATCGAGCAGTTCACCGCCTTTCATTAGCTCCATAACTAGGTAAACGTATTTTTCGTCTTCGAAAACCTGAAACACGCAGATAAGATTACTACAGATCCGAAAATGTAACCAAAACCGAAATGTAAACATTTGAAGCATGTGAGCTGACAATGTTAAACATCGTAAGATAATTATGTTTTCATTTTCAAAGGGAAACACGTTTTCTCTCCACATAGAACGAGTAAAACTTCTCGAGCAAAGCTTCATCCCTAATCACGCAAATAAATCATATATGTACCTATACACTGATCGACCGAAGGTCATCATTGATTTCGCTTAAATTTAGTAACTGGTAATCTAAAGTTTTGTACATTTAAACAAATCAAAAATAAACGACCAATTAATAATGATCCGTTTTTAAACGATTATTAAGGACTTATCGAATAAAATTGTGACATGCACTATGACTATGCAGAACCAACTCGAAGAATCGAATAGGTTCAGATAAAGATTTTCCTTCTCAATGATATGATTTTGTTTGGGCAGTGTTCTGAGTCATTCTTATCAAAAAAGTTATTTAAACTGCTCTATTTGGGAAAATATATTTTTAAAGCTTTTTCCACAATGCAGAATTCACGCAGAACAGAAACTTATGGGCTGAACTGAGAATTCACTTTCAACAGAACTCAACGAAAACACAGAGTTTAATGCAGTACTTTTTCCCAAATTGAACAGAATTATAATGAACAGTATTGCTACGCTTACCGATGAAATCAAAAATAGGTAAATTTTGCTCATAATTGACCACGCAGCAGTTTTTTTGGGCTCAACTAAAAAATTATAAATTTTATTTAAATTCTGCTTTTGGGTACACCTGCATAAATGGCCGGCAAGTTCCATACAGCAAATGCTACACATGGGAAACTACAAATGTAGCGGCGCTACGCATGATAGATTTCCTGTAAATTATCTGAAATCTCATTGCGTTCTAAAAAGCAATAAGAATAAATTTTTTTCACCTTCAAGTTCAGAACATGGAATAGCAATATTATAATTTGTGATTTGTAATAAAAATGTCATTCTGTAAAAACCAACTTTTCAATTTCATGTAAAATTTGTCGCCCATCACTTTTTTTTTTTTTTATCATATATGGGAGAGTGAAAAGTTGCCGGACCTGCCTACATAATACTAAATGGCAAGCCGCAACAGCAACTTCAAACCAGTGTAAACAAACAAATGTGCCTATACAAATTCCACACCAAAATTCAGTGAACAGCAATTTTGTTGAGATGATCTAAAAAGCAAAAACAAAATATACTGTTTTTGTCTTTTGCGGGGGAATATAAAAGTAAGTAATTTTCAATTTTATTAGAACCACTTTTTGCATTCCTTCATGACCATTTCAACAGAAATTGTCATGAGTTTATTACAGAGCATCAAATTTAATATAGGAAGCCCGAGAAATGAGAAATGACACCACTTTCACAACTGAAATATCCTAGCCTCTTATGGTACCAACAATTTTCAGTCTCATTTTCAGGGGTGGTTCAAGGATAATATTGGTAATAGGCAGGAACCAAATTAACCAGCCATCCTCCAAAGTATTTTTAGGAAGCTCTAAATTCACAGTAACATATAGGCTACAAAATAATCAACTCTCAAACAAATTTTATTATTAATAAAATAAAGGTGCGAGCTCTGCTGAAGCTTTACTCATAAAGGATTGATGGGTAAACGTAATCATGGTGTGGTTATGCGCGTGTGGAATGTGTTGCGCACACACACAACAAACACCCACACATCATGTAACACACACAAATTAGAGTTACAATTGTAAGAGTTACAGTTACACAAATCTGACGATTGTAATTCTCATTTAGCCCCTACCATAGACCAAGTGCTACGATGTTTACACATCAAAAATAAAAACAATAAACAAAAATACAAACTTTTAATATAGGTAGGTGTATTGGCAAGTAAGGAAGCAAACTATGAGCGAAGAATTGAATCCTAAAGTTAATGTTGAAGAGGTTTTAAAGCACAATTTTATTGTAGAAATTTTGTAATTTTAGTCTATTTTTTAATAAGTGAAATAACTTTAGTAACACTTTTCTTCCTTCCAATGAGCAATGAGCAATGCTATAAGTAAAACATTTCTTTGCTGTTTAAGTGAGTTCTGCAGTAAGTATGCCAAATATTGGAAAAAATTAACATGACATCCAGTATCCAATAATCCACACATATCTTGTCACTTTTGTTCACTCGTGTGGTACCACATTTCTAACATTTTGTACTTCTTGAAAGATGATATGGGCCATTTTGGCGCCCTTCTAAATTTTGTTGAGCAGACAACTGCCTGTTTCGCCTTTGCCTAGAACCGCTCCTGTTCATTTTTATCCACAAAATTCGTTTGTTGTGATTTTTGAATTAATAAATTATATTTACACATTCATTTCATTAAATTACTTAAAAAAATTTTTTTCGATTATTGCTAATGGGTTCGAATGAGGGGCAAACAAATTCGAATTCAATATTGTAGGAGTTAGGACAATAGCTCCAAAGATGGTGCCGTTATTCGAAACGAGTGTTTAGATGAGCGTGCGTCTCCTATTTTATTCAATACTCTGTGGAGTTAATTAGCTGTCCGAGCAAATACTTTTTGCTGTTAGTTATGAAGGCATATCCTTGGATTCGTAACCCTTCATTGGCCTGTAGATATGCCCAGTTTGGCTAAAATACCATAGTTTGTATTACTATTTGCTTCTTTTCGTCTCAGTGTCGTTAAAACTAATTTTTTTCTCTCCAAAATTTTATTCTTCAACTTCAAGAATATTATTTAACGTGCGGGAAAAATTTAATTCTGAGAAACTCAATAAAAATTTCCAATTGAATTGACGCCATCAGTCTCGTACGAATAAGTCATAAAACCACAGTAAACAGAGGAAAATAACCAAGTTCTTTTTTAAACAAATTTAATTAATTGCTAACAAAAAAATCAAACTTACGTCTCTCAAGGTAACAACATTCGGATGGTGGCCATAACGCAGCATAATTTGAACTTCTTCTTGGCAATCTTTTTTACATTTATCAATAATCTGAAATTCAAAATATATTTTTTTTTTATTCACACATAACCTAAATAGGTCGATAGATCGACTGACAATACCAATAAAAAAATTAAAACCATTCCAATTCCCATTAATTTTCAACTCGAATAATTAATTTTCGTCCATCGATAAACATTATAAACAAATAAACCGCTTAAGTGGTGGGTCATCAATTGAAAAAAAAATTTTTTTTTGTTAATTAGTTGGCGTAAAATGATCGATTTTCGTACCTTGACAGCGTATTCCGTACGGCTAGCTCGGTGAACACATAAACGACATACCGAATAACTTCCTCGGCCAATTTCACGCAAAACATCATATTCGTCGGTAATATTTCTTTTCACGCCAGCTAACTGTGAACAAAAAAGAAAAAAAAATTAATTAATTGATAACAATAAATAAATAGATACATTGTCGTATGTTCTTAAATGGTTGACAACGGGGTTTAGAGTAAAAATGATCGAATCCACAAAATCTTCTTTTGAAGAAAGTGCGTTCGAAATTTAATTTTTAAATTATAGTTTCGGTGAAAATTTAGTCCAGTCAAATCTTATAAAAAAAAAATTAGCACACAAACTTTGACTATATATGGTTGTTGGGTAGGTCCTCTAGATTAACATACTAAAAGTTGCAACTTTCCCAATCTTAAATTTTTAAGAAGGGGTGTTTGACCCCCAAAAATTTGGTTTTTGGCATTTTTTTTAGCGAATTTTAATTTTGTAATGAAAATAGGTCAGTAAAAAATTGTTCAGCTAAAATTTCCTACAAAAATGACACGCAATTTTTTGCTTAACGCTCCCTTATCCCTCCAGAGAGTTTTAAAATACCATTCTTTAATGAATATGTTCAATAACATTATATGGGAGATATTATCCGTAATTATCATACCGTATAGATAATTCGTAAATCCAATTGATATTTTTCAACCATCAACCCCCTTCCATAACCCCTTCCAACATACAAGTTTACATGCAGATTTCTCCCGTCGCCCCTTTCCTCAGCAAAGAGTCTTGAAAACAACCAAATTCAGGGACTTTCAAGACTCTCTGGAGGAGAAGGGGGGCGTCAGACAAAAAACTTTGAAGGTGGAAAGTACTGTAAAAGATTATGGAAGGGGAGTGGATGGGTAGAAAATATGAATTGGATTTACGAATTATTTACATAGGATGATTTCCCATATAATTCCATTAAACATGTTCAGTGAAGAATAGTTTTTTCAAGACCTTCTGGAGGGAAAGGAGGATGTCGAGTCTAAAACTGCATGGACTTTTTTCATTGTAAATTTTATGTTGAACAATTTTGTACTGACCTATTTTTATTACAAAAACAAAATTCACCGAGAAAACCGGAAAAAATCAAATTTTATGGGATAAACACATCCCTCCTCAAAAATGGAAGAGTTAAGGAGGGTGCAACTTTTATTACGTTAATATAGGAGATCCACCTAACAACCGTACATAGTTGAAGTTTGTGCGCTAATTTTTTTTTATTTCCTCATTTTGATGTTGTTTTGACTGGACCGGTTTACGCAAACTGAATTCACACGATCGGCGGAGAAGTGACTGATGACTTAGTTTATTATTGTCAGGAAAAATATACAACTTCGACGATCCAGAACCAGTCTCAAATCAAAAATCAAAAAAAGTGGATTTCAGTGCGAATGAACGTAAGTAGTACCAAAAGTTCCAAACAAAATAATACATACATTCCCTGGAGATGACTTCATGAAAAATTAGAAAAATAAAATTTTTTCTCCATGTTTTCAGACATAAGTTTACGCACGTAATTTATTCAAACTGTTCGTAAAATTTTGATGGATATGTTTACAGGCATACGGAGCAACCAAAATGATTGTACGCACTACGCAGAAATTACCAAGAAGTAAAGTTAATTACAGCGGCCAAAATATACAGTATCGAAGTATTATGCCTGGAAATTTCAGAACTGTCTAAGTATTATAACAAACAAGTCAATCCAGTAGGAAATTTACAGCACATTACGAACTGTCTGTAACTGGGTTCTTCAGTTTCCCTTTTTTTCTTTTCTTTTTCGAGGATTCATGGATCCATAGGTTCTGAAGAAACAATTAACGTCACAGAAAATGTAATATACGAGTATACTGTGTGGCAGATAATGTGATTTTCAAGCATTTCAGTTTTAATTCGGAAGGTCGATTACCAATGGCGTACCTAAGGGGGTAGCTTGCGGTGATGAAGCTCTCCCCAGAGCCTAAATAAAAAAAGGACAAAAACGTGTTATAAAATGTTCAAATGAGGATGAAGTTTCAATGGTATTCTAATCTTCTATGCCTATCAACAGCAGCACTAGTAGCATACCTCGTAAGTGCTTTTGGATGATTTAATTTTGGGAAACATGTTTTCGCTCGCTCGAAAAATTTAGGATGTTCAATCCTTTTTTAGGCTTTTTCATGCTCCTTTACTAAAGATTACATTAGTCTGTCTAAGAATTTTTTCTTTCATTCTTTAGTTTTTTTTCGTTTTTTTGAGACCGAGAGGAAGGAGGGAGATGTGGTAGGACGTGTTTTACCGTTCTCCCCCGAGAGTCAACAATTAATACCACTTTAGGATGATTGAGTGGGAGGGGGTGACGCGCACAGACAGGGAAAAAAGGTGGGAACGGGAGTAAAAGAAAGCGAAAATTTAGTTTTTGAATTAATTCGTCTCAGCCCACTTTGGAGAAAAATCGTGAGTACGCGCCTATCGGTTACACGTGCCTTTCTCGTACAGACTTCAATCGAGCATTGGTGACAGGCTGAATTTCTTCTCTACGGGTGATTCATACTGAGAACGAGCAATATTCGGTGGGCGAATACAGGAAGTGGCTTTTATAAATTCTTCAGGCTTTCGGTTCATTATCGTTAATATACTCACAATTTAAGCCATCGAACGAACGTACGACCGAACCGGCGGAAACACGCATTGTCGGTTCCTCTGTACTTTTAACCTTCCTTGTTTTTAGGTAGGAATCCATTTAACCTACGGTAAAACTTAAACAAACAAGACCGCCTCGTCTGCTTGAACTACGGCAGGGGACGACGATTACGCACATAAAGTGTAACTTCTGTTTACGTTACTACACGATATTCTGGGTTGGGTTTTAAAATGAAACTTCGTATATCGATGTAGAAAAAAGGCGCCCTTGTTTAGGCACTTATAGAAAGTGTAAATACGTATTTGTCAAATTCATCAGGGATATCTATAGACACCATACATGTATTACAGGCACCGTACACAGGGTGGTTCAACAAGTATTAGAAATACTTGGCAAATCAGAGATTTTGTGTAACATGCCAAATTAAAACATAAATAACTTGTACAACTATTACGCTGGATATAATCTTAATGTGGCAATACAGCGTACTGAATGATTTGGTGCACTTACAAATAAGGAGTAGGAAACAACATTTATTTTTACCGACTGCGTCAGTAAGAGGTACTGCGCTTGACCCATTTTTTGGAAATCCAATGAAATTTTGTGACACTCTGCAGCATTCAATATTCGTATTAAAAATAGGAAAGATGGTTCAAAAAATTGGTATTTTTACGGTGAGTAACACTGGGCAAAGAAATCCGAAAAATTTTCCATAAATAACCCAAAAATTGGATTCAAAATTTGAGAATTTTTTTCATTAAAAAAGTAAGATGACCAATTATAAGTCCCGATTCCGAATAAAACGGAATAACGCATCCTGATTGGTTCACCCAAAAGTGTCTAAGATACGGTATTTCTTGTGGTTATATAAATATTTCAGATAACACAACTCTCTCAGTATTAGGTATATTAGCCTTTCTTAGTTCTGTACATTGGTATAAACATTCTACCAGCAAAATTTTGAATTTTGACATTTTACTGTTTGATACATTGGCAAGTATGTTTCTTGAGGCGGTGAGTCCGAATTTAGTGTTCATTTTTCTGTCTAACCCATTTTTTAACCTCCAGTGGGCCCCAAAAGGAGTCAATTTTAAGATTTCACATTTTATTGTGCGATACATCACCAAATATGTTTTTTTGAGATGATGAGTCCGAATTTGGTGTTCATTTCTCCATTTGACTCATTTTTAAGCACCCAATGGGCCCCAAAATGGGGTTAATTTTGCGTTTTCAGATTTTAATGTATGATATATCGCCAAATATATTTTTTGAGGTACTGAGTCCAAATTTGGGGTTCATTTCTCCATTTCACCCATTTTCAGCCCCAAATGGGCCCCCCCCCAAAAGAGAGTCAATTTTGAGTTTCCACATTTTATTATGTGATACATCACCAAATATGTTTTTTGAGGTGCTGAGTTCAAATTTGATGTTCATTTCTCCATCTGACCCATTCTTCATCCACCAATGGGCCCAAAAAGGGGTATACGTTTTTTGATATGCCTTTTTGTTAAATCATTATTACTATTACTATTAATATAGTCCAATATAGTAGATCTAATAGGATTTAAAATTTATTTAAAACTTAGAATTTGTTTTCCAAGTCTTATTAGAATTTGGTTGTTGATCAATAAATAAATTTGAATTGCTGTAATTGAGAAAAAAACAATAGGCTGAAAATAAAATTCAGTTTTGTCCAAATATTACAATATCAACAATTATCTGTTACTTTTAAAGTAAATTCTTCTTATTGTGAAAAACTGCGAGAGACTTTTATTTTATACTTTATATAAAATTATTCAAATAATTAAATTTAAAAAGAAAATTAACCAACTGCGTGTAGAGACATAAAAAATAATAGAATTAAAATGTTGAAAACAAGTTTTCTAGGTTTTATAATAGCAATTTTTTTACAAAGTGGAATTACAATTAACTCAGTAGCTGGCAGAAATACATTTTGATATTAATATGAAAATCAGTTCTGTTTGATTTTCATTAATTAAATTGTGCAATAAATGATATTTAAATAAATGTTGAATTCTCAAGTACCTATCATTAAGTCTAATATGAAACTGATTGAAATCAAATGGAAAGTGGAGAGTTTTTGACAGCACATCTAAGGAATTTGAACATTCTTAACAAATAAAATGCCTTAATGTTTAGAATAGATGAAATAATCCTATGTACTTCCAAGTTGTCATATACATGTTAAATTTACCAAAAACTGCATCAAGGAAATATTTAATACGAGGGATCTACATTGCTTCATTCAAAAATATTGCTTTATATATCTTTAACATGTGACTTGGAAGGCATTTCTGCCAGTGACTGTGTTAGTTGTAATTCATTTTGTAAAAAAATTACTATTATAAAACCTGGAAAACTTGTTTTCAACATTTTAGTTCTATTATATTTCATGTTCCTACATGCAGTCAGTTTCATTTTTTTTCAAAAATTTAATTATTTTATTGTATATGCTCATTCAGTTATGTCAGAATGGGAGTATATCTTGCTTCTTTTTTTCCTAACGTTGATATTTTTTCACTGAGAGCAGTTTACAAGCCATTTTCTCTTTATCATGATACAAACTGCAATCTGTGTTTGATAGTCATGAAAGGTATGACATTAGTTTTAAGCTAAGGACCAAACCTATTGATTTTGGTGTAGATTGGCTGAACGATACTTCCGGTACAGTTATATTTGCTATTATTTTTGCTAGAAAATGTTTTATTTGGATCAAACAGTTACAAAAGTTGGAACAAATATTCAATATAACTTATTTTAACATGCTACCAATCACAATGTAGATCTGCTGGATGGTACCTCCTTGAAGTCTATTTTTGTTTCAATTTTGAAAGAGGCAGTAGTTTTAAACAGTGCAATTTTTGGTCAACAGTTACAAAATTTAATACAATCATCAATTAGGTACGATTCATAACTAACTTTTTAGCCTAGCGAATTTTATACTTTTTGAAAACCACTTTTTTCAACGGAGCTGCCGTTAGAATTGTATTTAAACCTATGATGACGGCATAAAATCTACACATTCATACTCAAATTTTAATTTTCAAAAGTTGGCAGGAGTGCCTATGAAATTCCTTTGCCCTAGTGAAAAAAAATCCTAGCTAGCCCATAGTATATTCAAGGGAAAGTAATGAAGAAGGGACACAATGAAAACTATAGGAACTTTTGGATAATTGATAGACTCAAAATTTGTTGCCATTCGGTTGATTTTTGGGTTTTTGAGAATGTTTTAAGGATCAAAATTCTTCAAAATTTATGCAATTTTTCTGTATTTTTCAAAGATAACAAAAAAATTCTGGACGTGAGGTACCATTTTTATTACTTTATTCAATTGCCCCATCGACGAACACCCGCTGTATTATTCAGATTCAACACTATATGAATTTTTGTTTCAGTCCCCCAGCTAACAGAATACATTATAAGTTGGTGGAGGTAGTGAAACAAATAACGACAAGAGTTGTTGAAGGTACTACCATCCCATGAGATGCGACATAATTTCGAACAATGGAGAATTCGTGTGTAACGGTGAGTAAACGCCGAAGGGGAGTACGTTAGAGAACAATATCGAGAATACTACATTAAAATAACATTTACGATAGGTACACATTCTTTTACTGGCACGAAATTCAAGAGTTTGTCTTTTCACCTGATGCTACAATCGCCCGAGCTTCGTAAATTTCGAGAAACCGAAAACATTCGCAGGTAAAACTAAATAATTTACTGGTCCATCAACCTTTGATATCATTAACTTGGTGGTCATCGTAACAGGCTTCAGTTCTGCACTCTCGCAACATTATGAGGTGATAAAAAAAAAGAAAAAAAAGCGAAACTACCCGACTTATAATAATTGCAGAAGGCAACGTTGCGCTCACAAAATTAATAATTTTTGGTTCGAGTTTAAACTAGGCTTAATACCGTCGTGGCAGCACTGATGACTTTTAATAATATTCGGGGGTTGTGAAAAAATCAAAGCGAAGAAAAAAGAGCCCAATAATAAGAATGAGCAAGCGAAAACGGGGGTAGCAAATCGAATTAACCGACCACCAAGAACGCCGTTAGCACATACACACACGAGCATTAATTTATATTTACTTTCAGGACTGGTTCGTTGGTATGTGTTGATTTATACTCTTCCAACGGATTATCATCGTCCAGGAGACAAGGTGCGACAAAACTGAAACCACGAAATAGTTCGTGAGCGTTGGCGCTTGGCGGTATACCAGGTGAGTCTGAGAATGAATAAGAAAAGAAAGAAGCAAAATAAACAAGTGGGGGCACGGAATAAATTAAACAAACGATAAATTACAGTAGGCCTGGAAGAAAGAAAACTTTTCTCCATCCACGCCGTAGGTCAAAGTTTTAATGCGGAGGCGGTTACCAACCTTTTGGCGTTTTAGATGTAAATTCCGAATCAAAATAATACGCATCGTCGGCACGACTGACAGCTGGTTTAAATGGTGGGTCGATTTTCTTGTGATACAATTTATCCCAGTCGATGGTGGCGAAGAAAGGGTGCGTTTTGATTTCGTCCATGCCTTCGGAACCTGCAGGAGAAAGCAGCACATACAACATCCAATTAAACTTCGAGAGCACGTAAAGAGCAGATCACATAGTTTATATAACTTCATATTCGCAAGACCGGATTCAGAGGGTTTGGGCTATAGGACCAAGAACATGAGACGCCCTTCGAAGGCGTGGCTAGAACATTTTGTTTTTCTGCGGGGATTTTGACGAGTAAGAAAACACGCTTTTACAATTTTTTCCCTTTAAATTTTGATGAACTTGACACGATGTGGCGCCTAAAGACCTGAGCCTGCTGAACCAATATATAAATCACGGACTGCATATCCAAACCAGCTACTTAAAATTGAAATAAAATACGTTTTTACACACGACTACCTCCCAATATTCGAATGAAGCGCGTCGTATTCCATCATTTCGCTTCTTGGGCTATGCGAATTGCATTATACCAATGCTCATTACCCAGGTGACATTTCTCTTCAAAGCTTGTTTTTCATTATTTTTCCACCAATTGACCTCGAACCACGTCCAACAGTTCAGGATACGAGTACAATTTTTGGTTGATCCTTCCCCAAGAACTGACATAGACACATGAGAACCGACTTATGAGCACTGGAGCTCGATTACGACTTTTCCACTAATGTGAGATCGAATTTTCAACAAATTTTTCTTATTACAACATAATGATAAACTAATTCATATGCACAAGCGCTAAATACTTGACCAAGTTTTTACATATATGATATAGTGTCTTTATTATCATTATCATTAATGTCATGCTTGTCATTTGTTTTAGACGTGTTGGCATAGCTTCGATCTAACTTCGACATAAATCATTTATGTCACCTTTGATAAAGCTTATATCAATTTTATCTAGTCAGCGAATTTGTGACTGATACACAGCGGAGGCCGCTTAAGAGATACACATCAAGCAAAGCCATTTTATCTCTCTTAACCGGCTGTCTTTGCGGAGCGAAATTAAAAAAAAAAAGAAAAAAATGGGTAGGCTACATTGTAAGTTACTTACGATTGGAAAAAATTTAGTTTTGTCTTAATTCTTATTTAGTATTCACTTGACGACTTAACGTTAAGGGCATTAAGTAAGTGAATTCACTCAAGTAACCTTCTCACCAGACCAAAGTTTTCCGCTCAATATTTATACTTTAGGAGGAAAAAATTACGTTTTAAAAAGACCAAAATTATTAGGTAAACTTATTTTTTCCCTTAAGTAGTTCACTCAAATAAGTTGATCGACTATGAACATGGCCCTTTGTCTCTCTGAAACAAATAATCTCTCTCACCTAAACAAACTAAAAATATATAAGGATTGGTTTATTTTCATTATTTTGTCTCATATAAACGGCTGTCTCCCTTATCCAACGTATCTCTTAAACAGCTTCCACTGAACCTTGAACAACTGGATAGCCAGTCCATCAAAACATATTCAAGTCATATCACCCAACCTAAATGATGTAATTATATGACGTAGGTAAGTAGTACATCTATACCAACTTTGGGTGAGAACTGATTTTGAGGCATAACTTAAAAAATACCTTTCAACTCAAAAAATATCTCATTACTATACTAATTTTTCAGACGAAAGAGTTTTTTCTTCGGTCTGCCTACTTTATATTTACAATTATTTTTTTGAAAACTTTTTCAAGACACTAAAAATGGTTCGAAAAGACAAATATTTCGAAACGTTAGCGCACAAAGTTAGTACCAATTATACACGTGCGTAGGCTTCAAAAGAGAAAAACGCTTTTTCTTATATTATCGTCGAAATTCTCGAATAAAATTGAATGTATAACCACTTACCAGCTCCTAAACGATTCGCTGGATTTCGTTTGAACAGTAATCTTAATAAAGATTGCGCCTCAAGGGATAGATTTTGAGGCATTCCTAATTTAGCTTTCAGAATTTGCGCCATCGTCTCTTTACGATCTTTTCCTTGGAATGGTAAAGTACCGGTAAGCATTTCGTACTGAAAACAAAGAAAAAAAAATCAACCATTCCGTTAGAGCTATTCGATAATTTAAATGCAAATAAAAAGTACGTACATAAATAAAGATAATATAAACGTATAGAAGTTTTCCATTAAATAAATTTTCGCTACGAAATAAAGAAAATAAGACTTAAAACGACGCTTTGCGATTACAATCATTCGTAGAAAAAAACGTTCTTCAAAAAATACATTTTCTTCATTCGACGAAGATTAATTCAGAAAATATATATTTCACAGAGGAAAAAAAAAAAGGAAAAATAAGAAGAATAGGGTGGGAAAAAAGCAGCGGATATATAATACCCTTTTTACCGACTGCGTGCGGAGGAGGTTATATGTTTAGTATGTCTATTTCCGGAACTAAACGAAATTATGTTCGCTCAAAACAAATGTCTTACTTCATAGATTTTAATAAAAGTACGCTCAAAATGTTGCTGACTATCCGGAGAGTTTCCTAGGCTATTCACATTTGAAAATTAAAAGATTAGAACGACGTAATTGAAGAAAATGAGAATTTGAAGATTGAAAAAATTATTGTCATAAAGTTGGGCATATTCGCCAATAAAAGCTACTCATTCAGAGTAACGCAGTCGGTTTTCTACTTTTTTTTCAAATAAAATTTATTTCTGGGACGTTTACACAACGGTCACTTTCAAAACGTTTTCATATTGAGAAAAAATTTGAACGTTTCGTGAAGAAAACAAAATGAACACGTATTACAAATTTTTTTTCTTTATAAATTCAGCGACAAACTTTGAGCAGCTTTCTTCACTGAAGAAAAAAATCATCAACTAAAGAAATATACATTTCTGAAAAAATAGATCGAAAATGAAAATCTCAAGAACGATATACGGTAGCACCAAAAATATTTTATGGGTCAACAATCAACAATGCAAGAAATTTCATTTTCAAAAACCATTAGTCAGCTAAGTACCATTTTTTTGCTCATTTAATACGCCAAATTTTATCGTACGAATAAGTAATGATGAAGACGTGGTCACTTTCCCCTTCATTCTTTATCAAAAAGTTTACTTACGGATGCAACTAGCTGCCATCGTAAACTACAACAATTCAACGGAGAAGCAATAGCAAGAAGGGGGCAGAAAAAAAAGTTCATTAAAGAAGAGGCCTAATTTTTACGATATTTCATTGAAAATGAATAATTTCTACTCTCACTTCATAGTTCGTTTTTGTTAGATATATAATTATATTCTGCTGTAGACTACGGCGCCATTTTCTACAATGAACTTCAGCGAATAATTAGGTATAAAATAAATCTATTACGCAATGGTGCGCGATGTCACAAATGAATTCAATATCTCATTTGGTGACTGCTATACATGGAAAGCATGGCGAGTACCTATATATGACAGGCTTCGAACTTTCTGTCATAATTTTCTTCAAACATGAGACAACAGCTACTTAATGTTCAACATAAATGAAATTTTAGAGCAGGCTTTGAGGAATAAAATTGAAGAAGAAGAAGAAATTATGCATAAGATTGATGTTTTTGAGCTTTATAATTTGTTGTCTTTAGGGTCAAGTTCACGGATAACATTGAATTTAATCATTTTCTTAGATTCGAAAAACTCAAAATTCTTGTTCTTTGGTTTACCATAAGCTTTTATTCTATTCACTACTGCGATTTTAAAATATACCAATACTGCAGCCAACCTTCCGAAACAAAATAATGTTTATTTCAAATAAAGCTGAAGCCAAAAAAAAAAAAAATAAAAGTTTATCTTTTAAAAATTCGTTTGTAATCTAATTAATTTTGTTCTTTGACCTTATATCTATAATTTCGTTCATGTTGAACAAGTAGCTATCTCTTGTTTTAAGACAATTACGACCCACAATTCGAAGCTTGTCCTGTACTTACAATGCTTTTCATTATTATCAGCCACCCAGTTAGATAACTGATAAGAATTGTGACATAAAAGACATAGCCCAATTAAAAGTACCCAAAAATTTGTTAATCTGATCACTCCCTCAGTTTTCTGCGCCGAAAATACAGGCGATGCACTCATCATATAATACAGTAAGTACCTGAATAATCCGACCTGGGCCCGACTTCAGTGCTCACAAAAAATAAATATGTAATTGGCAAAATATAAAAAACTATCTGTGCCCGTGCGAATTATTTGCACGGAATCGTACAGACAAAGATAAATGTACTGATACTGCCATATTTGTCCATCTGCTTTGACGCCATTAGTCTGGGCTCATCTTTACTCTTTTTTTTTAAAAAACTTTCACTCCCCACTCGAATTTTGGAAAATATCATTGGCCCTGACGCATTTTGCGCTCGAAGCTTTTTCGACTGCTACCTTTTTCATAAAAATCCGTCCATCCATTGTGACGCAAAAGGGAGAAATAAGAAGTGACCTTACCGTATTAATATATATGATTTTGAAGAATAAGAAGACATATTCCTAAATCCGTTTCCATCACATTCAGTTTGAGTTCCTCTGCAGTGTTCAAAAATTTCATAAATGATGATTTTTAGGCTTGAATGAACGATCAAGATAGCGAGATAAGTCTGAATATCGAGAAAATTCAGGCAGAAAGTGAAGTCAACCTCCTAAACTATCCACCGGCAGCAAATCACAACATTAATATACTCCAATTAACAAAATTCAATAATGAGAAGTACTCACACACGTGTACAAGATATGTTTACTTATATTATTACTAGAGTACTAAATTAGTTACACGTACAGGCGTAACTAAAGGGGTTGGATGGGAGGGGGATGATCTCTTCGGTCAGTTGATCACACCTTCACCGAGAATGTTATATAAAGGAAGATCATCTTACAAACATTTTTATGACTTTTATGAAGAAGAGTTTCAGCCCCCCCCCCCAAATGATGTCTATTTCTATCTCGGGCTACAAGTCTCACCGAGTGATCTATTCGAAATAGCAGTTTTCTGCTGCAAACCTTCGAAAAATACCAGGCAATGTACATGCAACATGCAACACAGTGGTAAGTAACTATCACTATGACTAACAATAATTTCACAAAATATGGTTCGTCACAGCTGAAGATATCAGTTTTTGAAATTTCACAAGAGTTACCTTATATTTCTGGATAGAGGAATGCAAGTTTAAAATTAATATGTGGTGCAAATGTTTTCACATTATATGTATACTTAAGTGTAGTTCACCCCAAGCTAGTTTGCTTACTGCTATACTCGGATAATACAAGCAGAAGTTCAGCTTGTTTAGTAATAAAAAGGTTCCAATAAATCTTTAGATACAGATACGCAAGTAGTCAATACTTTTTGTTGCTGATAAAAAATATATATATTTTTTTTGTTGATGTCATAGAAAAATAAGTAATTTACTTTAATACCTTGTTCAACTTCAAAGTTTTTAAAATCACTGTGGGCAGGCAACTTCGATATCAATAAAAATACAACTCGCGTGACAAATGACGTCAACGGTTCCACTGTTTCTATCTCATTCTCTATTGACTGCATGTTCCACCAATTTAAATTAGACATTTAGTTGAATTTTTGGTACCACCAAAAATGCGCAAGTTCTCAATGGGTATAACATTACTGTGTGATTGGCAATTTCAATTCATAGAATCGTTGACATCACAAAAAACTGACTGCGCAAGGGAAGTTGACCGACCTGTAGTATTTTAAAGACTTCGGTTTGACTAGTAAAAACTAAAATAATTCATTACAAATTAAAAATTAATTAATTAAATTCTCTATTTCATAGATATTTCCGTTCGCAACAATCAACACTGTTTCATAGGAGCTACAGCGTTGAACATATTCTGTAAAATTTTCACTCCACAAACACACTATTTTACAAGTGTGCAGGTCAGCTGGCATTAAGCTAGTATTCATTAACATGAGGTTAGTGAAGTGGAAGCTATCGAAGTAGGTGGCTACTATAATTTGAAAACTAGCCTCGCAGAAACTACCTTTACATGAGGATAATTTTAGCTAGATTCGAATAAAAATTCTCATTGAGAGAAATTTTATCTACAAACAAGCTGTTACCGCAGCTTCACTTGCGTAGTATCTAATAATTGTTTTAACTAATTTTTTGGAAACGCAAATGAAACCCGACGAATAAAAAAAGAAATACAGTGAAACAGAGGGAGTCATATCTACCTCACCAACTAGTAGTCGTTACGTGATGAGAAAAGAGAGAAGGAGAAGTTTTTTTCAATTCTCTTTTCTACTGCTTTTTATTCGGTACAAGAAAATGTTTTGTCTGTTTTCTGTTTTCACAGATGGTAGAAATCGGTAATTTTTCCCACAGGGGGGCTACTGACTTCCCTAATGGCAATAAACCTTCCTTGGAATAACACAATTTTTTCTGGAAAATTTCATGTAAATTCGTTCGGTGGTTCTGGAGTGATAGCGTTTCCAACAGTTTTTAGCCCGGAGTATTTTATAATATGCAGATAGAGATATAGAGATATTATTTCACAGAATTTTTTCGGTCATTATATGGAAGTTGTAGGGTGTATTACTGCAAGAAAACCTCAAGGGAGCTTTCTTACTGCCACATTTAATTTCCTTCGCATATCCCGGCTTCAAAGAATAAATACAAAATATTTTGATCACGGAGAACGTAAGAAACTGAACCACGAAAGTGAAAATCAAATTTAAGCAAAAACAAAAAACCATATCACTAAAGAATATTTAGAAGACTGCTCTAAAATTCCAGATAATATGACGTGCAGGTAGTATTGCAGCAGCACCAACACGTTTGAACGACGTTACACGTGATTCGAATTTTCTTGAACCAGTCAAAAAATTCGAAACGCTATGGTGTACATAAAAACTTTTGCATAACCTCGAGAACGCAGATTAGGAAGTTTTTGCGAATCGAATTTGTTGTTGATGTACAATAAACTCGTCGAATCGAAAGGAACAAAGAAAAGAAAAAAAACTTTCGCCAGTTTGAACAAGTGACGCCCATAAGATAAACTTTTCACTACGGTGTGGGAAATACGACGGCTGCGCACAGTTAACTTTGTAAATAATATTCAAGAGGATGGTATTCTTTCAGAGGAATATGCGAGAATACAAAATACAAGGTTAGGAGAGCGAGTAGCGCTTGAAACAGCACCACCAAAACAATACTTAGTCAAAGTGTTTTTGAAATTCCCGTAGGAATGCGCACACTGAACCATAGGTACCTAAAACGATTGCATTGAAAACGTTGAGAACACATTAAATTAATGAGATAATCTGTCTCCAAATTTGCTTGAATCAGTGGCAGCTCGTGCACCTACCAAATTCAGGTTCCTTAAGAATACGGCTACATAATTAGTAGCATTCATCAAACAGCAGCTGCGAAAGTTCTAACTGGGACAACAAAATAAACTTTTGACGATTTTAACTGAACAAGTCGCGATGAAAAATAATCTTAACTAAAAGGAAGTACCTACTTGTCAATAAACAGCAAAAACAAAATACTACAAATTTACAACTAAACAGCATTTTTCTGTGGAGTTTATACGGACAGGCTACGCCTATATGTGTAATCAACAGTAAACAGGGCCACTTTCAAACCAGTGTAAACAAAAGTTTGAAGTCCCCAACAAAATGCTGTTCGAAGCAAATTTGATGTGAGCATCCAAACCACATTAACAAATTTTTATTTATTTTTTGCAACAGCCTTTTCAAAAGTACGTTTTTTTATGCACCTTGATGGAACAAAAAGCAATAAATTTCGATACAAAGTCAAAAAATTATCTTCTGCATATGCGCACTTGCAACTTGAATTTCTCGCACATCTCGATGAATTTTTTGCCGAGTTCATTAATTTCTCGCATGGGTTAGCTACTTTCTCAGTTTTTATTATTTCTCGCTAGAAACTAAATCTCTTATTTTTCACAAACATTGTAAAAACAAGTAAACTGCGAGAAATTGAAAGAAAAATTTTTTGGTGGACAGCGGGGGGGGGGTTGCTGCAAAAAATAGTGTGTGACATAAGTGCAAAGTAGGTAATTGATACGAGGGTGAATTTTGCAGTCCTCGCTTTCGGCTCGTACTGAAAAATTCACACTTGTATCAAAATCACCTACTTTTTTCACTTGTATCACAAATAACTATTTTGTTTCTGCTGTTTATTGTGAAACATAAAGAAAAGTATGTACATACTTTCCAATTAGAACCATGTTTCGTATTTTTATCAAGTATTTCATTAGAAATTCCCATGAGTTTATTTACTGTCCAAGTAAGTGCTTTCTGTTGTTAGTTATGTACAAGTACCCTCAGGTTGTTATTAAGTATGTCCTGAAGGGGGACGGAAATCTGCTATTTTTAATGCAAAATTACTTGTTATTGTTTTCCCTTTCCTCACAAACTATCGAAGATATGCAGCTGAAATTTTGGTCACACTTTTTCTCAACATTAACCTGAGGGTTTTGGATTCAAATGATTCGTGTCCCCTTGATTATGTTTTGTGGAATACCTTGTCGTGAGAGATATTCTCACCAGAAGGAAATTCTACAGAATTTAAGCGTGTTCAGCCACTTCGTACATAAGTACGGGTAAGCCAAAATCAAGGCAAACACTGGCAATTTTAGAGCTGGTGCGGGTGGTTTATATACGGCTTATTTACACGCACACTAAGGCACATATGTAAGAATATACGTACATCTGTGAGGGCGGCCAGGTCGCATCATCCCCTACCCAGATAAGAGATGGCTGACCAGTTTGTGTACGGATCGTGACATTGTTTTGTTGTGTCACAATTTGGTACTCGTACATTACCTGCAAGTACATGCAGGTAATTACGATCGAACGTATTTAGTGTGTTTAACGTCGCAAGGACGATTATTTGCCTGCCTTTTGGGGCAGTGACTGTTGTTGGGGGTCCAAGCCCCTTTACCTCATACCGGTGAGTCCCCACAGCTACTCCCCTTCAGTTTTTGCGCCGCCAAAATGATCAAAATGCGCAAGGCCTGGGGGGACATGCGGGTTTTTACTTCCGCCTCTGGTTGGCCTCCCATTTTGCCAGGGCGCTATTTACCGCAGGTGCGACGCACTCGTGGGATTCCCTATGGGCGTGTATCTGGGCCAGGTAATTTTGGTTTTTACTTACTGGCACTATACTCAAGTCTGCACCTGAGTCTATCAAGTACCATCTCCTATTAGTCCTGTCCTTTATGAACAGGCGGCATGAGTGTTTTTCTGAGGGGTCTTCAGCCTCATAGATGGCCACTCTTTCTAGTTTAACGCCTCCTTGGTATAGGATTTGCCCCACCATTTGCACCTGTTGTTGCCTTTGGTGGCCTCTTTGCCAAACCTGTTAAGGAAGAAGCAACATTTATCATCCCCATTTTGAGACTGGTTTTTGAAAGATGATGTTCTTGGGGGAGTTGAACTCTGACCCCTGTTATTGGAACTAGATCTGTGGTCTCTGGACCGGGACTGTCGTCCTTTGCTATTGCCACTGTTGTTGTTGTTGCTTCTACTTTTAGATCTTTGTCACCAGCTACTATTGGATTTTGTTGAGCTTTGGCTTTTGTTCCTCTTTACTTCCTCGGTCAACAGAGCTATTTGGGCTCTAAGTTGAGCTAGTTCACCAGTCTCTGCAGATACTGCTCTTACCACTGGCTTTGACCTGGTATATTCTAGCACATTATCTGCTGATTTTGCAAGGAAGTCCAAGTCTGAGGATGTATTTATCATGGTCGAACCTACGGCGGCTAGGCATTGCACAACACTTTGTGGTAGTTGTTTGCAAAATTGATTGCCTATGACAGAAGGGGCTACTATATTATCTGCCTTCCTCCTCAATTTTGCCATGAAGATTGAGGGTTTATCATCCCCCATCTTCATACCACCCATTATATCATCAATAATTTGGTTTTTTGTTTTTCCAAAAACATTCTTGATCTTCTTGACAAACCAGGCATATTTATCATCTTCTGTCGAAGGGCATTCCATAATATCCGGAATGTGGCGGATTATCTGTGGGGGCATGCCTCTACAGATGAGGAGATACTGCTGGTTCTGCGTTATATTTTCAGTCTTGAACCTGCCTTCCAATAGAGTCAACCACAAGTCTACCTCATTGGGCAGAAATTCCGGGATCTCGATCCTCCGTCTGTAGAAGTTAGGGTTTTGCCATGGCTGCAATTGCAAAAGTTGCATAATCTGCGCCAAGACTTCGGGTGTCAGCTCTGGCTGACTACTACATCCCTGCGATGGTTGTGGGTTTTTGGTTGGTGGTGGGACCATTGCTGTGTCTTTCTGATGACAAGCGTATTCCACAGAACTACTTCCTTCCTTGCTGGTTGAAAACACTGGCTCCTGTGTTTGTAGGACAGGTGTTTTCAGGTCCGAACTTTGGCTTAAAGTTTGACCACTTCTCAACATTTTAACTGCTAACAGTTCTTTATTTATTGCAGTTCCCAGTCGTGCTAATTCTGGGTGTTGAGGGCCTTCTTCCAGATTTGTTAAATTTGTGGAGTGTCGAGTCAAAGTCGGGGGGTTGGGGGATGAGTCCAACCTTCTTCCTCCAAGTCTACTGTCTGGTTTCTTTTTGTTTATATATTTTAAAGAGAGGGGTGTAAATTCCCACTTCAGCAGACTCTACTTCGATAAACTAAAAGGTGTCTTAGTATGCAAAATATATTTTTATTTGCTGAGTAAGAGAGTATCTCATCAGCGCACCACGCCAAATTTTTGCAAAAGCACAACGCACCTAATGACACCTCACGACGTAGCCAAATATCATGTCGGGGTCACAACTGTGGAATACCTTGTCGTGAGAGATATTCTCACCAGAAGGAAATTCTACAGAATTTAAGCGTGTTCAGCCACTTTGTACATAAGTACGGGTAAGCCAAAACCAAGGCGAACACTGGCGATTTTAGAGCCGGTTTGGGTGGTTTATATATGGCTTATTTACACGCACACTAAGACACGTACGTAAGAATATATGTACGTCTGTGAGGGCGACCAGGTCGCATCATCCCCTACTGAGATAAGAGATGGCTGACTGGTTTGTGTATGGATCGTGACATTGTTTCGTTGTGTCACGATTCGGTACTCGTACATTACCTGCAAGAACATGCAGGTAATTACGATCGAACGTATTTAGTGTGTTTAATGTCGCAAGGAAAATTATTTGCCTGCCCTTTGGGGTGGCGACTGTTGTCAGTGGTCCGAGTCCCTTTACCTCATACCAGTGAGTCCCCACATGTTTTTTTACTAATTAATTTTTTTTAAATGTTTTTTCACTAAAAAAATTATAATTGTCTTTTTGGAATGTATATTTCAGATAATCCTCTTGTTTGTTCAGGATTCTTCAACCAATCAAATAAAACTTAGAAAAATGAAAATCCATCCAGTAAATTCTGGGGAAAAGGTTGTTGGAGTCACAATTATAGGTGTATGTGACAACTCCCCCTTACCTGCCACATATATTGTCTGTCAGACGATTTTGGCTGGCATAAATTTCGACATCGATCATCGTCTGCATTTGTTTTATCAACATCTGAAAATAACTTGAAAATCCATTTTTGCTTTTATATAACCTGCCCATATAGGACAAAATTCATTTCTAAATTTTGTTACATATTATCATAAACAGTAATCACAGTAGAACACACGTACAGACTGGATTTAAGGTACAGATATTCTTGGGCCTGGAAAGAAAAACTTGATAAGAACTTTCACAGAACTGGATTTGAGAAAAGTTTCATAATTTCCGGATACATTTCTCTAATTGAGAAGATTATGGAAGATCTTAATTTTCACACTATAGTTGTCAGATTAATTATGTGGAACTAATTATTCAAATCTAATGAGAATCTCCACAACATTGGTATTTTCATCTAGAATTCAGGTGTCAAATTTGGCATTGATTTTCAGTAATAGACTATAGTGTTTCTATATTTTAATTGGCACTACATTCATGTTTTTCTTGTTATATAATACTTGCTGATAACCAAATTGGATGGATTCCAATTGTGTACATGGAAAAATTCTGTAATCATGCACATATATGCATGTTTATGAAACTTCATTCAGGGATATAGATGTTTCACAATTATTTCCAGTTTGATAAATAATTATAATGAAGTATCATATTGTTTTACAGTTTCCAAACTTTATACATTATTCACAGTATAGAATAAATCCATAGTCGTCATTAAGTTTCCCCCTATGGTAATAAGGATTTTTCAAAAAAGGCTTTTCCAGTGCCAAAATTTCCTAAAACCAAAATATATTAATACTTCCTTTTCATTTAACACCTCCTAAATATGATGATGTGGAACAAAGTTAATGTTTCTCTTTTATTTCTCACCTATAAGAAAAATTTTATTCTGATGACAAAATGAAGAAATCAGATTTTTTATGATTCTGGTTTTTAATTTGAGTACTATCTTGATAGTTTTTTTCATAATAGTTCCACACAGTATGTGTTATGAAGATTGGAGACTGATAATTTTGTTTAAAGTAGCTTTGTAACTTCTATTATTGTCCCATAACTCACAAATCTTAGGATTTTAAGTTTGTTATTTCCGGATCCATTTCATCAAATTGAAAAGTTTTTAGAAGATGATAATTCTCAAATTATAGAAATTTGTCTAATTATATGGAATAAATTTCAATAAATGTAATAAATATCTCTTAAACTGTATCATCTCCATTCAGTATTCAAAGATGAAGTTTTATTTTGATTTAGACCATTATAATTTTGGGTTTGGTAATATTGATGATAAAGTTTTGCATAGTTTTACAGTTTTTAGATCTCCGACTATAAACACTAATATGAAACAAATGTGCTTTCATTTTTTTCTTACAACATGGTACTCTGATCCATATACAGTTCTGGGTCTAGAAAACATTTAACCTAAATCCAATCCGTATGCATGTTCTACTGTGATTACTGTCTATGATGATATGGAACAAAGTTTAGAAAATAGATTTTGTCCAATTTGGACCAATTATGTAAAAGCAAAAATGGATTTTCAAGTTATTTTCAGATTTTCTTACATTTTTTTAACAGAGTTAGGTAATACTTCATTTGTTCCATGTAAAGTGTTATATATCCATGAGATAAACACAAAATTTAAGTGGAAACCCTGGTCAACCTCTGATGATTCTAGAAATGCAGGTTTTTGATCATATCAAATTTTGAAAATTTGCCTATTTCCGGGTCTGTTTCAATCATTCAGATGGGATTATATTAGTACATCTAAGTATGTGAAATGAATTCATCTACCTTTATTTCCATTTTGTGGCAACTTAGAGAACAAGTTAGTGGCCATGAATTAGATACCATACCTTGCTCCTCGAGAAACATTTTTACATTGAAAATAACAAATCTTGTATCTTCCATTTACATTTTTCGCAAATATTTGCTATATCTACCAACTCATTGAAATCATAACCGATAAAAATAACACTAGAAATACTACCATCTAATCTGGTAGCATTAGCTCAATATCTATAATTTCTCCCTGTTCAGGTAAGAAAACAGCTTCATTTCACACTTTGCCCAACTTGAGTCAGGCATTTTATATGAAATGCATGAAATGCCCAGAAAATCAGAACCTGTTTAGGCATTTCATGAAAAACCTGATTTTACATTTTGCTGTAACATATGTATACGTATAAATATATAAAAATATGAGAATATATAAATTTCTAATTTTATGCCGAAAGTCATGATTTTTTGTGAAATGAAAAAATATCGTAATCCGAACTTCAACTTCGCTAACTCATACGATCTAAAATAGCAAGTTTGTAAACCTGCTAAAACTCCCTCCACTTAAGAATAACCACACCGATTGCAAATAAAGGACGATAAATGCCACGGGACCCTTTACGAGGCGAACGCGAAATGGAGGATGATATTATAGGTACATAAGACGACGATTTCACCGACCGATGCGATGGCTTTAACAAAACAAAAAACTGGGTAAACTTTTCTCTCGTCGAGCAGACAATCACAAAAAGCTATCGAAAAAAACTTTTCAATTTTCAAGTAAATCACAAAAGCGGAGATTTGAAAGCTCATCTTCCTGCTGAAGATAAGTCAGCCCTCGAGGAGGAAAATAGGTACGAAAGGTTTTCACTTTCCATCGAATTATTTCGTTTATATCCGATATATTATTTACGAAACGTTTACCACAATGGTGTAAAGGCCACGCTCAACTGAACACACATTTCCAGCTTCAGCAAATGGTACATGACTCTCTTTCAGAAATATGACTTAATCGACTCGAGCTGGCAGGTTTTGCTAGGCCATGATGCAACAAAGTTGACCTCGGCTTCAGTTCAAAAACCTTTGATTGGAAAAAAAAATTGGCTCAAAATAAAAAGAAATTCAAAAATCAACAAAAATAACATTCGGATATCTCAGTAGCCAGCTGGTTTAACAACCACCTTTAAGAATACGACAACACATAATCCCCTTTGAGATCAAGCCATTAATACCTGGGAGGGGTAGTTGTTCACAACTGACTGTTTAGGCTGCCAACATTATCATTTTTCTTGATCTGTGAAGTTCTTGTCTGTTTCAAAGTCTGTTACACGAATGCTACAGAATGAAATTATAATGGTTAATAACTCTGGAATGGTGATTCTCATTGATTCAATCTAGATTATTAACAAATAGGCAACTCTAATTAAATGTATTCAGATAAAACCAGGAAGATCCAAGTCTGGTTTCAGATAAGAGATACTTAACATGATCAATAGCAAAATGATTAGATGGGGTAGCTTTACCTTGGGGCCAAAAGTGTCTTTCAACTTGGTAACATAAAACAATGGATAGGATCTGGTTTGAGAACTGACAACTAGTCCGCACAAAAGTGATGGGTGGTAGAGCGTGGCTACGTCACTTGACTGGCACTTGTTGTTTTCTACATACCTTCCCCCTCGCCCTGATGTTTTCTGGTAGGATGCAGAATGACAAACATTGCAAATGGAACTGGATTTTACGGAGTCTGTGTTCCATTTGGTCTGAGGGAGCTAGTAGTTTTATGTAGTACCTCCACATTACTGCTGCTGCCCAATCAGCTCAACATCCATTGACTGAGGAGGAGGGTGGTTTTTATTATCGGCTGAGAAATGGCATTTCCTTAATTTTTCTTAAACATGCATGTTCGTATAAAGTGTTGCAGGTTACTAACAAGCGGGGTTGATTTGGCATAAATACAATTAAATTGTCTGTTCAAAAGGAATGGCTGCTAGCACCACTGTTAACAGTGACAGGCGCTTGATGATGACTTTACAGTATATCTATTTTGTTTAGAATTATTAAAGTTTCAAACAAATATTTTAGAATATCTCATATTTGTCAGGGCGTATTTTTGCATTTTTGCCTATAATAAACGTTGAAAATAATTTTTCAACTTCTAATGCATAAAACTGTATACTAAGTGTGAATTTTAGTTATAAAATAATACTGATTCAAAATTGTATTCAACAAAAAAATAATTCTTATTAAGTACTTACCATTAGGACTCCAAACGACCACCAATCAGCAGCAAATGAATGCCCTTTTCGATTTACCACCTCTGGCGCCATATATTCGACGGTGCCACAAAATGAGTATGTTTTCTGGTCACTCAGCGGTAATTTACTCAATCCAAAATCGGTAAGTGAAATATGTCCATTGGCGTCGAGTAAAATACTGAAAAGAAGGAAACAACAAATAGTATAAAAAATTAGGGGGAAAAAGAGAATATCCGAGAAAAAATGAAAATGAAAGGGAAATGTTTTAAATATCATTTTTATTCAATAATATAACTTTTTGGAGCGGAAACATGAAAATTTCATTTTGGCACGACGACATCGTCGTTGTCGTTTTAAATGAATATTTCCTAGTTGAATGTAAATTACGTGAAATTAACGAATATTTTCCTGCTTATATCCCGAGAGTAAAGATAACGTGAAAAAATTTCGTATTAAAAAAATATATTCTACAATGTAGGAAGTCGTAATATTGTTGTCGCATATTAGGAGCGAAAGGGAAAAAAGTTCATCATCGTCACAGAATAACAAGAGCTGAAAAAGGGGATTTCGTTGTTTCAGTTGAGGGCGTTGAGAAAGTTTTCATCTTCGGATCGATTGTTTGTAGAAAAAAAAACAACAAAAAAACAATATGGTAGGTACGGCAGTGAAAACGTATTATTGGATGAAACTCCGTAAAATTTTCTGAAATATTACACATGCTACTACTTCAGTACCTACTGTTTTATCTCACACACACAAGAAAATGATTATTAAAAAAGACGAGCCTAAATTCGCACAACTGTCAACAACAGAACTGGAATCAGCAACACTATCTACGTATGTTAACTTAAATGAAAAACAAAAAATTTTTATGTTATCTAAAATGAACGTTAATTAATTTCTGAGAACTAAGATCTTATCGATAGACAAGAAAGATCCTCTTCAGAAACAATTTTCTTCCCGTATTACCCAAAATCAAAATCTTGAAAACGGAAAAGAATAATCCAACCTAAAACCCATTTTCTGTCTTATAGGTAGTTAATGCTCAATTAAGGAACCAAAAATCATAAAAATTGACAAAACGAAACTTTAAAATATGATTTTATCACTTCAGACTGCGATTGGAAATAAAATTTTTTCAGGATAGGATACCTATTAGGAGTGTACCCACTTCAAACATATGAAAAAAATATCAACGGCGAATTCCTCACGTTACGAGATGAATTGCGACTTAAATTTTACAATTGGAAATCAAACGATGATTTGATTCAACTGGTAAATAAAAAGTCATCTGGAATCATAATCTACTTTTCAAAAAGTTTCATGACCAATGTGATTAAAAATGGAAATTTTCTGAAAGTTTTCGATAAAAAACTCGTTTTATTTATTTACTAGGCATTCAAAAGAAAAATGTTTCATTCCGATATATAGGTATGTTGAAATGTAGAACAAATTTAGGAAGTTTATTTTATTATCTAAATAACTATTTTAATTCTCCCTACTAATAGCCGAAGCTAATTATAAGTGAGAAAGTTGAAAATTAAGTTCGAAAAACCAAATTTTTTGCCCCGCAGAAGCTAACACTTAAGTTTTATTCAAAATATAAAAATAATTAACGCAAGAAGACGATAGAATCTACGCTTATTAATTTACAATTGAGACGTCAAAATCTCTTCCTGGAATCTAGACATCGATTTCCTTTTTCAATACCACAAAATTATCTTCAAATAGTGAGTAAAATGGTTTTTATGTTGATCTATCTACTGCAGACTTGTAAATAAATCGCCTTTATTTTTCTGTTATTTGCTAAGTTCAAACACCGAAGTGCTATCGTCGTCAAGTCGAGTTGCAGATTCCCTGATTCAGATAATAAATTAGGATTTGAAAATAATTTCTTTTTTACCAAAATTTAAGCAGGTATCTATTTATATAGAATCCTAACTGAAGAATATGAGATCTGGCAAAGGCGTATAGCCAAAAGGGAGACAAAGGAAGCGATTGATTCCCTGAACTTCATTCTTGTTTTATTTTTTGCTTATCACTTATAAAAATTTAATAATAAATATGGACAGTGGTTTCGACAGATGCTAAATTTCTCAAATTTTCTCAATTTTCATAAGTGGCGAAGTAAAAAAAAAAGTCATCAAATAATTTTTTTGCTTCCCGCTTGAAGAAATCCTGGCTAAGCCTCTGAGATCGGGACAGCGATTCTGCTAACGATTCAAGTAATTTCAGCCACCTACGCCCTTCAAGCTAACTTTTTTACTTGGTGGGGGTAAGTAGCCGAAACGACGAAATCGTTAGTGGAATCGTACCCTGTATTTCATTTTTCCAGGAATATTCCATCCAATGAGAGGGTTCTGCTGTAGGGGAGATCAACCTAAAGAAGGTTAGCAGCAAGTTCACTCTTATTTGAAAGGCCAAACTGGAGAGTGGACAAAGTTACTTGAACGATGTCTGTGGGGACTCTCCCGTATGAGGTATAAGGGCTTGGACGCCTCGACGACAGTTTCCGCCCCAAAGGGCAGGCAAATTATTCATCTACGTGATGTAAAACACACTAAGTACGTTCGATCGTAATTACCTGCAAGTACATGCAGGTAATGTACGAGTACCGAATCGTGACACAATGAGACAATGTCACAATCCGTACACGAACTGGCCAGACATCTCTTATTTCGGTAGGGGATGATGCGACCTGGCTGCCCTCACAGACGTACGTATATTCTTACGTACGTGTCTTGGTGTGCGTGTAAATAAGCCGTATAAAAAACACCCAAACTGGCTCTAAAATTGCCAGTGTTTGGCCTGGTTCTGGCTTACCCGTACTTGTGTATGAAGTGGCTGAACACGCTTAAATTCTGTAGAATTTCCTTCTGGTGAGAATATCTCTCACAACAAGGTATTCCACAGTGGTGACCCCGACGTGATTTTTGGCTACGTCGTGAGGTGTCTTGAGGCGCGTTGTGCTTTTACAAAAATTTGGCGCGGTGCGCTAGCAAGAAACTCGCTTGCTCAGCAAATAAAAATATTTTTTTGCAGACTAAGACACCTTTTAGGTAGTTGAAGTAGAGTCTATTGAAGTGGGAATTTACACCCCTCTCTTTAAAATATATAAACAAAGAGAAACCAGACAGCAGACCTGGAGGAAGAAGGTTAAACTCATCCCCCAACCCCTGCATCCTTGACACAACACTCTAAGAATTTACCAAATCTGGAAGAAGGCCCTCAACACCCAGAATTAGCACGACTGGGAACTGCAATAAATAAAGAACAATCAAAAAGTACTTCCTCCGAAATACTATCTCCGTACTGTGAATGGTCAAAACCTTCCAGCTTACGGACTTGAGACCAGCAAAGTCGACATTGGACTTAAGGAAAATATGACGTGGTCCTTCATGGTTGCTGATGTTCCAAACCCGATCCTGGGTGCAGATTTCCTTGCACATTTTGGCTTGATCATTGACCTCAAAAACAGCAAATTGATCGATAGTGAATCTAAACATTGTGTGGATGGCAAAACTCTAGCTTACAGACTGGACACAAATATATCCAGCTATACCAGGCCCCCATATGCCCACGAAAAAGAGGTAGGCCCCAAGGCAGTAAAAAATGTAAAAATTCCCATCCTTCTCGCAAGTCTTAGAGGTTAATGCGAAGAAAATAAAATTTACTCCCGAAAAAGTAATATTGGTTACGTAAGTTTAAACAAATTCCGGAGATAAGCAAACGAGGAATGTCAACAAAAAGAAAACGACAGGAATAAACAAATCCAAGTGCGATAAGGAAACAAACATCGCAACGTGCGTTTATTGTCAAACACAAAGATAATCTCAACGTTGTGACGTCACAAGAGGAGATTCCTTTGTAATAAAAATTTGAAAAATATATTCTCTGAGTTTATTTCAGGGATAACTTTGCTTAAACCGATCAGAACTTAACCTGAAAACTTGCATATGGCTGAGAATTTTAAGCACTATCCCCTCTACATGCTGATAAGAAGATGCGAAAAAGCTAAAACGAAAGTGTAATGGTAAATTGAAAATAGCAGTAAATTCACCCGTTTTAGAACTGTCTAATAACTTGGACGTGTTTTCTAAACGATATTTTTGGCTCTCCATTTTCCTTCTTAACTATTCCAATGTTGCTACCAACTCAAATCTTCCTCAACACGACCAAGAACCTAAAAGTTCCGGAAGTCTTCAAGACCACTGGGCAAATTCCGAAACAGAAGTTGGAACTTGATCAAATTGAGGTGGAACTCCTGATGGACACGGCACCCGCCGTGGAGAGTGTTCTTGCAGAAATGACAACTCCGCTTCTGCCCATCATCTCTCCTCCCCAGACTCCACCAGAACCAACTTTGACAACAGAACCCCCGGCGCCGGAGCCAAAGCCTACGGAGACCAGGGAACCGATGAAGTTCCTGTTTACAGCGGAGAGGGCAGCCAACAAAAAGGCGAAGATGGCTGCCTTGACATCGGGGAATTCAAACTCCCCGATGCTCAGGCAGCCTCAGTTTAGACGTCTGCTGCCCTCTCACTCCCACTGTCACCCCTATGCCTATACCAAAAACCAACCATCAAGGTGTAGGGGAGAGGATAGCCGGGCAAACTACCTGGCTCAAATGTACACTTGTAAGGAATCTTACAAGTGTGTCGGGGCCGCAGTAGGCAGTGCCCTGGCAAAGTGGGAGGCCTATCAGAAATGGCATTAAACCCGCACATCCCCCCAAGCCTTGCGCATTTTTGCTGCGCAAAAACTGGGGGGAGTAGCTGTGGGAACTCTCCCGTATGAGGTATGGGGGCTTGGACCCCTTGACAACAATCGCCGCCCCAAAGGGCAGGCAAATTATTCATCTACGTGACGTAAAACACAGTAAGTATGTTCGATCATAATTACCTGCAAGTACATGCAGGTAATGTACGAGTACCAAATCGGGACACAATGAGACAATGTCACAATCCGTACATGAACCGGCCAGCCATCTCTTATCTCAGTAGGGGATGATGCGACCTGGCCGCCCTCACAGACGTACGTATATTCTTACGTATGTGTCTTGGGGTGTGTGTAAATAAGCCATATAAAAACCACTCAAACTAGCTCTAAAATCGCCAGTGTTTGGCCTGGTTCTGGCTTACCCGTACTTGTGTACGAAGTGGCTGCACGCTTAAATTCTGTAGAATTTCCTTCTGGTGAGAATATCTCTCACGACAAGGTATTCCACAATGTCTAATCGCAAGTGATTAACCAGGAGAGAAAAATCACGAATTTTCACCCTCAGACATTATACTACTTCCGTTGCTTTGGCAACAACGGGATGTATGTTAAACTCTCACTGATCTCTGCACTTGACCGTATATAGGAGAACAATGAGAACAGAATATATTCACTGCTGCGATGTCATTATCACTACGTGAAATCTATGCTGGCTTATCGCTGCGTGAGTGAGTGTCCCTCTCTGTAAGCAGGATTATTGGAGCATCCGGTGATGAGCCGAAGCTCGCAAGAAAACGGAATGAGTGATCTCATAAAATGAAACTTTCAAAACGAAAATAAGGCACAAAACGGTATGGGGGATCCGAACTGAAGCCAGAACACACTAACAACGAGGTAAAATTTCTGTTGCTCAGGACTATCCTACCTGAAAAATCAAGCATTCAAGATGTAAAAAAAACGCGATCCAACTTTCGAATTTCATAATCTGGATTCTTGAATTTATAAACTTCGACGAGATCTTGTTTTTTTCCATTTAATATTACGTAGGTGTATAATATGCATGCGTATATGTATAGTGAGGGCCTACTTCATAAACAGTATACTCGATTACAGAAAAAAATCGAAAACAATATTAGAAAATTGACTGGAAAAATGCGAACATCCATAATATGTTGAAACAAACCTTTTCTTCCAGTTTTTTTATTGTCTTTTGTTGCATCCACAGAGATTAGAGAAAAATTCGACCGAAAATAAAAAATGAGATGCTTATGAAGAAAATAATGCAAACAGATCAATGTACGTCCCTCCCGCGTAGAAAATCATCTCTAGATTTTCCGTATTTAAGTATACTTTTCCTGCGGCAGTTGGGAACGGAGATGGTCTTTTGCCACACACTGACACATATGAAAGCCTACGCCTACCAACAAAGCACCAACTTTGCAAGACAAAAAATATTTTTCTAAAGAAATTTTTTAACGAAAAAGGTGGTATTGGCGGTGACGGAGGTGGTAGGGGTGGTTTTGCACAATATCGCGTGCGGTCACATTAAGACGTATTTATTAATTTCGCCGATCCGTGAAAAGTCGAATGATAAAGAATATGCGTAGGTACCTACCACAAATAAAGCTTAAAATTCTGATCGAAAAGAACATGCCTGAGGGAAAGGATGAAAAAAAATCAGTGACAACAAAAGGAACACGATAACCCTAAAAATAGTAACAAGACCAGCAAACAAAAATTTTTCGAAACTATAAAAAATGGCAAGGAATAAGTTAGTATTAAAAAATTGACGAAAAACACGAAAATATAAAGAAATCGGTTTGATTAATGAAACTTTCGAACGATTTATTGAATGGCCAGGATACCTATTTTTACACGGAAGTGGAGAGGCGGAGAGGGTAGTAGGACAGAACTGGGGAAAAAAAAAAGTATATTTTCGAGGAATTGTTAGTCTTAATTAATTTTCCAAAAAAATAAACTTTGTCATAGTATACCACAGCATAAAAATTTGTTTCACCACTAAAAAAAAAAAAAAAAAAAAAAAAACAGTAAGAATCATAGTTTTTTTATCACCAGCTTTCACTTTTTTCATTACAGCCGCACCGTGGTAGCTTTTCCTCGGTAAGCTGTGGCCATAAAATTAATTGTCATTCTTTGATGCGAAGGCGTTAGTGAAAAACTTCTGAAAATTCACCGCGACTTAATTATGTAACACTGAATTAGACTGATATACCTAGAAAATTCGATCAATCAAGCTAAAAGTTTCTAATACGAAAGTAAAATAACGTTGTTTCTTGGAAAGACAAACATTCGCACGGAAATTGAAAAATCACGTCAAAAAGTTTGCTTTTTCTTGAGCATATTATGTGCACACAAGGTAATATTGTATTGACCAACTTATTAGAACTTATTTAGCTATAATGCAACAAAGGATAAAAACTCCTAACAAACAAGTTTGTATCATGTAATGCGTAGAAAAATTGAAACGATTTCACAATTTATCTAATAAAGTAGATGAAAGATAGGTCTACTATGTATTTTTGTTCCTTTTCGTCTTCCATATAGAAAACCAAGACAGTTAGAAAGAATCTCTACAAGTCGGCTAAGTTCCAAGGTGCAAATCGGTTTGGTGTTGTGTAACGTCATCGGTTCCAATACTGTCGAACACATTTAACTAAGGTTCTTGATCAGACCTGTGTTGAGACACGCCATTTTGGATCGTAATTTTTCTAAGTGTCATTTTGTTCTCTTCATTGAATATTGTGACGAAATGTCAAATCAAGTTGGATGTTAGTGTTTGTACTTAAATTCTGTGATATTTAATAAACACAGCTAACTCCTATAATGAGAAGTGATGATGTAGAACTTTTTCTGTCGTTAGTAATTTTAATTATATTATGTAAACCTTGCAGTGGCGAGGGCTTTCAGTCAGTCATACAACGTCATGTTGATAAGTACGTTTTAATACACTCAGTTTTTAAATGACTGTTCGTTATTATTTCACAAGTGTTGAAATTAAACTTTTTCTCATTTGAGAGTTAATGGTGTTACAATACTTATGAAGGTGTATAATTCCATCATCAATTCAACTAATTTACAGTCATTGTAGGCAAATGTTCGTTTAAACTTCACAAATATGCTTATTGTCAGTGGAATAAAAAAATCGGTGATTGGAAAAATTACGATCCAAAATGGGGTATGTCTCAAACTGTACTGTGATTATAGTTATATAATTTAAAAATTTTTCAAATCTAAAAGTACCAAAAATTTGTCTAAGTGTAGTATAATTTAAATTGGTGGAATCAGCAACCAGTAGAGAATGAGATTAGAGGCAATGGAACCGGCGACGTCATTTTTCTTGTGGGTAGTATTTTTATTTATATCGAACCTGGCTGATCTGAAGATATTTTCACTATTTTGGTTAAAAAGTAGGTAAACAAGTGCAAAAGCTGATAATGTTTTCTGGGCATTATTTTGAATTAGCTTGAAAAATAATTTTGAAATCTAGTTTCATAGAATGTTTTTTTTGCCTTTCTTTTTTACTGGTAATTTGCAGCGTTAAATACCAATTTTCGTTCTTCAAAATGTTTTTCAATTGCTGTTCTTCAAAAAGAAAGCATCTCCAGAATGAAACGAATTACGAACAATAACCCAGAGTTCGCAGTAAAAATTAAGTGCCTATCTACCAAAGTTTTATAACTCGAAGAAAACGTTCCACAGAAGTATTTAACCATTATATTTCGCAAATACTCGGTCGGTGGTATTACCTCTTGAAATGTTATGGTCGCCAACCAAAACAACTAACAGTTCCAAAAGAGCGCACTAATTCTTTTCCAATCGTACAAAAAGCATGCTGAAACAATTTTTTAGCCAGAGGCCAGCCAAGAATAAATTGGTTTTATTAGTTGTAGGATGTAGTCTTCTGTCATGACTTTCTCACGCACAGCAATTCCTGTTGTTTATTTCTATGTTGATGATAAATAGTAAAAGGTTTTAGTTTGTGAAATAAAGTCTGATTGTTTTTTTAAACTCTGTTAAATTCAAGTGTAAAAAAGTTTTTTAATTTAGGCACATTTTATTTAATTTTCCAAGTCAATTTTTAATTAAAGTTGACGAAATTTTAGGGATTCTGAATTTTTTATATAAGATTCTTTGAGATGCTTAACTAATTAGGTATGTTACGACATTAATTCTGAAGGTTCATAGTCCTCTTCATTTCACCAATGCTGGTAGAATGGATGCCTTCAAAGTCTTTCTTCAAATTTAGGGGAGAAAATGAAATTCACAGAGCACTAAATACTGAGAGTAAAGAGGGAGTGAAATGAAATTCATTTTTGACCTTTGAATTTTTCATGGACAGAATGAGAAAACTCACTGCTAGAAGAAATATACAATTATAAAATATGGAGACTACATTGAAAAGGAAACCTATAATGTTGCAGATAATAAAATTTACATATGCCTTTTTTGCTTTATCTGAATAGGTCCACTTGTAATTTATGGCCTAGTGTGCATTAATTTTCAGCCAACACTTATTAAATCAAAAATTTGCTGTACCTATTATCAGTATTCAACTTCTTTAAAATTTTTTGTTCAAAATTGTTATATGTGATAACAGAGAGGAAAAAGGATTATGGTCAGAAACATCTATATTTAAAATAATTTAGTTAGGTACGTTGATTTCGTGATTCTCATGGTTCACATCAAAGTGTATGTTAAGTGGTTTTATGGTGATTTCAATAATATATCATAGAATTTCGTAAGGTTGTTTTATAAGTCAATTCTAGTCAAAAATAGTGAACTGCGCTTATTGAAAGAATGCCTGCAAACTCTAAGCCATCTGGTGTTAAGCTTGAATTTCTTTTCCAGTTGGAAAACTAAAGAGAAATTTCATTCTGAAGCAAATTTGCTTGAGGTTATGACTCCCTGTTGCCGGACAAGTGACAAGAAATTCAGGGAAGTTCACGTGGAGTAGACTAGTGCTATCTCAAATTTTAATGATTTCAGATTTTGCACCCACTTTACTTCACATATAGCACAAAAATATTTACCCAACAAAACACTACCTTACATATGCGAATAAAGAATACGGGCCAACAATTAATTTATTCAGAAAGAAAAAGAAAATTTGTTTTCCACTTAGAATGGTGAATTTTCGCGTATCAGGCCCACATTCTTCCAGAAGGTCGATGTCAATATTAATAGACACATATTTACGAAAATGGTGAAACGTCAAGAAATTGAAGGTTGAAGTTTGGAAATGTCATTTGAAGAAATTGTAATTTTATATTTCGATACATCAGAAAAAATAATACCAGCTGAGCGTGAAGATATCGAGAGGGAGAGACGAAAATGAAAAATACGGTTTTATTAGCTTTCATACGATTCAATGAACAATATTCTTGTTCTGTTGAGATTTCTTTTTTTTAACGTGTTCCCATTTAAATGCTAAAATTCAAAGTGAAAGCATCGTTACAGAAATTCCACTCCGTAAGATATTTCCTTCTACAAATTAAAAGTGAAAATTTTAAATAAAGACAGAAAATATATCTACCAGAAGGGTTGAAAAATATTGGCACAAGTGGCATATAATATTTTAGATGCTCGGGCTAAACACATAACAAGTCAAAATCATGATTTTATTTTATTTTATTTTTGAAATTCTAGGTAGTCGGAAGCGCTCTCCAATTGCCAATAAAAATTTAACAGTATTTTTGCTCTTCTGAAAAGTTGTGTTTTTTGACTTGTACTGAATAGTCTCTGCACTTACGATATATTCAAGTCCAGACCCACCGATGAAGCCTTATTACGTCTGTTCTTCCACATTCATTAATTTTTAAACCGCAAAGCCCAAGACCTAGGTAGTAATTCGCCATCCGAGCGATTTAATCAACAAGCCACAAAAACGAACCATTAAATTCGATTCTGAATCGAATATCGTTAATTTTGTTCGTAGTAGCGTAGAGCTACAGGTTAGAATTTCTTTTCGAACTATCACACAGCTCTTTCCTCCCTTCCCACAGTATACTATTTGATTATTCGTGCTCTACTGGGCAACCAAATTCAACTACGCTCGTTTGTAAGACCTTTTAAAATTTTTCAGTCAATACTCAGTTTGATCTCCTATGAAAGGTTATAAATGCACTGCTATGATGTTGGGTTATATTTTTCATTGTTTATTTCTTTTCAGAAGTGCTTTCACCAGTATTCAAAAATCCAACTTTTAGACAAGGTGGACGATATTCGAAATTTAGTAGAGGAGAAATTTCGCAGAACTCACATCATGGGCTGAATATAAAATTTCTAATGAAATTGGAAAATCTAGATACGCAAAATTAACATAAAAAAATAAAAAAATAGCCAAAACAATTGGTTAGTATTTTTGGCGTAATACGAGGTCATGTATGGTACACATTTTTCGTATAGGCTGTTGTTTGAATTTCAGATTCCCTCTCAATTTCTTAGAAGCTGACATATATATATATATATATATATACATGCGTGGGTTTTTAAATGAATTGTAAGAAATCCATTTTAAAATGAGGATCTTGAGACTCGAACGCCGGATCTCACATTTTTACCAACTTCGATACTTAATTTTTCACACAGGAAAGTCCTGAGGTGGGAGTTTCACTGGAAATTTACATGTGTACAGGGTACTGGTTCGCAAATTTTCGCTTTTCTCCAGCTCCTCTACCTCAATCAGATAAACATAAGTTGAGTTCAAAATTTTATTTTACAGTAAACCCACAAAAAAATGTGAAAAAATAATCTCAATTTCCTGAAATTCATCACTACATAGTAAACACGGGTATAAAATTAAAAAAAAAAAAGACGCGACTGATGCAAAGATTAATTTCATTTTTTAAATGTCTTAAAAAACGTTGAAGGGTTACCCTGGAAAAAATGGTAAAGGAAAAAAAAAAGAATCAAATACTCACTTCTCGGGTTTTAAATCTCGATAAATTATTCCCAACGAATGTAAATGATGTAAGGCTAATGCTAATTCGGCAAGGTAGAATTTAACGTCTTCCTCCGTGAACATGACCTGTAAGAAACAATAGGTACGTCCATAGTAAGAACCAAAAACATAAGGGTGAACAAAAAAAAAAAAAAACAAGATCCGATAACATATTGAAGCATATTTTGTAAGGATTTAGCAAGGTGTTTTTCGGAAGACAAAAAAAAATATCAAAATACACGGGCATCGATAGGGTGATTTCAGTTAGAAGGATGAAATACATTTTTCACACAGCTTCAACGGAGCAAAGCGGAAAAAAAAAGGATTTCAGGGGAAAAAATAAATTTATTCAAGAATCATCGAGGCGCAAACAAGTAGAATAAATATTTTACAGCTTTTGTAATAGTACCTCTTTAGAGAGACGAGTAAAAAGATCTCCACCACGTAGAAAATCCAATATTAGATACAGTTTTCCTTCGGTTTGAAAAGCGTAATGTAATCTCACTATGAATGGATGTCGGACATCTACAAGTATATTTCTCTCCATTTTCGTACGCATTCGATCTCTCACTGAAAAATGACAGAAAGAAAAAATTTAATAAAATGCAAAGAAAATGGGAAAAAAAGAAAAAAAAGAAAAAAGTAAAAAAACAGAAAAATAAGCACCTTAAACGTATAAATGACAATAATAGGTAGTTATCGAAAACAGCACCCAATAATATGATCTAAATGACAATATGTTGAGGTAAAATGCTGTGAAAATAACATTTTTCAAACCTTTTAAACATATTTAAACAATTTGATTTATTAAAGAAAATGGTAACAAAATAAAATAAATAAAAAAAATTTTTGGGAAATGCTTTTATTTAATTTCTGCTATAAAAAGGAAATAACTCTCTAAAAATGAAAAAATAAAATAATTTTTATTTTATTTTATTTGTATCATCTAGAAATGGCATCAAATAAAAACGTGGGGCGCACAAACATGCAAGAACTGAATGAATTCAAATTTACCCTTGCCATTCAATGCCAATTCAATTCAATTTGGGAGTCCAAGGTAATTTACAATTTTCTACTACTTTTTCAGAGTATTTGCCCCACCCTTTTATTTGATGCCATTTCTGGATGACAAAAACAAAGTAAAATAAACTATTTTATTTTCTCATTTTTAAGGAGTTATTTCCTCTTTATTGCAATAATTAAATAAATACGCTTACCTAAAATTTTATTTATTTATTTTATTTTGTACTTTTTAGTGCGTGATTTTACGCAGTAGAAACAATATTTTGTAGAGGATATATAAACCACTGAGTTCAGTGATATGAACATAGTAATAATGATAATCTGAATAAAAATCTGGTAGAAATAACGGATAAAACAAATTAGTGTGTCCTCAATACGAGAAGGAAGTGAACCTTCTTTGTGATGAAAACATATTCACAAATTTTGAAAAAGGTAAAAATAAAATTTCGGAACCTCTTCTTTTTCTCTCTTTGTGAACTGTGGGGAAACCCTCTAGCCCCATCACTCCTGGTAATAAACATTAAATTAAGGAACTTCAGAAAACACATGCTGTAATTTAGTACACAAAGAAATATGAAAAGTCAAAATTTTGAACCTTTTTGAAGCCTTAAGGGTCAAAGAATGGGTCTAATGAAAACAAGGAGGTTAAATTTAAAATCAGTGCCCCAAAAAATATACCTAACGATGTATCACAGCTTCTTACAAGTAGGCGCCACTGGAGACAGCTAATCAGAAACATAGCCTACTGAAGATAATGAAAAGTTCGACCTACGCAAACGAACATACACGAACGTCATTATCATTCACGTTTCGTTTGCCAACCTATTATTTCACACTTGATAAATTACCACTTTTTGGTGTTGCCACCATTTTGTGCGATATTTTTCAAATATTTGCCGCGATTTATGAACGTCTCTTTTTCACTGGATTATGTCATTTCTTGCATTCTCATTAATTACCTATTCAATTATCAAAATTACGAATAATTAACACATTTAGTCACGAATCCATACTTCCACTGTTCCGTCTATTCAGCGCCACTCTTTCAATGGCTCTTTTGATCACTCACTAGCTCTTTCTCGAACATTCTTTTGCACACTACATACCCCGATTCTCGTACGTGAAATCGTTGTAAAAAAAATTTTTTTTCAGCAAATAAGAATTCTGTCTCTTATTTAACCATAAATAATCTACGTATCATCTCAACTGAAGAATAAGAAATCATATGACTTTTTATTGGTAATTAAACCATTAAATGAACATTTTATCTCTTGAGAAATTCAAATAGGAGCTTGATGCTAAGAGATATATACATAGGTATACGTCTATAGTCTATAATATGGTGCACATAAATAACATTGAAATACATATCTGTACATTATTTCGAAATGTTCAAGTTTTAATAAGCACATTCGACTAATTTCTTTTTAAATAAACTAAAATATAGTTTTAAGAATTAATGTCCGTCTCTCTATGTGTGATCTTTTCACTTATGAGCTACACAATAAATCTCAATGAAAATGCACCAATCTGGGCTTTGCTTCATTTCAATTATTTAAGTGGTACCTTGATCGCTGTAACCTCCAAAAGCGGTCAAAATAATATGTTCATAGATTAATGAGCGACACATCGTCTGATACTTGAGATGCTAAATTCAAATTGGTTATCTATTTATGTAAACTGCAACCTTCTTAAATCACCAAAAAAAGGTTGGACAGGGTGCACATATGGATTTTTTTTAGAGTATTCGAACTTAAAGCTCAATACTGGATTGAATAACGTTTTAGCTTCGAAAAGAAATTAAAGTACAGGACCAACTTTTCATAGATTTATTAATAACGTATCCAATACAACGTCAGACAGGTATGTTTTTTTATTGTTTTATACGCTCTAAATTTTTAAGAAGTATTAGAATATAAATATTGCATTCAGAGCAATGGCGGGACCTGCGGAAAAGCACTGATTCTGAGTCGTAGATCACGAATATGCTGTATAGGTCACTAAAATTCTTCTGTACACAATTTATATTCCTACTTTTTGCTCATTTTAGCACTTTTTTGCAGTTTATCGAGCTTTCGCTAATTGATCTATGGCATGAAACTTAGGGTAAGATCAGAAGCTCTCATGGATTACATATTCCTGTTAAAATTTTTGTAATTCATCGGCTAGTTTTGGAGGGAGAGGTTCTCAAAATTTTGCAAACCCACCATGTTGTCATCACAGTAACTCCCGTGAATTAAGAGGTTTTGGGTTTAAAGTTTTAAGATAGATGGGGACTATTAGGGACTGGTTTGGTATTCAGTTTGAACCTAATCGGTCAACTGGTTTTTGAATGGCGGCCATTATAAATTTTAAAACTTTTGGGAAAATACACACTTACCTCGGTTGATGCGCGGAAGAGATATTTCTATTTTGATAGAAATATGACACCAAAATTTTGAATAATGAATGAATAGCAAAGTAGGTTATTTATCGGAGTTATTATCTATATAATAAAATAAAATCCACAAATGATAAGTATGTATGTTTCGTCACAGCACACATTTGGGAAGGAGTTTATTTTACGACAAAAATATAAAATAAATAAAAATGTAAAACTTCAGATAAATTATAGAGACGCTCAGTAGTCGAATTTGTTTCTTATGGTTTTCAAACACTTTATAATTTTGGAGAAAATATTTATATATTTGTCAATCAAAAGTCGAGTCATTTAAAAACAGGTAGTTTAGGCAGTTCGATTGATTTGCGTAGAACTCAATTGAACAGTTATAATTATTTGACTGATACGTGATAATGAAAGGAAGATTTAATATATCTAATAAGTCGCTTATCATTCTCAGTATAACTAAAATCCTCATTAATGTAAAATATATATGTACTTGTCGGTAGGGTGAAGAGGTAGTATGAAAATTTAAGAAATCGATGAAAATATAAATTTAGGTACCCACGAATTTCCTTTCTGAATAAAAAGTTGATTATTGTAAATTTGAGTTTTTTCAATAGATGGTTGATGCGGACGTAACAAAATCAAAAATTTGGTAACAGAAACTTATCCAAGTGAAAAATGGTGTTTTTTAAAATTATCAATAGCCTGTGAACAGGACTGACGTTCATACAGACTAAAACTAAACAACGGCCTTCAAAAGCAAAATAAACTATACGTACATAACCTGCATCAAAATAATAGGATATCTACAGTTTTTAACTGTGACAAGTTTAACACTTGAAAATCCATTCTGTAAAACGTGATAAGTAATACTTTTGAAGAATAAGCGTCGAACGCACCATGAAAAAACAATTACACGAAAAAAAAGGCCGAGGTACCTAAAAATCATGGTTCACTGGTCCAAACGCCTAAACGTGTCAACTTGACATCCACAAAGGATGAAAGATTTTTTGGGGGCAGCCATTTAATGGTCTCCATTCAAATCGAGAACACGGAAATGACCTAAATATTCGAAACAACTAACTCTATTTGCACAACAGAAGCAAACAAAAATGTGAGAAAAGGGACGAAAGTGTTCCAAGATAATGCTTTTGAAATAGATTGAAAAGGATGTCCTGTAAATGAAGTGCTCGCCATTCAGTTAGCAAGCTTTCACTCTTCATCGATTTAAAATGAATGGTAGGTAAGCAGGCTTTATGGTTGGCAAATGATAATTTTTTCGAAGTCCCTAACCGCATCCTACCATACACCTTCGAAGCCTTTCTGATCATTTGAGTTGCTAATGGAGTCGAGAGAAGTTGCCCAGTTAGGGTGAAACCAATTGAAAATCACGGCATGGGATTAGAACCATTTTGATGCGTCAGTGATTTGGAAAAATTCGATATTTTTGTTACTGAGAGAGATAAAGGTATCCAAAGAGTGTTTCAGCAAGGTTTACCAATACTTGACAAAATAGTACCTATGGTCCTATAGCGGGTAAATACGGTACTCCTAAAACTTAAAAAAAACGTAACCCAAAATTTTTTTTCTTTTTCTGATTTGACCAAATTTTTTGAAAGGTAAAGGGCAAGAATCAAAATCAAACCGATATGACAGTTAACAGTGACAAGTTTCTCCAGGACATATGTTGTACAGTCAAAACCATTTTAGAACGAACTCCAAGGGACCGAAGGTTTTTGTAGTTGTAACCTTCGTTATACCCGATTACATTATTCGTAATTTTTTCAGGGAAAAATTGCATTTTTCATTGAAATTTGTTGGTTTATTTTCAGTCCTCTAAAGCAGGTTCAAAATAAAATCACCTTTACAAAATTACCACATTTTTGGTGCACTATTTATGGATCTGAATTTAAATTTGCTGCTAAATTATCAAATTAATTAATTTAGACCTTCCTCGTCCCCCTTTTAGAAGATTCGTTTAAGCCAGCGCCATGCTACTTTATTTAGCATGAAATCTAGTCGCTGCAGCTGATAATTGGCTGCAATTGGGTTCGCAATAAGCAGTTTTCATCTACATTGAAAGCAATATTTTTTTTCTGTTAGTTAAACACGCGAATCAACCGGGGAATGAAAAAACGGTCATTGAAAAAATTACAATCCAAAATGGCGTATGTCTCAACCTGTACATAGATCATAGTTCTCTATCGAGGTAGGTTTGTTTTTCGTCTCATGACCCCAGAAAACTTTTGATACTATTAGCTGATTTATATATATATGTTACAGGCAATGGGTCTAGTCTGGTCATTCTATACAATGACCAAGATGAGTCAAAATAAGTGGGCATTCTATAAAATGGTCAACAGACTTTGGTCAATGTATGAAAGTCTGTATTTAACATAATATTATCTGATTATTTAAACAATTGAAATAAGGATGGCACTTCGAATTATACAAATTCCTGCTGCCTTACAAGCGTATCTTTTAGTCAAACATTTCTGTTCATAATGATTAAGTTTGTATCCTTGAGCGCCCGATACACTATTACCAGATGCAGCTTCTAATAGTTAGTTGTGTAGGCAAAACAGTATGATGGAACTAATAAACTGAATGTTAAACGAATGAGGTAAAGCCCTAATAGCATGCATCAAACCTACATAACATTGTACATGAGTGTGACAGTAAAACATTAGAAACAAGATTAAAATTTATACAAAATAACCAATTGTAGGATGGGCAGTTCGCAGAATGACAGGGCAATTTGTTAAATTCAAAATATTATACACATTGACAAAATTCGTAGGTTATTGTATAGAATTGCCGGGAATTCTGTAGAATGACAGGATTAAACACACTGCCAGTAATATATATAGATTCCTTTTTGCGGAATTCGAACTCCGAAATAGGGTGAAAATGCGAAATCTGAGCTCCAAAACTTCGACCCCCGGAGCTCAGAATGTTTCGACCCTTGTATACTAATCTCCAAGACCAAAGCAGTCTATTGATAATATATATAACAGACGGAGCTCAGATTCCTCATATTTGCAACACTTACATAGGTATAATTTTAGTTCTAACAATTACTCACCTAGAATGAGCTGTAATTGAATTTAAAAATATAAAAAATTTTATACATGAGGTATCTTGGTAACATTTTGCGGAACTCATATTCCCAATTTCTGATAAATTCATATTAAGTATATAGACAGTGTTAGATCCGGTTTTTATTATTGCTGCTGGTACTATCCATCAGTAGGTTGCAGTTGCTATGGTTTTTGAAATTCTTTTCTTTTCTTTTTGTTTCCTTTAATTTCTTTTGTCTTCTTTTTTTTTTTTTTACTTTTTTTTACTTTCTTTACGTCTTTTTTATCTTTTCAGTGGGTGATGTTACATTTTATTTTTTACTACAGGTACTGGTATTTATCTTTCTCGAGTTTGAGTATGATTTCAACACAGCTAGGTAGATATCCTGAAACCTTTTATGTGAAATGAGAAAATGTTCCGACTCCCAGCAAGGGCGTTCCGAATGAGTGGTAGGGGACTGTCCACCGTGTATCACCCCAAAAGATTTTTCAGTCGGCAAATGACAAAACTGGTAATTGGCACCCTCTTTCATAAAATGGAAGAAAATAACTTAAGCCCAGAAGAACTACGCTTAAAAATCTCACTTGCCCATTCATCCACGATTTAAAATCGTAAGTTCATTACTGCAATAAAAACACCGTCACAAATTTCCCAAAATTATGAGAAAAATTCCAGTTTTTTCAAAGCCGTAGGAAAACAATTTTCCCAACAATTTTATCCGAAACGACTAAACCATTCGACAACAAACTCCTACCAGGCCTGGTCCTTCATATAAAAACTGCTTTTTCTGAAAACTTCAGCACGAATCCTTTTATAGTTTTCTCAAAAACGTAATCAATACATTTTCTCCAGCAAATTTTTCTTTTCCAGTTTTCTTGAAAACTACTAAAATAATAGACACCAATCTTCTACCAATCTTGAGATTATACAAGGACTATAATATCTTGTAAGAATTTCAGCCCATATTTTTTGTAGTTTTCTTAGAATAATGTAAAAATTATTTTCGAAGAATTTTTTATTCTTTAGTTTTCTCAGAAACTACTGAATAAATAGGCATCGAACTCCCATCAGACCTTGGTACTACATAAAAACTACATTTCATGAAAAGGTCAGCCCTATACCTTTCACAGTTTCCTAAAATCCCTGAAAAAAAGTATTTTCAATCAATTTTTTCTTCTCCAGTTTTCTTAAAAATTATTAAACGAATGAGAGCAACAAACTTCCACGAGATTTTCACATACATTATATAAACCATGAATTGTGAAAATTTGAGCTCGATTCCTTTCGCAATTTGATTAACAGGAATTTTTAATCTTCCAATTTCTTGAAAACTACAGAACCAATAAATAACTAACTCCTATCAGATCTGGTCCAGTATAATGATTACCTTTCCTAAAAATTTCAATCTTATTCCAGAGGTGTTTTCTCAAAACTGTGAACATAAGTTTTGAATGATATATATTTTTGGCCGAATAACAAAATGGATCAGTTGAAATTTTCTCGAAAAACGGTACGTTGTAATATGACTTAAGACCGGGCCTGGTAGGATTTTAGTGAATATTGGTTCACTATATCTAAGAAAACTCGAAAAGTCAAAATTTTCTGAAAAGGGTTTTTCAAAAGATTTAGAAAATGAGAAAAGTGATCTGACTGAAATGATAACAAAAGATAGTAATCATACTTGCACAGGTCTGATGGAAGTTTGATGCTCAGTAGTTCAGTAATTACCAAAAAAACTGGAAAAGAAAAATTTTTTGAAAAAAATTTTTTTCAAGCATTTTGAAAAAACGATAAAAGGTATAGGTTGTGACGTCCCAAAATGATAGTCACATGGTTATTGAAAATCAATCGAAAAATAGAAATAATAAAAAGGTTAAGATTTTGAAGAAACAGCCCAAGATCGCAGATTGCAAGAAATACTAATATCCTAGATCATAAGGGAAAACAATGTGAAAAGAGCTAGCCTACATACTACATAAAACTGTGAGGTCTTGCCTCATGGTATCTCACACAACTCCCCATAATTTATTGTTAAAAGGCCCTAATTCAAGAGAAACGATCTTTTTTACATTTTGAATATTGAGTAAATCTGATCATCATAGTTACCGATGTTACAACCAAGTATTTTGAAGTTTTATTCTTGGTATTATAATTCCGTTAGTAAGTAGATCTTGATTTCCATGATGAACTGATGTTGATTAAAGAAAAGAAGTTTCACCGTTTTAACATCTTGGTTTGATGTCGCGATTATAATGAGCGATAATAATAAACACAGGATGAAGAAAAACCAATTCCCGGATTAAAGCACTTTTAATTATTTGTTTCTTTTATTTTGATATACTAATGGTGACGTGAATGAAAAACGTACCTTTTACTTGGCGGTAGAAAACGGAGTACTTACTGTGTGGTGTGTATATTCTCGTCACACCACCAGATTCTTATCTTATAAATCTAAGTTAGTTCCACATCATTATTTCAAAAATATTCACCGTTGAGTTTCGTCTGTTATATTTTAATTTGTTATACTTTATAATCTGTAATTTATGTAATGAAATGATCGAACATGGAAGAACATGGAATTATTTTTAGGAAATCGAAAGTTGATCATCCCAAACGAAACTCAACGTAATATAATTAATATGACAAATTTTTTATCGGATATTAGGTGATTGAATTTAGACTTCACATGGTCATCAGGCTAAAGTTTTCAAAAAACGCAATTCTTACATAGGACAATATTTGATAAGAGTTTAGTTACTATTAGTTCAGTAGTTTCTGAGAAAACTACAAAAAGAGAAAAAATCTAAAATGTAGATTTACCAGGTTTTCCAAGATTTTAAGGGAATGATAAAAGAGATCGGGTGCACATTTTCATGAAAGATAGTAAATACATAAGACCAAATTTGATGGGTGTTTAATGCCTATTAGTGCAGTAATTCCCGAAAAAACAGGTAAAGAAACAATATTGCTGCAGAAGCGAATTTTCCAAGATTTTAAGAGACTGATCGGAGGGATTTCGGTGAGATATTTACGAAAGAAAGATATTTCTCATATAGGCAAAGGTCTGATAGAAGTTGGATATTTGGTTTATTTGTTCTATGGTTTTCGAGAAAACAGGAAGAGAATGAATTGAAAAATTTGATGGAAAAATAGTTTTTCAAAAATTTTGAGAAAATCACCAAAAGAATCGGACAATGGACCGAAATTTTCACGAAAGATAGTAATTATATAGTACCAGATCTAATAAGAGTTTATTGCCAATTTGTTCTGCAGTTTCTGAGAAAAATATAAAACCTATAATTGCTCGAAAAATGCTTTTTCCAAGATTCTCAGAAAACTACAAATGAGATCCGGCTGAAATTTTTATGAGAAATAATCTTATTAATGTAAGTAGGATAGGAGTTTGTTGCCTATTGATTCAGTATACTTACTAGAAAAAAATTTTAAAACAAAAAACCAAGTCTTTTGTGTTCCTTGAAGTATCTATTTTCATATTTACGGTGCAAGGAGTTCCAAGCATCTTTTCTACATTGCATATTGTAACAATTTGTATTTAATAGGCAATGGGCTACGATGTCGAAAGGGCTTCTTTCTAATTACACTTCAGAAGACAAGAAGAGAGAGGATTCTGGAACTAAAAAAAATTAAACCTAGGATTTATTAGTTTATTCCTATGTTGATTATCGTACGTTTTTTCTCCAAGTTTTGAGAATAAGAACAGGTAACTACATTTAATATCGAAAATCAATTTATAAATTTGATCGATTCACAAATAAATTTAAAAAAATCAGAATTACAAAAATATTCATTCATGTACCTATTAAGTCTTTCAAAAATTTTTATCTTGGAAAATATGTTTAAAAATGTCGCGGGTTTATTGCTTTTGTTTTATGATAAGGAATTAGGGATAATTTAGAAGCAAGAATTTCAAGGATATTTGGAAGTTCTTAATGAAAGAATAAAGAGCACAATATATTTCATGGGAGTTGAAAGACAGTAGATGAGTAATAACAAACAGTCAATAAAGAGAGAATCTTACATCTACACTCAAATCTTTTTCCTTTTAAAAAACTTGTTTTTTTTTTGTTTTTTTTCCCATTTTAAGAAACTCTCTAAAATTGTCATAGCATTAGAAAATTTATTGTTTTTAGATCTGGACCCTTGTCAAAGATAACGTTCTGTCTGAATAACTTTCACTCCACTTCTGTTAAGACATGAAGGGAATATTTCATAACTGATGAATATGAGCTCCGCCTTCGCCATTTTCAGAATAAAATAAATCTTTGCAATCAAAATTAACTGAACAGCAAAAATATATAACTAAGTAAATGTGTGCTTTCTGAGCTCTCTTATTATTGACAACATTGCTGGAACTCGGATTCCTTATTTATGCTATTAGGTATATATAAATGTATATCCAAATGGAGCTCACATTCCGCACTTAAGCTGGAGCTCACATTCCTTACATTTACTTGTTTTATACATTTCCTTTATTTTTTACAATATCTTACCCCTCAAACCTGCAATGCAAACAACTTTTTAAAAAAATTTAATAGAACACACCAGCACTTATCTAAACAAATTATTTCAACTGGATCTCAAGTTGTCTGCATTTGCAACAGAGCTCAAAATTCCTCAAATAGGTGTATATATATATATATATTTCGATTGAACTCAGTACAGGTCGAAATTTTTATCCCATTGTCTTGTAATTTGGTACACTTATTTGAATCTTGATAGGAGGAACCGTATTGTTTTTTGATCCAGACTGGTAGGAAGGTGCGTCCAGTACATCTTATTCTGTTGCATTTTTCGAGCTTTAATGATTATAAAATGCGTAATTTTCCAGCAATAGGCACAAAATCTGATAGAGACATTGAATAGGTACATTATATTCCAACATTCTGAAAAATTTTGTTTCAATCGTCTCAACAGTTCATGGGTATAGAAGTGATTTGAAAAAAAGGAGCGCTAGTAGCAGATATATCTTGCTACAGTAATGTTAAAAATAGTTTTTCTTTGGTTTTGTTTTGTTTTTTTTTTTTTTTAACTTGGTTCGATTTTTTTAGAAATATTTTTCTCATTTCATTTGTTTTGGATGTGGAAGATCAATAATTAGCCACTTTGGGACCATATGGCACATGATATTATACGTTTATTTCAGCGAGTTATGCAAATTTGCGTAGTATTAGAAAAATTTGCTAAAAACACCTTGTATAAATCGGACTAAAGAAGAAAGTACAGATTGTTGGGTAATCAACAAATAGCCGAACAAGTTTCCCCGACATCATTTACCTATACTTTCTGAGTACAAACGAAGAATAAAATTCATAACCCCTTTGACTCTCGTTCACGAGTGCATAATTGATAACGCTTAAAAACTTCGGACGAAAGCTAGGAAAGTTGAGCACCAAGTAGAAAACGTTTCGCGTCGAATTTATCCAAAGAATGGTTCACAATTTCTTGAAGTTCTTTTTTTTCTCTCTTTCGTTTCTTCTCAGTTGCTCGTAACCGATGGAGAGGCTTTTTTCTTCAGTTCACAAATTGATGATGTTCTCACAGATAAAAAAAGTTTCTTGTCGAAGGTTACTGTCTCCTCAATTGAAATAATAACTTCAAAAAGGGTACATCACAAGATATCAAAACTTTTAGTTCTGATATTTTCTAAACCTCGATAGTTCACTTCCTGTTTTTTCTACAACGGTTATCACCGATATTTTTTTCTTCCACGCTAGTTAATTGTACCCTTAACAGCTTTTAACAGATGAAATTCAAACAAAAAAACAAAACCAACCAATTTTGAACGAGTACAGTTCCTCTGTCCTTGGTAATAGAAACAATTCAAAATGCAGAAAGATACGTTTGTGAACCTCAAGCGCTAATGAAAATTCTAATAGTGGGAAGTTGAATTTTGGAGCGAAGCAGTTGAGTTACACAGTAGGCCTAATTAAATGAAAATACGATTAAATTGGCTATAAACTGATAAGGATTAAAGCATCGTAGAAGTTACAAATTAACAAATGATATTTGCATTTAACCTTTAAACTCTCTCTCCTCTTAAGACTGGAAATTTTCATGAAAATTACGAATACGAACCCTCGCATCGAAAATAAAGTTTTCGGATTTGATGTCGAAAGAAGAAAAAGTCGAACTCTCATACACAACTCATGTCAAGTGGGTACGCTAAATTCCTTCGTACTTTATTCGCATGGCAGCGCTTCTCGGTCCCACTAATTTTTTACCCCCTCTTTTCCTTTCTTAAAATTTAATTTCACATGCAGCAGGTAACGTTACTTCGAGTCGAAATTAACGAGTTTTTGAAAAATAATTTACTGGTTGAAAGTTGGGTAGAAAAACTATTTAGTAAAAGTTTCGTAGCCTGTGTTTTTGAATCGAACTGAAAACACCAACGTTACGAGTAGGTACGTTACAGATTGTAACTGTTGTAAGTTAGGTAGGTAGGTACATACATATAATTACCTACGCCACGAATGTACTGAGAATAGACTTTTTCTGCAGCTTAAATAATGTTTATAAGAGAAAAATGTTCTGTCTAGTCGTTACACTGAAAATAGTAGTCGTGAAAGTTGACGTTCAATTACACCATATGTTCCTCTGAACAAGACTGGAAGAGGAACCATAAATTCGACCAGAATCGGTAGACTGAAGCGGACTTTAAAAGACTTTCCACTGAAAAACAGCCAAATTCATTAAAACTATACAGATGGATTGACGTAATAATTGTTAATGACTTGACGAAAACCGAGTGATGTCAGACGAACTCAAATCTACGTCGTAATAACAATACGACAACTAACTTAGGATAATATAACAGCCTTGCCACATCGCTACAAATTCTCTCATAAGACCCTCCAAGGAGCAATATTGCAATATATTATCTGCCATCAAGTCAAACATGTTACATATCAGGGGAAAAGCTAGGAGTTACAAACAGCATTCGAAAGGCATAATATAAAGTAAAGCGTTTCAGGGATAACCAAAGATATAATGACTGAAATGAAGCAGCACTTCAACAGCAGCGATTGACGTTTTATATTGGCAAGTTGCGCGAATTAATTTTTTTCCATTAACATATTTTGTTAATGAGTTAATGCAAATTAAATTACTTATTATTGTTCAAAAATATTTCCAACAGACAAAATTACAATGTAGAGAAATTTCCTTCACTAGGTGGTCAAAACTGTTGGCATATGCTTTCAATGCAATTCGTAAATCTTCACTCAATGTGGTCTGCTGATAGGTGATACGAGTATGGCTACACCTGATGACTGATAAACCTCGTAGTAAGCTAATTGGATAGTCTGACTATAATTACATCTGACAACAGGTCAACCCGGAGATGCGACAGTCTGAAGAAAATCGTATTTTCTCACAGTTTACACATATTCCGTTCTCCACATAATGTATCTTGTCATCATCCAAAAGTTCACCTTCCCACACTTCCTGCCTTGGCAGTCGCAATAAAAAAAATGATTAGAGCGATAAAAGCATAAAATAACGTTAATACATAGATTTGGAAACCGATTTACGTTTCTTAAAGTAAGTACTGACGATTTCAGATGGGTGGAGGGATAACTAAGCAGTAAATCCCTCAACAAAAACTCATTATCAGGGCGTGAAGCGATGTTGAAAAATTCAATTCACGAACTTTCGATGAATCGTCATACTAGATTTTTTCCTTTCAAAAGCTGTTTATCGCAAACGTCAAGTAAGAGACGTGTGTTACCCGATAGCTAATTCAAATTTGACGTTCTTCGGGCCACGGTAACAATGGATCACGACAAACGTGATATCAGAGTCTGAAGTTTAGATTCTGCAGTAGCTGAAACAGCATCGTGCACTGTGGATAACAAAAACCAAATCTACAATCCCTTGGCTCTCACATCAAATTGGAGATAATGAGTAGACGTCTAGCGAACATAAAATTTAATAGCCACTAAAAATTGTGTTTCACAACAAAAAGTCGTTTTTTTTTCGATGGGGTATAAAACAACAAAACAAGAAAAAATAACAAAAGGATGAAACACAAAATCGAACGTCCTCAAACACACTCCACTGTACAGAAATACCTTAAAACGACATCGTAAAATGTGAAAAATCGATAAAACGTGGCAAAAAATTTCCAAAATACAAAACCTATGCTAATTTAAAAGTTCGATCTTTTGAGCGTCGAATAATGGGCGCCGGAAGAGGTTGATGGTTTTTTCTAATTTTTCCCCTCTTCCCCTCCATTCCTTTAAATTATCATCGATTGTTTTGCCAAGTTTTTAAAATACGATACTCACTCTCCCCAGTGGTGACAAAATAATAGATACATCCGGCGTATATAATGAACTTCGACTTCGTCGTAATCAACATTTCGTTTTGATAACGTCAAACAAAGTCGTTTTCTTCCCTTCGTTAAAGCTTTCTAATTACTTTTACACGGTATTGTGATTGGTTTTCAACGTACTTTTCTTCGATTTCATTTTGAAAAGAAAGAGAAACCTTACAAAGAACCATTAAAAAGCAAATATTTATCAACGATAATTCTATGTTTAGTGAAATTTATGAAATTATTCTTCGCTTAGGATACGAAATGTTCGAAAGTAAAGAAAATAATTTCACTTGGAGTTATTAACAAAATATCGCTCACAAGGAAACAAAAAACAACGCCCTCACTAAAAGGTTCGACTCGGCCAGTTGACCAATTTAGAGAAAAATGCATGTATACTTATTAGGTAATAATGAAGATTTTCATTTCAAAACACATTAGCTGTGTTCGATGTGATAAAAAATTGGGACCGTGAAAGTTCCAGTTCTCAACGATATCTATTAAAAATGACAGTGTGATTTAGAATGATGGGAATTTTTTCAATTATTTGGTAAAACAAAAGTTATTAATTGAATTTATGAAAACAAATTTTTAAACTGAAATTATTTTCTTGAATATAATATATTATATTTCCCGCAAAGATCCCAAAAATTTAATTTTTCCTTCTAAACATGGTTCATACACACTTCTATTGAAGTTAGTTTTCAGCTTTTATATTCTACATTGTGACTGTCACTTTTATTGGTTTTTTATTTTTAAGAAACTAATTTTTTTTTTTTTTTTTTTTTTGAAAAAACCTGATACACATTGTGAAATTAGTTGTTTCAAGCTTTAAAAATCACGAGGTGTAAAGTTTTAATATTACTTTTCAAATCAATCTCCTAAATATTTTAAATTCAAAATTGAGAAGGAAAACCAAATTTTTCAGAAAATCGTGAAATGATAAAAACATTTTAAATATGTATTTGAAACCTTTTTTAATGAAATAAATATGAGCATTAGTATGTCCTGAGTATATTACACATTTTAAATAACTTTAATATGTTTCATTTGATCTAACAGATCAAGAGATATGACCATTTTTACTGTGCACACATTACGTTGCCTTGGAGTTTAAAACTGAAACAATATTTTGAAACTGCAGAAACTAGAAAACAATTCTGGTTTGACAAAAATGTGCGAAAAACATGTTTTTTACGTAAAAAATCTTTCTTTTTCATTTGGCGCGTCCGTTTATGAAGAAAAGAAAAAATTATAAACTAATTTGCGGAAAATTTTAGTTTCACATTCATATACGGTAGTGGAATAAGTAAAGAACTTAGCACAAATCTTATTTCACCTTCCAGATACATCAAGGAACACGTTCCACAGAAATCAATTTAAGGAATAATTTTTCTGAAGTAAAAGTCTAATATTTTTCCACCAATACCAGAAGAAAAAAATTATAGTTTAAACTAATTAATCAATACCCCGTCAACAAGCAGCAAACTGAGTAAAAAAACTGCCCTAAAAAAATTTGTTGTTCCAGAAAAAGTGCTCCTTGTTCCCTCCCTTGTTGAATCACTGTATAAAACAGAGTTTCTCAAGTAAAAAATAAAAAAAAAAAATTCGTAAAAAATGATACAACTATGGAAAGGCCAGATAAATAACCATAATAAAAAAAAAAGTTTCTTCACTAATTTTAGGGTACAACTGAAATACAATTTTCATAAAGAATACGATGTCTCACAGCTTCAGTAAAAATGATACTAAAACGTGAAATTCAAAATTTGGTAAATTTTTGCTCACATTTATTCTAGCGTTTTAATCAACAAAGAAATTTGGAGATAATACATAATAGCCATCTTTTAATATAGTTATGGTTACCTATACACAAAAAGACTATTTTGGTCCCATTAATTTGAAAAAACAGTCGAAGTGATGAACAGCAAACCTATTTTTCTGCATTTTCGACATATAAAGTGCATTCTACGATATACTGCAGGATCTTATTACTATATAGTTCATACGAAAAACGGGTGAACTCTTTCTTTTAGTTTTATCGGGGTTCATCATGATTTCAAGTTAAAACAACCCAGCACAAAAATGATAAAATTTCAAAAACTTACCTTTTAATGTAGCCTTTTTCAACACTTTCATGGCATATAGAGTCCCGCTATCTGGACCAATAATCTTTCGGACCAAAAATACCTGAACACAGAAAGTGATTTTGTAAGAAAAATTTTGAACTTTTCAAGTCAGCAATGCACTGACCGAAAGATTATCGATTAGAAACCATTAAAAGTAATAAAGGAATCGATTTATACGGTAAGTATACCTTTCCAAATGATCCTTGTCCGAGCACTTTCAACAATTCAAATTGCGAAGGATGAGCCCTATCGTGTCCTTCCTTGACAATATCTTTCAATTCGATTTCTCGAAGCGTTCCCGCACCATTATCTGTCTTCATCTTGGCTCGACTGCCACCACTGGCCATGATATCAGCGTCTTTCACATCGATGTGCATCTTTTCGTTTGAGTCCTGCGAATGAAAAAATGAAACGCAAAAATTTAATTTAGGGAAATAATGAGAAGTAGGTATTTCAATTACAACTATAAAGGCTTCCCCGACGATTTCATCATCGATGAGAACTAAATTTGGAAGTGAAAGTTACAATGTGCGATTACGTTTAATTGTCCTAAGTACAATGTACATAATTGGACTGTATTTATCCACAGGCGGAACAAGACGATTTTCCTGCTAGAGGGAGGGGGAGGGGTTAAAATATCTCCTGATAAATAAAATTTTTACACGATAATTTATTTCACCAACTGCAATATTTCAGGGGTGACTAAATAAGTGAATAATCCTCCTGTGCTATGATATCCCTTCCAAACTGAGCTGATTTTGAAATCAGAATCAGGGGAAGAGAAGTTTGCAGATCAAAATATTTACATTTACGGTAGAAAGGAGTTTTTAAATCTTGTCTCAAATTATACGAGGAAAACAGTGGCAAGAGGTTAGAGAATGGACTCGTTAGAATCAAACAACGAATAATTCGTGATTTTGATTTACGTAGAACATTTTTCTATCGATTAAAAACTAATCAAGTTATGAGTAAAATCTCAAGAAAATTAATGATTCACAAATCATACTTTTCACAGTGATTTTTAAATCAACATTTCCACACATTTTCTGATCCACCGTTGTCCCGATTTCTTGATACATTACTACGCAGAGTGATTCCAAGTTTTCAAATCATCCGAATTAAATTCTGATATAATAGAACGACACTAATAAAACTATTTTAGTTATTTTTTAAATCACTTTTATGGACTTAGCACGATTTGGAAATGGCCAATTCATACTATAATTTTTCGCAGTGATGGTTAATTTCAAACACGTACGATAATGCAAATGAAAAGAAACCATGAATTTTAAATAAATTCATACAACTGTTTCATAATAAATTTTTAATTTAAAAAAATTATAAAAATTACAAATTTATTAGTAACATTAAAAATATCACAGATTTTCGACATTGTTGAACTGAAATTTTTATAAATTTCGTAAGAAATCGGGGCTTTCCGAGAGGGAGAGGTGAGTGTTTAACCCTTTAACTAGATTTCAGTTGACGAAATTGTGATGCAATTGGAAAAATGGTATAATCCATAACATTTGTTTTTTGCTTGTTAATTTTTTTGTTTTTCGAAAATTAGCAATTTTTCTTTAAAAAAATTGGTTGAATTGGGAATTTCAACTCTTTCCTTGGTTAAACTGCTTCATAGAGCCACGACAAAAATTTTCTGAAAGTCGGAAGATCCTCAGAATTTAAGCAAAATATCCTGTTTTCTCTCCCTTTAGAATCGCGAATTACAAGAGAAAATTCAGTAACTTAGTAAAGTCGGCCAATTCAAGTACGGAGCTGAAGACAGAAAATTAATTTATTCGATGCTTATTCAAAATAAACACCTGATACCATAGTAGGTATCTGAAGATAGATATGAGCAGAAGCGTAGAACTCGATTAAAATGTCACGATTTTTCAAAACGAATTTAGTAAAACAATGGATCGGGCAAAAATGTCGGTATATGGGTATTTTCTCTATTCAATCTATATAAATAAAAATGAATGTCAAAATGTGTGTCATAGATAATCTCAGAAACTTCTGGACCAATTTTTCTAAAATTTTCACAATAAATTTGTTTTATTCCGAGGAATAATGTTACGTATTCATCTCCGAAGTGTCTCGCTACTTGGGTGGAAAATTTGTATTAAAAAAATAAACGAAAAAGGCCGTTTTTTAATTTGCAGCCAAAAATTCGTTGTTTGCAGCGAAGAAAAAATAAAGAGGAATATCAAAAAATGAAGAAAAAATTAGTGTTCCCATTTTGGAAACTCCAGACACATTTTTCATTATCAATTTTAATGTGTGTTACATCTTTGGACACGTTTTTTGAGGTGCTGATTTCAAATTTGGGGTTCATTTTCTCATTTGACCCATTCCTCTGCCTCTAGGGAGCTCTGAAAATGGGTAAATTTCGACTTTCTGCATTTTTAAGAGTAATACATCATAGGACATGTTTTTTCAGGCGCCAAGTTCGAATTTATGATTCATTTTTTCATTTAACCCATTCCTCTATCCCCAGGGGCCTCTGAAAATGGGAAAATTTTATTTTTTACATTTTAATGCGTGATACATCACTGGAAATGTTTTTTAAGGGGCTTAGTTTGAATTTGGGATTCACTTTTTCATTTGACCCATTCCTCCACTCTCATGGGGATCTTTAAAAATCCAGTTTTGACTTTTTACATTTTTAATGTGCGATAAATCACCAAATTTTTTTTTTTTCATTCTTTTTGACACTACTGCAGCCGGTCACAGACACCTTTTTATTTCCTACTCCCGTAGTAAAAATAGAAATGTGTCCCGCATTAAATTAACCAGTCCACGTGGATAATGAATCTTTTTTTTCTTTTTTTTTTTGGTTTTCAATTTATATCACAGTACGAATAATAACTGAAAAGAATCACATTCTTTACCTATTGTGATGTATCAGTTAAAATGTTTGACTTTTTCCAAGTTCAACGATATTTGTTATTCGAATCAAAAAAAGGGTGAATAAAAAATTAATTGATAACAAACTTGAATTTTATTTTTGCAATAGCGAAGCATTGCAGGGTGAACTTAATAATATAATAAAAACGTACCGGGTGACGAAGGTAAAATTGTCACTGGGCAAGATATTTGTCTATACTCGTGGGGCAGCATTTTAAAACGAGGATGGAGAAACAATAAAAATAAACGGGGAAAAGGAATATGCTAAACGATTTTTTGTGATTTGAAAAAACTCAAAAAAAGCACGCCAATGTGGAATAAGTATAGAGCAGCCGAATTCAGAGTCAAAAGATAAAAACTGGAGACAAAATTTACAACAAAATAATACGCCCAACTGGTAAAAGCTGAAATTGTAAAAAAAAAAGACAGAAAAAAAGATTTTCATTTCATTCAATCACTAGTATGGGAGTGCATGTGCGAGGAAAAAGGTTCGAGGACAAGGGAAACGTGAAATTCGATCGTTAATTATTTTCGCAAACTAAATGATACGTAGAAAAGGGGTTCGTTTTTACCAGAGTTGCTGAAATGGCGAGGAGTCCAAAGTGGAAATGGAGATCTGTCGTTTTTCAAACTTAATGAGCTCTCGCTACACAAGCCTCTTTTAAAATGGAACAAGTAAATCGCAAGCAAAAGTGAAAAAACCCGCATAAAACTGTATTAAAATTTCGAATCGATACAATAGGGGTTCGAGTGATTCTGACAATAGAGCAACAGCAATTAGTGTTCACCTTGTCAAAGAAAACATTTTGACATATGAACACAATCTTAGTTCTGAATAGTAAGGGGAACAAATTCAAACTGAAAATACCATTCGTAAGGTGTAATAAATTACATTTAAATTAGGGGTGAAAAGCTATTAAGAAGCGAGAAGGTGAAAATCATTTTTGGAAAAAATTATAACCAAAATTTATAATTGATCTGCTGATACTCCATTTGACGACGTCCACAGCTGAGATAAATGGCTTTTCCCATCCCATCATTCACAACCATACACTAAACAACGCGTAACACCCAATGGTATTACCACCCTCTGCGTCAACTAATTTTAGTCTTAGTAGCTGTACAGCGTACACAGCAAATTTAAAAAAAAATTCGCGGAAAATTAGGTGACTGTTTTTACCATCGTGACCATAACCACACACATGTCAACGTTCTTCAATTTTTCGAATTCTTTGGCTTTTGAATAGTTAAATGATCGTTATAATATTCTTCAAGTACACATAGGCTATTTGAATTCTGTCATTATTTGGCTGATTTTGATAAAGGGATTCTTTTTGATATCACATATCTTAATAGTATAAAAAATCTACAAAAATAATCCTCAAAATAAATTTAGTCAAAATGAATTTTTAATGATAGCTTTTATTAAGACGGCGTAACACGTTGCCTCATTAGGTGTACAGTGGTGGATTCCAGTGCAAAGGTTGTGCGTGAAACTTCAGAGATGAAGCCACGATAATCAGTACTGAAGTTTAACTTAAGTATAAGAAATGTTTGAAAATACGGAAGATAGATATGAAAGAAACTGCCCTAAGGCAAGAGCAGATAGAACTCAGCAAAGATAAATGTCTACGTATTTCCTTTCATTATCCTGTAAAATTAAGAATTAATAAGAGAAGCTATTGAAAAAACGTGGACGATAGTGGGAATCACCAGCGAGGAGGTAAAAATAAAAATAAGCTTCATCCTTTTATTTTTCAGTTTTTTTTTTTTTAAACTTTAATTTTCTCTCCGATTTCAACATCTAAAAGCGTACAGCAAATCCAGCAGGCGTCAATTATCTTCCAAATGAGGTGGATAAATATAAAAGAATAGATTCAAATCAAACTATGTCTTGTTGAACTTTAACATGTTTTATTCCATGGTATATATAAAATTATGCGCAAAAATTTGCGAACCTATTTATCATTATTTTTGATCTTAGCTAAGTGCATTTCAAAACTGCTTATAATATTCGTCTAAGATAATAATGAAACGAAAATAGAGCAACATTCTTTCATTAAGAGCTAAAGATGTTCAGAATTTGTAAATAAAGGATTTTATTCAAAAGTTTTTGTTAGTTTTTGGACGAACGAGAGGGAAAAATAACATTCTCAGATAATTTGAAAAAGGAAAAAAAAAACCTTTTTGACCCAAGTCTTACACACTACAGAAAATAATTTGAAAAAATATACTTATTTGGCGTATTTTTGAAGTCACCTCCAATAACTAGGTACCCTAGTGAAATATTAAAATTTTCATTTAAAATGATAAAAATAGTGATTATAATTTTAGTTTTTTCATTTTGTTCAAATTAGTTAGTAGGTTTATAAGTGAATGAATGTAAAAGCAACAAATGAACGGAAATTATTGATACCGTTAACAAAATAAGACCATATTGCGACAATTTTGACCGATGGCCGTACTAGGAAATAAACAACTTTACTGCACCATCAGCAAAGTTTCTTCATCACGCATAAAATCAGAAAAATGAGTTACTGTCAATGTCAAGTCGTTTATATTTGTGCCATATGTTACTCAAATTTTATCAACTTCTCATCACTTCAGGAACTTTGAAACATTAATATTTTAAATCTTAGAATAGATGTCATTTCAAACAATAATACATAAATAATAAAAAAACAAAGTTTCTGTTCCATTCCAGGCGATATTTCGTAGGGAGCATACAGTAATATTTTTTCAAATACCAAGTCAGTGGGTAGTAATTTTATGGCAAAGGCTGAAAATTTTATGAATTAATAGCCATAAACTATAGAATAATAAAAGCGAATTCGCGGGAAACGTTTTAAAGAAGCTGATAAAAAACTCTAGCGCAGTAAGCCTCGCTAGAAAATGTAGGTTTTAGATAAAATAGATTATGAATTTTGATGGTCACATTAATTGTTTTATGTGTACATGATATGTTATAATTATATGAAATTTGTTAGCTGCTGAAAAAATATTAGACAATATGAAATTTAAAAGCATTTTTTCTTGACAAAAAAAAAAAAAGATAAAGTATAGTAAATAATTATATAATTTAAAATAAAATCGAAGAAATAGTTATAAAAAAAAAAAAAGAAAGAAAGAAAAGAAAACATGAACATGTGGATAACTTTTGTACACAGGAAAATTTATGAAAATTAGGAAAAAAAGAGGAAGAACCAAGATTTACCGAAATAACCGTCTGGTTGATCCGCATAAAAATTAATAGCATGCTACAATAAATTCTAATAAATATTTGCTCCAAATTTCGTATAATTATATGGTTCCAAAATTCCGCATTTTATGACCAAAATAAAAACAAAAAAAGGGGTATCAAAAGTACCGTACGGCCAATCCACGCCAAAATTTGTTGTTTACTACGATGAATTAAAATAAATATTTATTCTGAATTCCGTGGCTATTGGTGCAAAACTGAGCATTTTATAGCCAAAATAAAAACAGAAATGGCGGTATCGAAGTATTGTTTGCCCGATCCGCACCAAAATCAATAGGTCTGGTCTTTGGCTTAATACAAATGTTCGTACCAAATTTCGGGATTATCGGATAAAAATTGCGACTTGTACCGAGGGAACAAGAAATGGACTTATATATATCTATTTATGTACCTATGTATCTATCTGTATACATATGAGTTATTGGTGTTAAAATACTTCTCAGATCATGAAACGAAAAACGTACCTACCCCGAACCCTGGAGGTTAATACCACACCAAACGTAATAAGTAGATTTTCTAAACAAAACCTACTTAAAAATGGTGGTACCGGAAGTACCGTCTGGCCGATCCGCATCAAAATCAATAGGTCCGGTACTTGGCTTAATACAAATGTTCGTACCAAATTTCGTGATTACTGGATGAAAATTGCGACTTGCACCGTGTGAACAAGAAAACGGAATATATATCTATATATATATATGAATTTAAGTTATTGGTGCCAAAATTTCTCCAAGTCATGAACCGAAAAATGTACCCACCCCCGACCCTGGGGGCTAATACAGCACAAAACGTAATAAGTTGATTTTCTAAAGAAAGAGACTGATAGTGGATTGGAGAAGTATCGTGAGTCATATAATCGAAATCGTAAAACCACAACTATCACATCAATCAGGCTGTTTTTCGAGCCATTCCTGCATGAAATAATCAACTTAGGCGTGCACGGTTCTGATATCTGATCCAAATAAAATATGCCCCAAACGAAAATGAAAGTTTTCTTCGTAAAGGTAGGAACTAAACCATTAAATTTAATGAATTACACGAAGGAGGAGAATATCATCAGGAAAAAACGGTGTTTTAATACGATTATTACTTTATGACAAGAACAACTGGAGGAAAAATAGTTAGATACTCAAAAACTTAAAAATTAACACTTTGTCATTAAGATGAATCAATGGGTTTTTCTAGGTGTTGAACTTCATAATCGCATCGCAATTGATCGAGTTACAAAATAGCCAAACAGGAAATAAGTTGCATTCCACTAAAATGGGTATGTTCGAATTAATGAGATTGAATCGTAAGTTCTAAATGATGAGACATCAGCTGTAATTTAAAACCATATAATATTCGGTCAGTGATCATTATTGCATTCTTAAACTCGGTGACAGATACAAATTTACCATCTATCACAATCAAAACTCAAGAATATAAAACATAGGTTTTGAATTCTGAGAAAATGATAATGGTAGCGGACAAAAACATTAAAGTCCTAATCAGACTTCACACTTTCCCTTTGTCCCCATTACCCATCCGTTTACCTTCAACACCTCAAATATCTACTTAACTCTCCTTCTCCTTCATCCGTAATTCACAATATTATCTCTTCATTTGATGCTCCAATCACTATTTTCTTCAATAAAGAGTTTTACACATTAACTTAGTATGGTTAAAACATTTTTGTCATACTCGATCTTAATCAAAGATTATTAATTCAGAAAAAAAGAAAAATTAATTTAACAAAGCAACATCACGAAAAAATTCATAAAAAAAAACTCGTCTCACTTCTCATTCAACACGAGGCCAAACTGTTGATATTGAACAGCAGAAATATTTTATATAATCAAATATTTAACCAAACAAAAAACACAAAGCAAAACAAAAAAATGAGAATATAAATCACAATAGCTTAATACCATATTATAGTGATAATTTCAATATACAAATCACACGTACGAAGCAGGTTTCAATTAATAACTGATTTATGATCCATAACAGGCTAGAATAATTAGTAAATACTATTTCATGTTTATGGATTCTATTTACCAACATTTTTGAAGATAATCTTGTCTGAAGAAAAAGTGAATGCTTAAAAAGGTAAGTTTTTCACTCGTATGTTGACTTTTTGGAAGTATTGTGCTAATATTGAAAAGAGTAAATTATTTTCAAAATATTTGCCATGATACAAAAAAATTATTGGCAGTATTCAACAGAATTTATAGTTCAAATCTGTAGTCAAAGGCGGATACAGTCTTTCTGAACAAATAGGGAAAATGTGAAATTGTTAAGAGAAAAATCTGGATTTTGAAGGAGTTGTGGTGATAAAGAGAAAAACATAGTATTCAGTTGGATTTTTTCTTTTTTTTATAAGGAACGGAGGGCAATCGCCCCCTTCCCCGCCAATGACCGTAATAGTTTATCGACTTATCCTTATTAATCACAAATTTATTCAAACCATTTTCTCTTCAACTGGTCAAGCAAGAAAACCTGAATAAAGGATATCACAGAAAACTAGTTTTACTTATTTATTTTTTTTAATTGGAATACAGTAAACTTTACTGCGGATGATGACAAAGTAAAAAGATATGAAAAGACAAGAAAATTTGTAGGACTTGCATAAGTAAATGTACCAAATGGAGTGATTTCTTCCAATCTTAGAAAGTTAGAGCTAGTCCAAAAAGTTAATGAGAGAGGTAGAAATCACTTTATCAAGTTCCATTTTTGATAGTAGTTGAACAAAACAGGCTACAAGCCAAAATAGAAGAACATATGGAGAAAAAATGTCAAATAACAAACTCCATTCTTCAGAAGAAGAATGCAATAGATTATTATGTTTTGAAAATTCTATGGATACCTCAATATGAACAAAAATATCAGAATAAAAAATTAAAAAGCACAGCAAAAATTCTTGAAGAAAGCAAAGCAACTGGTGGAAAACTTAAAGCTCTAAAGTGGAAAACAAGGATGTATTTACCTAACAGAAGGAATGAATCAAAAAATCTAAATAAAATAAGGAAAGTAGAGAGCAGGATTGGAACCGAGGGGAAAATTCATAAGGAAAATACGTCATCTGTTATGTATTTTCTTTAACCGACCTATAGTCGAGTTTTGTAATATCAGCAATAAAATCGAAAGCGAATGAAAATTACTCAACCCAAAAAAAGAATAATAAAATCCAATACCAAAACTTTTGAACTGATTTTGCTGGTGTGACAACTACATTCTCACGTCAAGCTACAGGGATACTAAAATCGACTTTATAACAAACTCTCCCACACTTTTCCATGAAAAAATCAATTATTATTATTATTATCAAGATTAAAGATTCAATAGAATTAGAAAAAAAAATTGAAATCTAAACTGTGGGGACAATACTCGTATGAGGTAATAGGGGCTCGCACCCCTCGACAACAGTTGCCGCCCAAAGGCTGGCAATAATCGTCTTTATGACGTTAAACAAATTTAAACTGGTACGTTTGTATGTTCGTACTTGTACGTACATACAGGTAAGATACATTGCAAGGGCCGAGATCAATTACCAGATAACGATCTCGGTGATGTCACAGCCCAGTACCAAACGCACTGCGTCGTTTCTTATCACCTCGACAGAGGCATGAAACGACGTAACGCATGACATAATTACGTACATGTACGTATGCATGTGTGTCTGTGTGTGTGTGCCAAATTCTGTATATAAACTCTCAGAACTGGCTCAAAAATCGCCAGTGTTTGCCGAGGATTTGGCTCTCCCATACTTAATTGTATGAAGTGGCAGAACACGCAAAATACTGTTGAAAACCTTCCAGTGTGAATATCTCTCACAACAAGGTATTCCACAGAAACGTATTATGAGAATAAGCTTAACTGGGCCTAGCAAAGACCATGAATATGAAAAAGAGCATATTACAAATTAGCTTTCAACTACTGACTTCATTTTACAAAAGTTTGTGAATGTTTATGAATTTTTCATTTTAATTGCAATAATTACAAGCCTCATATTTATAGAGAAGCAAAATAGATTTAGATCAGATCAGCTGAGAGATTATTATTTTTAAAGAGAGAAAAATTCATGAAGATAACAATAAACCAAAGACGTCATTCGAAGATAATTTGTAAGGAATTCAGTAGCACAAAAAAAAAAAAAAAACAACAAATACCAAAACAAAAATTCTAAGTAAAAACCACTTGTATTTTCGAAGGACGTAAATAATTCTCTGATGAAATAAAATACACAGGGCCATAATACATTCTAATATGAAAACTTTCGACTCTTCAATTTTGGTCTCTTGAAGATCAAATAAAATGAGTGCGAATTCGTGTAATACGATTAATGGATAAACAAATACTAATAAAATTACTGGACCAAGAATTCATTTAAACTGGAATACGGAGGACGGAAAAAAACAGTTTTAGCTTCAAACTCAAAAAGGAGTCATTTAAATGTTCATCATTTTACAGGTTTCAATGCTACATACATGTATTTCAGCGCGGAAATTGATTTTGGGTAGAAAACTAATGCATATTAGACTTTTGAACTGTATTACGTGCACATCGTTTCGAGTGTCAGGTACACCATCTCCGAGAATTATGAACATTTGCGAAAATACCGTTAAGATTTTAAGATGCATCAACGGAGTTGCAAAAAATATTACTAATATTCTGACAGAAAATGGAATAGCTCTCACTGCGCTATAAACAGAATTATTTTTCAAGTCGTGTTTTTTAAAAGTTTTTTTTGAAACATTAAATTACCAAGAACTTTTCCCTTGAATTTGATGAGTTGAATTGAAAATTAATTACCTACACAAATATGCCCGAATAGCAATGGCGAATTTAGTGAACATGCTGATAATACGCTTGTTCAAATTTGCCACCCTCATTATTTTACAAGTATTACTATGGTTACCCAATTCATGGTTGTGAAAACACGATTACAAAAAAGTAACAAGCATAGAATAAAGATAGGTACCAAATCAAAAGAATTTACACCAATATTTTACATTCTAAATTTTATATTTTTCTAGTCGGTACCTCTGAACGTGAAACAAACTTAGGCACATGAGCAAAAACGATATTTAGGTAACAACAGCGACTTACGCATTATAATTATCTTAACAAAGTTTTATCTACACGTATTTATGTTTATGTATAGATATAATTGATAATGCAAAAAATGTACTTAAGTTACTTGTGACTTATAAATTACTCATGGTGCTGAAGAAATTTTTAAAGGGTTATTTTTATCTTTTCGGAGCATTTATTCATATTTTTTGAGAGTTTTTCTCTATCACTAGCTTCAAGTGCGAGGCTTCCGACAGTTGCCTGAGTCTGTAGGCCATAAAGTCGGCTCTTTTTTTGTTGTCACTTATGGCGCACGTTGATTATACCTAACAATTCGAAACAAGTTTGAAGCCGATAAACTACTCGCTTTCATTCAAGGCGCATTTGCATTTTCAAACTAACTAAAACTGCTTCTTTGCAAATTGAAACAGTAGTCATCAAACCATCCTTGCAGTTTCAAACTTTGGCACTAACATATTACTCACAAATTAGCATCGAGTTTGTAGGTACCAAAGATCATTATGTGTGCGATTTCATTAGTTCGGGTGAAAATATAGCTGCTGCAAATAATAATATTCCGAAATCATGCAATATTTAAAATACGAGTAATATGATTTTTTTTCCTTAAAATATTGATTTTTTACTTGAATAATTCATTGAATTTTCTCGCACAAGGAGATATGTCATTAGCGAGCTGTATACTAACGGAATTCAGGCACAATACTCATGAGAATAAGTGAAAACAGATTTAAATAAAAAAGGTAAATTTGATTAATTTTTTAAGAAAGCAAATTTGTACACCAAAGAATGCTCCGCCGCACAATATCAAACATAAATATTTCACGTCTCACCTTTTATATATGAAATAAAAGGGTTTTTGTGATGCTATACGACTAAATCGAATTTCAAAATAAAACTGGACGCATAATTTGCGAAGCATACGGAAAGACGTCCTTAATTTTTCAGTCCACCACCAGTGTCGGGTATTACGGGCTCGATATTCTCGACTGTTGTTATTATTATTATAATACATTTCCTGTAATTTTTTTACAAACAGACCGCGAAAAAGTACACAATGAAATCGTTGGCCGTCGTCATGCACAATATGATGACAACTAAACACGATCAATACGGAACGTTCTTTTGGATTAAAATCAAAAGAATTTAAAAAAAAAAAAAAAAAATTATACTTAGGTAAGTACATTGAGAAACAGATTTACACGAATTGAAAAATGAAAACCAAAATTACATTCTTACCTTCCTCCAAAGGCTAGATACCTCTTCCGATATCGATTTCAGCAGTTTCATCAAAAAATTTACCGGAATCGAAAGCGGCAGACAAAACGGAATCATTTAGAGTGGATTTTCCTTTTGATTAACGGGCGACTGAGCAGGTCGGTGTAAAACATTAAACGTGAACACAAACACGTGGACGATTCAAGTATTTTAAGAAAAGACGTATATGTTATTCGCTTTGTTTACCTGAGGGGTAAAAATAATATTTGCGTTTAGTTTTGGGGGGAGGACACATTGAATAAAACATTCACGAACGAATGAAAAATTACAACTTATAGCGAATTCGGCGACCGGAGCTTTTGAGCACTATGTCAATTAATTGACTTCGAATACCATAATGAGAACATCACGACGAATTTAAGTAGCATCGAAGGTGAAAGCAGATACCTAATAATAATTTGACAGCGACGTCATACCTTCGAAATGTACACGCAGGCGACGACGGAAAAAAAAGAGCAATAAAATAAAGAGAAAAAAAGGGTGGTGGTGTAATTATCCGTTATCAAAAACGTTCGTTTTAGATTGTATAGACGACTTGGAAAAATTGATCAAAATTGCCAGAATCATCGATTTTTCGCCAAAAAGTTATTAATTATTTATCCGTTCATCTATTTATTCTATTTTTCACAGATCCCCATCGCCCTTCCAGGCCATAAAAGTATAGGTGGCATTTGTTCAAGATTTGGGAAAAATTGTGCAGAGGATGCATGCCACTCGGCATAATTTCACATCAAATGTTGAAAAATCTGTGACAGCTAGGATCAACTGAAGGTCATGGCTTTCGAAAAAAGTTTGAATCCCAAATGTTTCATCTATAGCTAATAATACATAAATTTTGAAAAAAATTTCTGTCTGGCCAACTACTTGCTTTATTCAACAAGGAATGAAAAAAGTTGAAGTTCTTTTCGTAAAATTTGATTAGGTATATATAAAAATAGAGGCTTCTAGAATTTTAACTGTACTTTATTTCATCCAGATCAGTTGGTTAGAATCTTGTACAACATAATTTCCCTTCATTTAACAGCTATTTTTTATTGCTATTATAATTATTTTTTAAATCTACAAACAACGAATTGCGACTATGTCATCATTGAAAATCAAAATAACTGAATTTTTTCAATAATAATATACTACAATATTTTTCAGCCCTAGTTAATAACTGGAAGTCCCAAATAATAAAATGAAAACAACGAAATGAAGGAAATACGGATAAGTGTGAATGGATAATTTAAATAAGTTCAAAAGGTTCATAAGGAAATGATTGTCAAGTCATTATCATGCGCGAATCTTCAGAATAAATTATATCTCGGACCCTTCATTATTGGAGGAGAAATGCGGAAAATGCAAAAGTTTCAATATTATATGTATAATGGATATACTCTTATTATAGTATATGATGCATACTCCAAAACTGCAAGTCAGAAAAAAATGCATTCCTACATATAAGTGGTGGACTATTTGCAACCATGAAATATATTCACAAAATCACATCATCCTTTACGACCAGTATGTGTCAAAACAGACTTTGTTTTCAAAACAACTATTCACTATCATAATTATGACATCAAACACAAAAATGATATACTTACACTTAAATATGATAACATTTCGTATTGAATAATTATTATGATTCCTCACCACAATTAATATTATTCATTAACACAAATTGACGAGAGACTGTATAAAGAAATCACGAAAAATGGTCCTGAATTTGAAAAATGAATCAAGATTTGAAATTTTTCAGTTTCGAAAAGGCGAGTCATTGGGAGTTGTATTAGTTATTCCGGAATTTAAATAGAATTAGGTATTCTCCATATAATTCAATAAACTTCAACAAAATAATGTAAGGCAGAACAAAAATTGTACTACGCTTAATAAACGGTGTGCAGACATTCGACTTACACTTGTACCAAAAATTTAAAAAATGTTTCCAGCGTTACTCAAATATTTGATTTTTACAATTCTAAACATTTCACGAATCTTGGCAAAAAAACGAAGGGTAGGTTCAAGGTCTGCGAATTTGTGAAGCCGACAGAAAACTCTCCGAACATAGGAAAAACTTGACACGAATTCCATTAATGATGGATGTCTGGTAAATTCGGAAAACAGAAGTACTTATCCAGATTCCATCGTGGAAAATAGTTTGTGGACTACGAAAACGAGTACATGCACAATAAATTATGTTCGCTCCATAAATCAGCGGTTTAGAACCACGGATACGTTTTTAGGTAAATGCATACCACACATGATCGCACTGTGTAGATGACGTCAAAGAGATGAAAAACAAAAAAGTTTGCTTCCAGTCTCCAGATAGGTAAATAGAAAAACAGAGTTGAAAATCGAACAATAACGTTTTTTCTCTATTAATTCAAAATATTATTTTTTTAAATATACAGAAAAGTTATTTGTGATACAAGTGCGTAAAGTAGACCACGCACGAGTGTCACTCACTATTTTTTGCAACGGACTAAGAGAACAAAGTTTCACCAAGAAAAAAAAAATTTGAAATGGTATTCAAACAGTGCAAGAGCAGTAAATTTTTCATTAATTGGCGTTTTTCTTGTTCGTTTCAAAATTCGATGAAATGTAGATTCAAGTACATTTCCTCTTCTTTCCAGCCGTAGCAACCCTAGCTTTCCAGCTTAAATAGCGACTAAGAAATTATTGATTAAAAGAGGAGAGGTCTCTAGATTCCAAAAAACGGCTAATTTTCTATTAATTTGCATGTTTTTTGTTCGTGTCAAGTCAAGACATGACGGCATAAGAGTAGGCAACCAGCAAGTATTTGGTACGTAATTTTAATGTTTTGCCCGAGTTCATTAATTTAGAATACATTTAATAAGAGTCATCCGTTAAATTCCCAAGGATAGCGTACATAAAAGTAATTTGAAGTACATTATGTGATAAACCATGGTTGCCTATTTAGAAATCATTGTTCTTAACTGGGGAGCCATTCCACTAACATTTTACGTCATTTCAGCTACTTATGGCCTTCACGCCTCTTTTTATGTGGCGTAAAGTCCTGCAAGAATCTTACGGCAAGAATCTCGGGTAATCATCCTCTGAGTTAAAAGTTTGCTCAACTGGCGTAAGTGGCTGCAACGAAGTAAAGTGTAATGGAATAGCTTCCCTGGTCCGGTACTGTATATATGTAGTCAAAGTTAAAAAATTATACGGAAAGCAGATTCGATAAACTTTTTTCTTATTTTAGCAATACTAACCTCAGCTCTCAAGCTCAAACAGTCGCTGAGGTATCATTGAAAGAAATATAAGAGGTTTCTAGATTCCAAAAATCAGCCACTTTTCCATTAATTAGCGTTTTTTTCGTTTATTTTCAAACAGATAAAAATGATTAGAAAATTAATTTTGCAAATTTTATCCTCTCTCCAATAATACAAATCCCATCTCACTAGTTTAAGCAAAGGCGGAATCATTAAATGAAATAAGAGAGGTTTGTCACAAAATTGAAATGTTGTGTTCAACTGATGTGGCAACTTGACAATCAGTTTTTCACGAAATCTGGAAGTGCAGAAATTTCATACTGTTGGACAAGACACAGGCCGCATGCCGAGCAAAGGCTAAAGACGGCGATTTAATAGTCTAATCGAGTCCCAAGCAGCGCATGCGCGAAATTTTTTTCCAACATTTTGGTAAAATTTCTTACTACATGATTAGTTAATACTCATGAAAACGTCGGTTTTTTCGAGACTTCACTTATAGAAGTGTATCATTTTTTTTTCCAACGATTTCGCTGAATTGCAAGAACTAAAAATGTTTCTGCGCTTTTGGTATTCAAAAATTTTTTTTTCGACCGAAGTTTTTCACGTTCAGCAAATGCTGAAAATTAAAAAATTAAAACAGATGCACCCACAAACAGAACTTAATTGGACAGTCTCAAAAGAGTTGATCTCAAAAACATTTTCGAACAGTAAATTTTTTGAGCACAGATAGGAAGCCGATACAGAGTTATTTTTCAAGTTGGGCTTTGTTCTTCATATACATACACACGTTTTAAATCATTAGACCAGAAGGGAAAGGAAACATTAACGAGGCCTCTAAACTTTGGTTTCGGTGCTCCGAACTAATATGGTACTTTAAAATTTTCAGATGTCTTTACCAATGTAGGTACCTATATTTATTTTTTTTATGATTTCAATATTTTCATGTCATATGAATCACTATCAATCAATTCGTTGCCTTGTTTGGCACTTATCGCCTTTATTTAACCATTATGTTATAAAGAACTAGATATTTATTATCAAATTTTTGGTATCATAAAGTGAACTTCACACCCAAATCCAAGTAGTTGAAAAGTGACAGGGTTGATTCTTTTCCTTACGAAAATGCCTTATGTTAGCATAATTTAATTACAAAAAATACTAAGAAAATTATAGGGCAAATAAATTCTTCCCCATTAAAAGCTTTTCTTTTCGTTTTCTATCTGAAAAAAAAGCACGTTTCAACCTAATTAAAAAAAACAAAAAACATGCATATATACACTACATACATACACAAACACACGCACACACACACAAACACACATATATATATATATATATTTTTGCATACCTTTTCGGCCACGATAACAAATACTAAATTAGAGCAATTAAAATTATTAAAACTTTTGTTTAACGTGACTCTTTCACATTCGTAAATTTTATTCGCACTCATTTAGCTTCATTGTTTCCCCCACTATTTCATAATTTTTAAACGAACACTTCCTCTATGCAGCTGCTGCTTTTCAGTTTAGATTCATCCGAACTTCAATTCACAGAACTTGAGGGATAAAAAACTGGTACGATAGTGAGAAGAAATAATTATTAAATTCAATTGACGGGACGGAATGATTAAGAAGAATCCCAGCAGTGATGAGATGGAAATTAACAGGTCATCGATTGATAATGAAAAAAAAGAATATCGAAGATTCTTTTCTTTCCATACAGTCCAGTTCAATGAGGCGGTTTGAAATGGAATTTATGTCTAAAAAAGTTTGAAAGCCTCTGAAGTGGGTGAGAGGTGGTTGCCAGAATAAGTAACAAAAATTCACCACCCCTCCTGCTTTCATCAGAGATGGGGGATTGAAACGTGTGACTGTTTTTAGATTTTAAAACTTTCCTTAATAACTAAGCGATGTAAAATTAATACAAAAGAAAAAAAAAAAAGAACCTTTGTACAAAAATAATGTGCATATAATTTGAAACGAAAGGGTTTCTAGATATATTGTTTTCGTAACTATCAGAGGAGCTGAAATACTGAGACATCCGAAAAATAATAAAAAAACTTGTACTTCTCGTATTTTTATATTCTTTCACAGCCTTCATACAATTTTACCAATGGATCATTTCTATGATTGAGAACACCACGGGCGATGATGCATAAGCCTACGTAATTACGTATTGATGGAAAATCTCACTATGAAAATTTGTTTGGCCATCTTCATGTATACGCTCATTTTTTGCTTCTCAATAATAAGAAAACTGTAAATAGATTATTATGATTTTGGAATAAAAAGTCATCCTTCATCAATCTGTATCTCAGCCTTTATGATAGTTATGAAAAACATGTACCACAGAAACTTTTTTGTTCCAAATTTTTCGTACATTGTGATTAGACTAACATATTTGTATAATCAAATTATCGCTTAGTTATCGAGAGAATTTTGAAAATTAACTGTAGTCACATGTTTCAGCCCCCTTTTTTAAAGCAAACGGTATGAAAGGGAGAACTTCCATCGCTCACTGAGACCACTTAGCGTCAAACCTTTTGTAGACCTTAGTTCCATTAAAATCTCATTTTTGAAACACACCTGACTGGGCTACATAGAGAAGTGACTTATAGCACCTGCGATGAAGATGAGTAACAAAACGAATTTGAATTTTCGTCACCAAAACATGTAATTAATTGGTATGTTCTTTTGACAAAAAAAAAAAAGTGCGAACTCAGTTCAAGAAAGGTTTAGAAAAAGTGTAGAAGGTGTATGGAAATTACATAAGAAATTATCAATTTTTTTATGACCAATTATATTACAGTTATATAAACTATTAGACAAGTTGACGCACTCTGATAAGAAATGGTTTCAAAAGTCATTCGGAAAATTTTATACCACTAAGTAAGCGCTAATGTCTTTTGCGATTCAATTCCCTCCACTTTGAAGAGCTATGCATGTGTACTGCTAGAGGGATAATTTGTTCCAACTACAAACTGTTGCCAATTTTATTACACTGGTATAATGGGAGTGCGTCAACTTGTATAAATAGTCTATATAACTTTAACTTATATCATAAATTTCAAGCCAACTTTATTATCAGCTTATGCAATTATTACACTTTGTTTTCTGTTGAGCAATTTTTATGTTTCAATCGAAAATTCATTCTCTAGTGAAGTAATACTTTTATGGATATGAACTGACTGTCAATTTGTCAGCCTTTGGCGCCATTTTTCCCTAAAAAAAATAATTGTATTCTCATTTCCTAGTTATTTTTTTCTGTTCTTTCAAAACTGGTTTACAAAGGAGGATTAATTTTTCTTTCGAAAACGTAGAAAAAAATTGTATTTGAAACTTATACCCCCCATGGTAAAATTCATAAATACATCATAAACCACTGAATTTCTTTAAAAAAAAAATTCCGAATACAGCGGTGAACGTATGCTTTTATTGCTCTATGTGTATAAAAGAATGATGGCATGATTTTATTATACTACAGTTATATTAAATCTCTGTCTCTTTTTAACACGTTCGTTCGCGTTCCGCTGCGTAGTTGAAATCCGTTTTTGTTTCAGAATATTGTTGTATTAAATTCAGTGATAAGAAATTTGATATCAGTAAAAGCCAGACGCAGCGATAACTTCTTTTTTTTCACTTTTTCCACACCTCCTTTTTATTAGGTGCAGAAAGAGTATGCACCATCTATACTTTTTCCTGAACTGAGTTTACACCGTTTTCAAAAGAACGCTAATACTTTGCACTAATATCCTAAAAGAACACAATTTATGAACAAGTGCAAGAACTCCTGCACTTTTTTAGGTAAAAGAACAAACTTAATGAAAATCTTTGAGAGAAAAGGAAGGAAGAAAAATCAATTTTCTATACGCACAAGAAGTATGTTACCTATTAGCACATACGTAAAATTATTGAGCAATTATGAAAAAACTTCTCGTCACCAGTAACGTTCTATTTGGAATTCGGTTACCAGAGAAATTTCCGAATATTTGACCCTTTGCTAAACCAGCAGAATAGGCATATAAATAAAAATAAATTAAAAATAAATTAAAATTTCCGCGCAGTTTCGCAATAGCACTGGCGGTCACCAGATAAATCGATTTTAGATGAACTTGAATTTCGGTCTTCGCCACTTCAATTATACAATGATAGGTATTGAAAAAATTTAGAGATGGGCAAATAGAGTGAGAAGAAAAGAAGGTCAGAAACGTTATATTTGTTTACATCATTGAATATGACGCATGTTTTTCTTCGCCAATAAAATGCTTGGAACATTTTACTCTTTAAAACATGAAGATAACAATTACGTCATTTAAAAAAGGTAATATTTGTTGTAAGAGTCTGCTAACATCTTCAATTTTTAATAATAATGGAAATTTTTACCTCAAGTTATTATCCCACTGGTTCAATCGACAAAAGTTATTGTTCGATATGTATAGTAATACCAGCTATGAAATTCTGCAGCTCGTAATTTGTCTGAACGAGAGATTTTGTAATTTTCTTTCACACGGACTTCGATATGGCACTATGAACAGATATTCGTTGTTTTATAAGCTCGTCACGAATTATAAAATTTCACCCCACAACTGACAAAAGGAACTGACTCTTGAAAAATAAATTTACACTGATTAAGAAATTTTGTAGTTTCCACACTCCCTCTTCGTGTACATTCACAATTATTGTGGAATTCATTTTTTCATATCGTCGAACCAAAGAAGGTTCTAATCGCACACGCCAGAACGTAACAAACTCATCACATAGATGGAAATGTTTTGGTTTTTGTAAGTTTTATTCGTAAGAGCACAGATTGGCTTTAAAAAGAATGAATGAAAGATAGGTCATCCTTATCTATCATCCTCAACATGGTAAAATGAAAGCCGAGAGGTGTATCTCCAGGCGTGCCCTAGTGGGCTAAATCATCTAAAATCTGAAGAAGCCCTTCCTCTCCGAATAATCTGAAACAGAGTTGAGAAAAAAAAAAAAAAATTCGATTTATTTTCATTTGCGGAGAAACTGACAGGACCTCGAAATACGACAACTAGTATTAACTAGTTAAAAGGAGAGAACGGAAAAGATGAAGACATCGAAAGTTGAAAACAAAGAAGAGAAGAGAGGAAGGACGAAAGTGGAAGGAAGCTGTTCTTGAAAATTAGTAAGAAAGTTGAAAGTTAGAGAGAATAAAAGTGACTGAAAAGTCGATAACCGATCACTAAGCAAACGGATGATGTCATAAAATGTGACTTTTATAAGGAAAGAATAAAAATATAAGAGCTAATTGAATGAAAATAAGTTTGATGAAAGGGATAAAAGAGAAAATAGCAGTAATACCAGCAAAAATATCGCTACAGCTAAAAATTACGAATACCAATTACTTTAGTATTGAATTTTGATAACTTAAATGCATATAATTGTACGTAGTTATCAGCTACTGATTGATATACAATGAGATAATGATTTTATTATTATTAATTGTATTTTCGTTTAGATGAAAAAGTTCAAGAATTATAGTTTTTATTTTTGCTTTGTTTGAAATAGGTAATGTTTTTTAATGTTTCGAGTGAAAAAAAAAGAAAAAAAAGAACAGGAATAAATTAATTCTTTATACACATCCGCGAAGAATTTATACGAATGATAAGGCAAATTAATCGTGATTCCTGGATGATGACTGATGAGCGATGAATAAATTAAACATTATTCATATTAGGTGATGTAACAATTATTACTCATCCCCCTTCGTTTATTCACTCGAGTGAGAAACGCCCAAAACACAGTCTTCAAGGCTCACAAATTAGAAAAAAATGATTTGCTAATCAAACTGTTCAGTTCCGGGTTACCAAACGAAGGCGATGAAACACACAGAAGCGTGTGCAATTTTGGCATTGCGAAATTGTGGAGACGAGGGTGGGCAATGGTTGGAAACCAAACGGAATCGTTTTACGCATGTTTCACGAACAACATTTCATCGGCGACAAGAGTATTTTAAATCGAAAGATGAAAGCGGGAGGGGTGGCCGTGAGGGTGGGAAATGCCGGAGTACTCGGCCATTCGTCGGAAAACACTGAAAATCGTGTTCGAATTATCCGCACGAGTGATTTTCTCCGAAACGGTTTCGGAGTACCGACTGCAACGATTCGATTTCGTTTCATCGACCATAACACGCCACCACCGTTCAACCTGTAGGTTGCTCCCCAGGTGACAGGAAATTCCAGACCAAAACACTGCGAGAGACCTTGTCGGACAAAATGCGGAAGATTTGACGAAATTTCCAGCGAGGGCAAATTGTATAAGAACGAACGAACAATAATTATTACTGGATTAAACGTGATAAAAATAATAACGTGTAAAATACCCTACATGCTGCCGCGAACGTATCGGCGGTTTCTGTACATGGCGAAAATAATCAATACAATATGGCAACAATTATTTACGAATATTGTGTACCAGAAAATGAGGCGGATAAGATACCAAGAGGAAATTAATTAACTCTTTCAGAACCGAGGGAAACTGTTCGGATAGGTAATACATAACGTCACGATACGTCTTGCTCTCTCGGTTGGCCTCAATCGCGTTATTGCCAACATAAATAAACGTATGTCTAAGAAGTAAAATTAATTAAGAAAGAAAGAAAAAAAAAAAGAAATCAAAACCTAAAACCTATACCTACGTGATCAACAATCGAAGCACATTACAACAAAAGAGTTATGCTCAAAATTTCGAGAGAAGTTCCGAGGTTCGGTTGTGAATTATCTTTAACGACGGATCCAGTCAAACTTGAACCAGATTTCTGACCCTAAAACGAGTAAAACTGAGAAGATACGTTGCATTTCTAAAGTTACAGCCACACACCGTTTTGTGAGCGCTCCGGAGACGTGAATTTAAAAAAAAAAAAAAAAAAAAATCAAAACCATCTTGTGATCCACAATCAGAGTAAATTGCTAAAGAATAATTTTTGTAAAAATTGACTTAGTTTTTAATAGTGTTCGATAACAAATCCAGTGAAATTCAAACCATAGGAGCTTCTCCATTAACACTTCGGATCATTCAGCCACTTACGCCGTTTAAGCAAACTTCAACTTGGCGAACGATTTCGTGAGATTCTCACAAGACTTTGCGCCACGTCAAAGGAGACGTGAACAGCGTAAGTGGCTGAAAAAACGAAAAATGTTAGTGGAATAGCTCTCCAGATCGGCAGATTTTAAACGGACAAACTTCACGTATAGAAGATATCGAATTTGGTCAGTGTGTAATTCGCTATTAATTTTCATGAAAACTGTTTCAAAAACATGGTGGATATAGAGACCTCAAATATCTAATAAAAAGTCAGGAGATATAATGAGAAATTTGATTTTTAAGTTAGTAATAATTCATCAAATCTACTGGAATAGAAGTTCTTTTCCTTTACAGGCTTTATGAAATTTACAAATCCGAATTAAATTCATACGAGAACCAATACACAAGCAAAAGTGGGAAAGCACTCGAGTCACTGGACACGGTTAGGTTTATAACTGTACGTACCTATGTATCATGACTGGCGAGAGTTCATCGTGTTTTGGATGTCGGGAGTCCCTAAATAAGGAACTTATAATTTAACGAGGATCACCAATGAACCCAACAGAAATGTGGTGATTCTTCGGGGTCACTGGTATAGAATCTACATAGGTAGATGTATCTGCTTTCTTTCTTTCTTTCTAATGTTGTAGATGTAAACAAGAAAAAAGGGGCTAGGAAGACTGACGACCCTATTCTCTCACCAGAAAAAAAAAACGTAAGTACGACTTCATCTCGATATTTTGAAGAGAGCCCGGGTTGTATTTTTTTTTATATATTTGTTTTTTTTTCAATAGCAGAACAGAGATGGGGAAGAGGCTGAAACTACCACCTAAAAACAATTCCGAAACACCAATAATTCACACTAAAAGCGAATTTACCGAGATAGAAGTTACAGGCAACCGCAAAATAAAAGAGTAGGTACGTGCAATTAAGATGGGATGAACTAAATAACGCAATAAATGCAAGACCATATTACTTAACGACTTACAGTAATTATCAGTGTATTTTCATCAACTGTAGCACAGACGCGACGAGTATAACCAAATCTCAATTTTCAAAACAGCATAACCCAAATAAAAATCGTGAAAAAATTACTTCTTTCTTCCAGTGCCTTCGGAATAAAACAGCGAAGCATATTATCGACTAATTTCTGCGACAATGGTTTTAAGTCACATAGATCAGTTCATGAAAAAAAAAAAAAAAAAAAACGAATTATACAGGTACCTATACTCACAAGATAAATGACAATAAATTCAAACGACAGAATTTTAACTAGCTATAACCAAATTTTACTGGCAGAACTTAAAATACGAGTGCAAGACGTGGCGCCAAATTTCACGAAAGCGTGCTACAGCTAAAATAGCAATCGACAAATGTGGGGGCGGTTTTAAACAGTTGACCCTTTTTCCACGCGCGAAAAATTTATTTTCTTTCATTTTTCGGATATGAAGCAGCGTTAATGTGAATACGATAGGTACCTAAGGATAAAATGTCCACAAAACTGCATCGCGAGGAATTAAAAAAGCTTCCAGTCATAGTTTTCGTTACAATTCTATATTTATTCTTCAATGTTTTCGACTTACGTTCATTTATAAGGGAAAGCAACCATTAAAACAAGTACATACAGAATTAATCTGCACTAGAATTCTATTCAGTCGAGGGTGCGAACCAATCGAAAAAAATACAATTTTTTTTTCCTCCATTTAATCATAGTTACCGTTTAAAAAAGACCGAAGACGGTTTATCTGACCTGCTTCGTTTTTCTTTCACTCCGTATCCCTTTGACGAAAATCACTTCCAACTAACAACTCGTCGAAAGATGAGGCATTTAACGCGGACGATGAAAAAACGAAAGCCCAAATTTAACCGGAAAAGGCGATAAAACGAGGGTTTAAATTGTCAACACACCGAGATTTACGCACCCCTTTCCTGGTTTGGATGACTTATTCTAACCCCTCCTTCCCTTGTCCCTGTGACTTACTTCATCCATCGGTAGGAAGAAATCAATTTTTCATTTTTACAATTCCTTCTTCTGGGCTTCTCGTTCGCTACCTTGCTCTCCCTTTTTTCTCGCAACCACCGAAACTAATTAAAGCGAAACCGGCCAAACATTCTATCACAGCACCAGAGTACAGTCGGGAGAAACTTTCGCAATTAAGTTGTCGAATGCATTCCAAAGCATGCGACTTTGAAAGGCAACGAAATCCGCTTGACAGCAACTTGTTTTGGAGGTAAATTATTCGGTGGCGAAGGAGTCGCGCAGGAAAATCAGTTTGTTCGTCCCGATATTTTTTCCGTTCAATTAAAATCGCCGATTTGAGTAAGACATCGAAAAAAATACAGATTTTCGAAGTTTATAAGTATGTGTGAAGACAGGGGTGGAAGTAGAGGCGCGTTTTGGAGGGTTGAAACTGCCTGTAAAATGTTCGAAAAAATTAGAAACGCGCTTGAGAAAATCAAAAATTCATTAATTTTCTTTAATTCGGCGATATTTGTTCTGCTCCAGCCTCATCAGAGTGGAGGGAAAAATTCACGTCTTAATCGACTACCGGTACCAATGAAGCTAAAATTAAGTTCCTGAATCAAGAATTTTAAAACAGTTCCGCAAATGTATTGGTGCGATTGTACAGACAGGATTATTGTGCAAGCACAAACCTGTTATTAGTGACATCCATTAAACGGCTTGAAAATTAATTGCGCGCGTAATGAGGATAATGATTGCGAATGCATGATGAAAAAATAACTTTCGGTACTTTCCCGTTTAACTGCCAAACCAGTTCAATCCCATAAGTCTCCTAGTATGAATCGGTTTGAAAACAATTACCTACTTAAATAAATTTTCTTTTATCGTGAAAACGCAAAACTGAGCTCTCATAAGCTGAAAACTAGCGCATCGACATGAAAAGTTTGGCAGATACCCTTCCATCAGGCATGTCAAACTCAATATACCGCAAATGAGCCCAAATTTATGGGAGTAAAATAGTGAAGGCCGCAAGAAACAAAAAACTGTTGAAGAAATATCATACCTATACTTCAATAAGTTTAGGTTAAAAACGAATTTTTAAAAGATGAGCTTTTATTTTTTTTGGCTTTAGTTTCAGGCCAAATAAACATTATTTTGTTGCGGCAGGTTGACTGTAGTATTGATATATTTTAAAATCGCAGTAAAGAGTAGAATAAAAGCTTATAAAAATGGATGACTTAAATTTTAAATAAAGGTTAAATTACTCATATCGGACGCACTCTACTCGCACAAATTATTCAAAAGAAGTTTTGTGATAACAGGCAAGCCAAGGACACATATTTCGTTTTTTCGATGGGTCAAGTTGGGCCGCACGTTTGATATGCTTCATGCCTCACATGAATAACGTTCCACAAGGAACTGTACACAAAATCTTAATTCTAGGCTTCAAAACCCGTGTAAATGGTAAAAGTAAAGAGTGCGAGTCTTGATCTTGGTCTGGTAAAAAATGCGAGACCTCGACCGATATTGTTCATTATATCCACTTTTTATTACCAACATTTTGAGCTAACTCCACGCATTTGTCTATTTGCTAAATACATTTAGGGCTGGTTTTTAAACCACCAGGTAAGAAATTTAACAGTCAAATAACGCTAAAATAACCGAGAGCTGAAATAATACCTACAACGAAACTTAAATACAGAATGAATAAAATTAGAATTCCATACCTTAAAACCCATAAGCATCAATAAAGTGGATCGATAATGTAATCCATCCTATTTTGGGTGAAAAGAAGAACGTATACTTCGTCTTCCATATGCGAATTGGAAACTCATCAGCTAATTAGCTAAATGTAATAACTTTCTGAAACGAGTCTTTTTTAATATAACTGAAATTTATGAAGGCAGATAAGAGTTTGTGGGAATATTTTTTTGAGAAACGATGAAAAATTGAATGACTTCATGTTTCTCGTGTCCTGAAGACAACAGCGTTGGTTCAATTTTGTTTCATTACGCTTTCTCTTTTCTTTAGTCATTAGCTACCTTCAAAGGATATTACGTGAAATCTCGAATCATCTTTTCGTCTGTCCCGTAAATTCACATCGTGGCTTCAGCTTTAGGCCAAGCCACGTCTTATACGATATAAGTAGATGAAAAACACGAGTTTTCACTTTGTTTGTACTTAACTCGAGAGTATAATTTCATTTATTCTTTTTGTACGAGGGTGAAAAGAGCTGTTCGACAAAGCCATGCCTATGAGCAAGAAATCGGTTCAAGTGACGTAAATATAGTTCAAAATTACGGTTCACTCAATAGCTGTTTCAATTATCCAAGCAAATAACCATCACTTCTTTGTTTTTTTGTTTATTTTTTTCTTTTGAATATAACAATTTGAGAGGCTGATTAGTTGAGAAACAAGCAATTTTTTAGATTCGAAGGACACAGCTATGAAAATAATTGCTTTGTAAAGCACTGCAGATGCGACATCCAAAACAAATCGACAAACAGCAAGCAGTTCTGCTGCTCAGCTTTGGAATACTTGCATTTACAGTTTCTAGCTGACTATAATACTTAGTAATAAACTGATCCATTCAGGAAAACGGCAGAAATACCAAAGGTAATGACAAAAAAAATGGACTAATAGCACATATACACAAAGCAAAATTAAGAAGCTCGTAATTTCACTGCTACACCGTCTTTCAGTTTTGCATTGATGGTTTAGGGCTTCGCGACCCAGTTCAGGAACCAAAGCAATGAAATTAAAGTTATGGGTTTTCACCACAAAGAATCATATATAACCTAACAATACTAGATTTTTCTGACATTTACTTTCATTAACCCTTAACAAACCTCTGAATTCGGAACAAAATATAGATATATGTTGAACAATATTATTCGATGTGATAGGAACAACAATAGTAATAATTATGCGATTTAAATTAAAGAATATGAACAACAATTTCGATGTTAACTTTATCTATTATATAATAATCACTACTCAGCCATACAAGACATGGCGTTGATCAATTCGTTTTCTATCTTTCGTAAATTTTTATCAATTCACCTGAGAGTGATTTAGGTATCAGACCAAAACTGGGTTATACGGATGATATGCGACAAACATATGAGATAACAGATTCATGTATGAGTATGTTATCTTATACAAATAAAACAAAAATCATTTCATTGATTTGCAATAGGGGCAAGAAAGTCGAAGAAAAACTGGAAGTTTGTTGAAGGAAAAAATTTGTTGATGATATCGAATGAAAATTTTGTTCAAAATTCATTTTTGATACACAATTGTATAATTCAATGGGAAATTTCATATTTTAACGTCGCAAGAGTTACCAAGGATATTTTCTTGAAATTTCGTTGATGAATTTTCACAAAAAAAGGATGCGTGGTTAATAGATCTAGTACAATAAGCGAGTAAACAATTTTTGTTTTTCTATCATTTAATTTACATACTGAAGCTTTTAGCCTCTTTATGGGCTAAGTATGTCGCTATTCGATTTACCTGTATTAAGAATGTTGGCGACGGATGGTCTCGAACCCACATCTTTCCGAATGCAATGCCGAGCACCGAAGCCTTGCGCCAACGACTAGACCCTTCAACAGAACTTCGAGAATTACAGGTACAGAAATAAGTTTCATTTCAGTATGAATCATTTATGTCAATTTTTACGATGATTCGATTTTTCCTAATTCAAAATTTCCATGCAAAAGATTGAGCCATTTGTACAAATAAGAAAATTTAATATAAAAAAAGCACAATTGAAAATTATATCATTATCAAAATTGAAAAATCTCAAAAATTTGCAGGAACTTCATCCTCAAAAATCAAGACAGCAAGCATTCAGATAGAAAGCATCAGTTCAAAAAAAAAAAAACTTACAAATTCTCCGACGTCAATTTTCGAGTTAAATTTCCACCATTCCCAGGCTGTTTTCGCAGCACCGTTCATCGCCTAAAATAATTAATTTAGATTTAAAATATTAATTTTCAACGCCATCCCGAAATCGAATTAATCACTTAGTAAAACGCAAAAAATAAAAGAATCAGCAAGTTATAATTTATTTTTAATGTCGATTTTAATAGGCCTTTATTGTGATGAAAAAGATGAAGTGTAGGGAAAAAGAAGAGGAAGAAAACGAAAAATAGAGCGACTAATTGTACAAAGATTGTTTGAAATTGGGCGGGCTGTAATAGATAGAAAATTCATAAAGGCTTGAATTGGTGGTTTGGTTTCTTATTCCTACACATTTTCTGCCTTTAACCGAAACCGAATTCCTAATTACGGAGTTTTCATTAACTGAAAATGTCCAATTAAGAATTCTTTTGGAAAGATATATGCTTGATACTTATAGAACTATACAATGTAATGCGTACCAAATCAATTACAGGGGGCTCCAAACTTTTAATGCGAATAAGAAGATGGAGAAGACTATACTTGATTAGCATGTTGGAAAGATGAAATGCATTGATTTGATATCATACATTAATTTGTAAAATAATAAGTTTCAATTAAAAATGAATTTTTAAAAGATAAGCTCTTATTATTTGTTTTTGGCTCTAGCTCCATGCAAAATAAACATTACTTCGTTGCAGAGGGTTGGCTGCAGTATTGGCATATTTTAAAATCGCAGAAGTGAGTAGAATAAAAGCTTACAATGAAAAACTAAATACTAATTTGCTTGCTGTTATCGCCAAAAGTTGAGTATGAAATTATTATCTGTCGTTTTCGAGTAGGTTTTCTATCAAAATCTATTGATTAATTTCATTTTGGTATTAGCCCCCACTAGTAGGAGTGGGTACATTTTATGTTTTACAACAAAAGAAAAATTTTGGAACCAATAACTCAAATTCATATATATACATACTTATCGTAGGGACACGTGAACCTATATGCCTCACACCTTCACAAGACTATCAGAGGCGTCATAGTCACGTGGTAACGATCGCCACTATTTTAATCTATAGGTTGCCGGTTCAATTCCCGTGCTGGCAACATACAGAAATGTTAACATCGATGAGCTTTGAAAATGCATCTCTTCAAAATGGTTTACACACCTCTTCCGCAGAGTGGCATTGAGCCATGATGGCATAAGCCTGCATTGCGGGTTTGTCAGTTTCCCCATATAGCAGCAGCCTAGCTCCACTCATTGCGTGCTGTCATGCTGCAACCGTAGCCGCAGCACTAAGAAAGCTATTTGCGGTGTTGTAGCTGTGTGGTAGCAATCGCTGTTATTTTAATCTGTAGGTTGCAGGTTTGATTCCCCATGCCAGCAACTTACACTTATATATGGGATTTTTTTGTTACTACGGTATAGGTCACAATTTTGATTCAATAGCCATGAAATTTAGTAAAAATATTTGTTCACGTCTGTTTAGTGGACGTACATATTTTATTTCTTCTTCGATCACCTGCTAATTCGCCACGGTCTTTATCTTGTGTCTTTTGTCCTCATTTCCTTTCATCGACGATCTTACCGTTTTGTATAGGCGTGTGTGATATTCCATCGTCGCTATCTGTAGATAAGCTCTACACTGTATTTTCGTGCTTGTTTCACCTTCTCGTTAGTCTAATCATTTCTTTAACTTTATCCAGAGCTCTGTCTGTATTTGTGCGCCACACAGTATGTGTATATTTTTGTGCTGTTATAATTTTTCGCCATTATAGAATTTCAAAGTTAAAATTTCATTTTTGTTCTTAGGGTTTTGCCCTCTCGGTGTTTAAAACCTTCTTATGTGTTTGTGTTATGAGGCTGTGCTTCCTCAATTTGATAGTACCTTTTATTAGTTTGCTTATGCAAAACTTGGAGTTTATTTTTTATTTGGTGTTCTTAACTTTTTATTTAGACTTCATCTTATGTTGTCAAAACAATATTAGTAACTAGGTCAAGGAACTGACCTATTGATTTTGGTGCGGATTGGCCAGACAGTACTTCCAGTACCGTTATTTTTATTTTGACTATAAAATTCTTAGTTTTGGATCAATATTTAGTAAATTTAGAACATATGTTTACTATGATATATTGTAACATGCTACCTACCAATTTTGGCGCAGATTGGTTGGACAATACTTCCCGAACCCCTATTTTTGCTTTTTATTTTAGCTACAAAATGTTTAATTTTGAACCATCAGGTATAAAATTTGGAAAAAATATTTACAATAATTTACTGTAACATGCTACCAATTTTGGTACGAATCAGTGGGATGGTACTTTCATAAAATCTATCTTTGTTTCGATTTTGAAAGAGGAAACAATTTCAAACTATGTTATTTTAGGTCAACAGTCACAAAGTTTAAAACAATCATCAATATTATAATTCATTACTAACTTTTTAGCAACTAATAATCTACTTTTTAAAAACCTACTATTTTTTTTTTTTTTTTTTTTGTTATTTAGGTCTACTGAGTGAAAATGTGAAAATCACGAGTTTCCACCAAAAAAAGTACGTAACATTTTCAAAAAAATTCAAGAGAAGAGGCTCCAGAGGTTTTGAATCAATGTCCAAAATATGTTTAAACATTACTTTAAATGTTGAAAGAAATTCCCAATGCATCGGTTATCTCTTAATTTCATTCAAAATGTGTGCACACAACGTTCAACAATAAGCAAATAATACCTTTGACTATGTCATTGGTATTTTTGTAACATTACAACTTATCTGTAATGGTAAGCAAGACAGAAAAAGTAAGTTATTGATCATCGTATTTCTTGAAAACGCACGTTGGGCTGTGAGAACATCTACATTTCAAGAGCTATCTAATTATGTTTATGATTTTATCTCTCAAATCATAAGCCTAATTGGAACTACTATTAATGGATTACTGCTCGCAGAAAACAATTTACGGGTATGACCGTTAAAACTACTTGGTTGAGAAATGTCTTGACATACTGCCTTAGAAAAGAAAAATTCAACTGTAATTATCGCTTAACCAACCAGAAGTATAAAATGATGAAAACAAAATTTTAAACGTCCTTACAAAAACTTAACTACATTCTTCAGGTGTACAGAAGTTAAAGGTATCAAGAAACGAACAAGTACCAATGATGTAAGAAAACAAGGGCAAGACTTAGTTAACTAGAAACCATCCTTCCTCTGTTGGAGAGAGAGAAGCTTTTTTGAAGACGCGAAAATTAAATTTGAAGTAGATATGAATCTACTTTTTTGCAAGGTAAAAAACTGATTATCCATTTTTTCAACAATCTTATACAAAATTCATGGAGTAAAAAAAAGAGTTGTCGCTAAAAACATGATGAACATAAATTTTATGAAAGAAAAATCAATAAATGAGATTATTTCAATGATTTCTAATGAGATTTTAATTCTTATTTCGAGTTTGTCAAAAAAATACATTTTTCAGCACTCGATGCACTGATCTCCTGCACTGAATGAAGATATGTAGATGAAATTTTGAAGATTTACTCTACAACTCCAGATATGAATATAGACATAATTTCCATTTCAACCAATTACGAAGAAATTATTTTATGAAAAGAAAATAGAAAAATTTTTCTTCACTCACCAAACATTTCAAAAAAATAATAAATTTTATTAAAAAAAAAAAAAAAAAAAAAAAACCCAACATAAGGACTAAATTTTTAGTCTTTAAAATCTCATCTATATGATGAAACGGATTCAAAATTTATATGATCAAAAACCTGCATTTTTGGAATCATCAGAGGTTGTCCAGGGTTTCCCTTTAAATTGTGTTTATCTCATGGATATATAACACTTTACATGGAACAAATGAAGTATTACCTAACTCTGTTGAAAAAATGTAATTTAGCAGCGCAGCAAAACAGTTACAGTAATAATTTACGACAAATACAATCACAACGAAGTATAAACAAAGTTCATCATCGAATGAAAACGACAGAAAGAATTAAGATGCTTAGGCGCCAGTAAGCTACAGAATTTTCCGGAAAAATCGAAATCACTCGAACAGATTAGAGTACAATGACAGAGTTTACTTGGAACTGTTCCAAAACATGAGAGAAGGAACTTTTAGAAATGAAATTGAAAAATCATTCAATTTAACTGAGGCATAAAAAACGTATTTAAATTTCACAGGCTGGTCTATAGGGAAACTGATCTTTTTTCGAAGATAAACAAATTCTAAAATTCGATTATTTGAAGAGAAATAATGAAAATTATTCGAATTTAGTTCATGATTAATTCCCAATAAAAAATAACTAGCTAATGAATACAATTTTCGGTTAGGTGGAAAAAGACCAAATAGATACATTAATTTGGCAACGATCATAATAGAAAAAACCACTGATAATGAAAAAGTCATTCAAGATAAGACTGAAACACGAAAACGGAAAACTGGAAGTTTTTTCTAAAAAATTCAAATAGAAAGAAAAAACACAATTTAAAATTAGGCAGAAAAGCTAAAAAATTTTTCATTTTTTTCAAAGAAAAAAAAAATTACAGCAACACCTTTATTTTCTCAAGCAAAAATTCAAAATAAATATTTTTAAATGAAAATGTAACAAAAATGTAAATTTTAGAACGGAGCATTCTGACGAAAAATTCGTACTGAAACAGGAAGTAGAACATCTGTTGCGAAAAATGTCACAGAAAACCATTAAATTGAAAAACTTTTAATGAAAATTTTAATTCATAATTTTTTAGTCCAGTGGCACGCAACAGTTCGCTATTTTCATTTTGTCGGTTGAATTAGGAATTTTCAATGGAAAAAAGAATTGCCAGCTAAAATGAAGAATTTCAAGGAGATACCACGAATAAAATTTTACGAGAGTCGAAAACTTTTCTCTTTAAAAAGCACACGTAATTAAGATTTGGCAGTATATTTATAAGATAGGTTATTTACCTGCGGCATCGCTCGCAGTTATACAGCAAACATTTTTCATTTGTACTTATGATATGATCCAATGAATAAAAATCATATCTCAAGAAAAGTTTATTCGCTAAATAGTTTTAAGAATCTAAACTTCTCACCATAAATATTTCATACTCTTTAATTCATATTTTATTTTTGTTGTTTTACATCATTACATGAATGATAAAAAAAGTGAATAAAAAATTTCAACATTCTGGAGCTGTGGAGAGTCGAAACTTATGTTCTATGAGACTTTAGGATATCAGCTCAACTTCTTACCCACTGAGCTATAGAGACTCATTTTTCCTCAGCTGAATTTGTTTTCTTACTAAATATGTTATGGTACAGCACAGCAACAACACAAGATTGAGCGTTTTCTTCTTGTATTTTCTTTCACCATGTACTTGAAATTATTTCATTTTAGGTGAAACCTGATGGTGGAACTGAATTTATCATTGAAAAATAGGATGAGTTACCACTGGACATTATTTTCTACCATTATTAGTTTTCGAAATAATTAACAAATCAAAAAATGGCAAATTTTCCATTCATTTGCGAATTTTTTCATGTTTTATTTCTGAAGATGAGAAGAAAATTATTTTTAGCTGATAATTCAAAAAAATTATATTCTCTTTCCAACAGTGCCAACCCCAACTTTGTAGTTTAAATAACGGCTGAGGAATCACAAAGTGAAAGAAGAGAAATGGTTTTCAAAATTAAAATGTTGGAAATGTTGCAAAAATAGTGAATAAATATATCAAATTAGGGATTGAATTTTACTATAAAAAGTTGAATGATATCAGAAGAATTTTTTCATTTCATTTAATTGCATCTCGGCACCTAACGTCATTTTTTGCACTCCGCAACTAGTAAATATTTTCTCGAAATGGAACGATCCAAATTAATTTCATTTAAAAACTTTAGCTTAGCATCATTCAACATTAACTAGGTCTCAATCTTGACTATTAAAATAAAATTCTGATGATTTTAGTGACTCAGTAATCGACATAGTTTCTTCTTTTAATCTATTGCAATCAATTTTTTTTTTAATTTGTACCTAATGAGTTAATAATAATTGTTAATTCTAATTATTGTTTTTCAAATTACCGTATACGGTTATTTTCAATTGGGTTTTAACGTCGAGGACATAGGTACTGAGGTTATCTTGTGTCGTTAGAAGAAGAGTAACAGGTAGTAAAGTGTCTCAATCACTTCAATATTAGTACTAAATTATTACAAATTAAAAGATAAACGTATCTACGTCCAGCGATGGGTTTAAATTCAGAAAATAAGAATTTACTAATGATGTTTGCGGGTGGGCACACATGACTTTTTTCACTCGCTTCGTTTCGTTCGCTTGTTCAATATAAAATAAAGGAATTACATTATTTAATTTTCCTACTGAAAACCCAGTTTGCGAATTCAATACTAATTCAAAATTTCAAGTCATTCAAAAACCAATTTTCACCCAATTAAACCACATATAAATCATACAAAAATGATTAAATAATGATTCTTTTTTTTAATAATTCACAAATAAATCTTATGGTTCAATTTTTCTCTCCTCCATAACCTCCTTTAGAGTTTCGGAGGCACTTGATGAAAACAAGTCTCAAGAAAAGTTAAATTTATAAGGACTTTTAAAAATTGAATCTTCTCCCCGTAAGTGTTTCCCTCCCCTTTAATTTAGCTTCTGCTTTTGTTATTTTATATAAATGGAAAAAAAAGTGAATAAAAAGTGAAAAAAAATTGTAGAAAGTTTCGGAGCTATGAGAATTAGAACTGACTACCGTACACTAATCAGACAGTAGCACAGTTCTTACTTATCATAGGCTACAGAAAATTAGACTAAAGCGCTGAATTTGTTTCTTTGTAAGAAAATATATATAGGTAAAACATATAAATTACATTGAGTGAAGAGTTTTGTTCGTGTATCTTCTTTCACTATTTAGAATTTTATAGCCAAAATAGAAACAAAAATGGTGGTACCGGAAGTACCATGCGGCAAATTCGCACCAAAATCAGTAGGTCTGGTTCTTGACTTAGTAAAAATGTTCGTACCTAGTTTCGTGATTAACGGAGAAAAATTGCGATCTGTTCCGTGAGAACTGACTATCTATCTATCTATCTATCTATAATATATATGTATATGTGTATGTATATATGAATTTGAGATATTGGTGCCAAAATTTTCCTGAAGTTATGAAGCCGAAAACGTCCCCACCTCCAACTATGGGGGCTAATATCGCACCAAGCGTAATAAATAAATTTTCTAAAGGAAACCTATTTAAAAACGGGAGGAAAGTTACTTTTTGAACGCCTTACGTAGAAAAATGTAACTCATTTGAATATCACAGATGTCTAGAGAACAGTACCTCAAAATTGATTTTGATTCACAGTATCTGTTCTAAAAGAATATAGCTATTATCAAATATATGTTTTCAGGTCTAAATAAACATTTTATTTTATTTTTTATTTTTATTTATTTTTTATTTTTTTGGATCAATTCAAATAAAATTTATAATTCGAAATTTTTTATTCAACCTCTGATCTATAATATAATTGTTTCTTTTTTGTATATTTTTTTCTCGTCTCCTCCCAAATAACGTTCCCTTGGACTCGAGTTTACGAACTAGACAATTTAATGTCTAGAATAAGTAAAGATTCATGAGGCAATACTATAAGGATATACTAGCGAATTTGAGAAAAAGCTTTAAAGAGGAGCAAGTTGGCAAGTCACTAAAACATACTCAAGGGGTGGGGAGCAGGGTTGACAGAAGAAGTGCAGCACATATATAAATAGTCTGAGCAACATCTAATCTCTATACCAATGAAATAAAGAAATGAAGAAAAATTCAATTACTAATGCATCATTGTAATCTTTTATTCAAGATTTTCCGTTTTTCATTCAATGAAAGTCAATGATCTCAGTTTATTTTCGTCAAGTATTCATTTCGATTTATTTATATGCTTTTAAGGTTTGAGAAGGGACAAAGATCTCTTTTGTCATCTCCATTTCAAAAAAATTGCGAAAAATTTGGGCTCGCACGTAATTAAATTTCTATATTGCGTTCAGAATTAAACAAAGAGGGTTAGGGAGAAAATGCGAATGAAAATATAACTTGCCCGTGCGAAAATTCGTTTTGCTGGAAAAAACTTTGGGACGATTCTCGGTAATGAAGATGATGCATAGAATAATAACGAGTTCTGCAGTTGGTAGAGGGAAATGAAAAAAAAAAGAATGAAAAGAAAGAACAATATAATTCGCTATTCCGTTTTTAAAACACATTTGTTTTATCACTGGACAAAGGGGGTATGCCATATTAGATTTCAACTCGCGTCGCTACCTCGGGGAATGATGCGCATAGTTAAAATATACAACATAGTTGTATTAATTTCAAAAGCAAATTTTTTACCAAAAATTGTAATCCTTCCTCGGTTTAGAAGCAAGAACTAACAAACAATGCTGAAAAAAATTTGAACGGAGGGCTGAGGAAAAAATCGATAAATTAATACCAAAGAAAAAATGTGGAACAAATACGGCATCGGAGCTATAGAAATGCGAGTTAATTTTTCACGTGACCATCAAAACTCCACAAATGACGTCATAATTTAAATTTGAAAAATCACGATGTCAGTGGGAAAGGTGGATTTCGCCTATTTAGTCTGTTCCAAATAAGAAGGTAATGGTAATTCTTTTAGAAGGCGCAAACAGGGAGCCTCTAATGAACGTTACTGAAGTTAAATTGAATATTTCTAGGCAAAATAAAAATTGTATCCGAACAGGCATAATTTGTTTCCCGTTCAGGGTGCAGCCTAACTTTTTCCTCTCCTCTCAATTACCTACGATGCCCACAAACTCAGTATATTGCGGGTAAAAAATTACCTTCTTATTTGGAGCAGACTACAGAATATATGTGGACTGAATTAAATAGTTATTGGTGATACAAGGGCAAAAAGTAGGTGATTTTGATACAGTGCTGCAAATCACTCGATTATCAATAACCCACTTTGCATGTGTTTCACACACTATTTTTATAATAATTAATAATTTTATTTTTTTAAACCATAAAATCATACCCTACCCCTTCCCAGCTACTCCACTCATCACAAAAAAATTTAAAACCAAGAAACAATTATTTTTTCTAGAGTTAACTTGAATGTTCGTTTCATTTGATGTAATTAATTTTCACCACTCCCATTCCTCCACTAAAAAAAAAAATCCTAGCTAGACATAATAAAAACTGAGAAATCAATGAACCCGTGCGAAAAATTCATCGAGATGTGTTAGAAATTTAAGTTGCAACTGCGCAAATGCAGAAGATAATTTTTTGACTTCGTATCAAAATTCTCTACTTTTTGTTTCATCTAGGCGCGTAAAAAAAAAATTCTTTTCATAAGGGTATTGCAGAAAATTATTTGTATTGTAGGTTGTGCTGATTTCATGGGTTTCAAGAATTCTAGGTATACATGCAACAACATTGCATTACAAAATGTATTCTGAATAAAGAAATATTCTTGCCATTCCAGCACCACACTCTTATAGTATGTTCCAAATAAGAAGGTAATTTTCTACCCGCAATACACCGAGTTCGATGGAATCACAGGTAATAATAGAAAGTAGGGGAAAAATTTACACAATTTGCATTTCTTGCACAGTCGAAGATACATTGGAAATAATTTTTGTATTTAATTTGCATTTTGTTGAATGAACATTATCCAGACTTGAAAGTATTTCATAATCATGATGTTTTCGTGAACTTTGTTTTCACTTTTTTTTAGGCTTACTATCCTATGTGATGGGGGCTTAAAAATGGATTACCTAGTTTTCCTATTTGTAGGTACCTAGTAGCCTATTTCAAAAACTTCTTGGATTTGACGTATTTTACAGGGATTAAGAAACACTACCTTTTTTCATTTTGTTTCAGTTTCTATCATTTTGGTTTCTGATTCTGTTATGTTTCCTAATTTTATCAAAATTTTTTATGAAGTTTCTGTTTTGGATTCCGTTTCCATTTCCATTCAAAAAAATATTATTCTTATATTTAAAATTTTCAAAATCCCGTTCAAATATTATAAAATCCATTATTTTTCGATATTTTTCCATAAATATTGATATTTTTTGGATATTTCCCAAAAAATATTGATATTTTTTCAAATTTTCCATTACGATTCCATTATTGGTCTTAAAAGAAATTTGTTAATTGTTTCCAATTTGGTTTCCATTTCAGAATTTTGGCGTTTCCATTTATTTTTGTATCCAGAACAAAAAATATGGTTCCTATATTTCTAAAAAATTCGGTTTCCATTTCTGTTTCCCAATCCTTAGTATTTGATTTTGAATATGTAGAATAGATACCTACGCAATTTTTTTGCAGAATTTCTGACATTTTTATCAATTTTTGTTGCAAACTTTGTTTTTTTCACTTTTTTTTGCAAACTATGTTTTTACTTTTTCTTGCAAACCTTTTTTTTAAATTCTGGTGGCAAAATTTGTTTTTTTTTGTGTTGCAAACTGTTTTTTTCACTTTTTGTTGCTAACTTTGTTTTTACTTTTTGTTGTATATCACTTCATCTTTTTGCTATGTACCTTAGGTTAAACAATTTCAATGTTGAAAGTTAGGATCACACTGGATGCGAAACGAAGTACGCCTGTTTTTATACGATTTTCATTTTGCCTATATAGCAATATTTAATTAACTTCAGTAACATTTATAGAAACCATCTGTATGTATCTTCAAAAAAGTATCTTCTCATTTGGAACAGACTATAGTAATAAACCCAATTTTTAATATGAAAAGAAAATGAAAATAAATCATGGACTGAAAAATTGTTCATTAAATTATAATACAACTATCTGATGATGATGTAGCTCGTGCATGCATCACACTTAACCGAATGTCATTCGCCTCAAAGATTGTCAAATAAATACCGTAGTAAATTAGTAGTAGTGAATATGTTATCAAAAATGACTGTATCTTGCTTATGACTCATCTTAGGTTGAGTTGTTCTCACTGAAAATGTATAAAAAAAAATTTAAAAAAAAACAAGAGCAGGAATATTTTGTTTAAAAACTCACGTTTCCTATTTTCAGACATAATTCGAAAACAAAAAACAAAACAAAAAAAAACGAATTCTAATTACTTGAAAAAATTATAATCGATATTTGCATCGATAGTTATTGATATCTGACAAACATATTATTATCAATAAATTAATATTTCATTGCTAGTTTCAGGTTAAAAAATGACGAAATACTATCGAAAACCGATTGTACAGGAATTTTTGTTCTTTGGTTTTTCGGAAACTTCTATACCAATAGGCACCAAACTCCTCAGACCTGATATATCATATAAGGAATATCTTTCATGAAAATTTTTATCATATCCCTTTCGTAGTTTTCTTAAAACCGTCAACACAAAATTTTTTTCAGCGATTTTTCTTCTACTCCAGTTTTATTAGAAAATACCTAATTATTACGCACCAAACTTATATCAGACTTGTACCAACTTAAGGATAATCTATCGCGAAAATTTCAGCTCGATACCTTTTTTTCGTTTTCTTAAAATCTTGGGAAAATGAATTTTCCAGGAAATTTTTTATATTTCTTTTTTCTCGGAAACTACTGAACCGATAAATACTAAACCTCTTTCAGACCTGCTCCCATATGAAAATTATCCTTTGTGAAAATTTAAGTCCTATCTGTTTGGCAGTTTTCTCAAAATCGTGAAGACAAAACTTCTTCAAGAAATTTTTCTTTTCCAATTTTCTCACAAATTATAGAACTAATAGGCACCAAACTTCTATCTGACTTTCACCAACATAAGGATAATCTATCGTGAAAATTTCAGTCGGATGCCTTTCATCATTATCTCAAAATCTTGAAAGACGGATTTTACCAGGAATTTTTTGTTTTCTAGTTTTCTCCGATACTACTAAACCGATAAGCATAAACTTCTTTCATACCTACATCTAAATGAAAATTTGAGCTCTATCCTTCTTGTAGTTAATCTCAAAACTATGAGCAGAAAATTTAGGCGATACACATACACTCACGCACGCACGCACACGCGCGCACACACACTATAAATTTATTATTATTAGAGACCTAGAGACAGAAAGAAAAATAACAAGTTAAAAAAAAAAAACCTTCTCTAATTCGTTGGTCGATTAATTACAGAATCGAAACAGGTAGACGTAGTATTCATACTAACTGTAGAAGGTGACACCTTCCTTATTTTGAAAATAGACAAATTTAATGAGGAAAAAATATTTTTATTCCAAATAGATACATATCAAAACAACCGTCGTTCCACTTTCAGTGCCAAATATTTCATCAAATTAGCATTTTACTAAAAGTTGGCTGTTTAACCGGATTCGCTGTTGATTAATGGTTCCAATATGTCTATATGGAAAGACGAAACGAAAACCGTTATCAATTTGCAATGAATTTTTTCATCAAATACAAAGAAATATCTTTGAATTTTAACAAAGATGTTTGAAAGAAAAACCAATTTTTAAAATTGATCGAATGTCAAAGAAAACTATTCGACGACGTATCGCTCTCATTTTGTTCTCCACAATGTAGATAGGAACGTAAAATAATGTAATCCAAAGTCAATTTTGCAGTACAATGTTATGTAATTCGAAATTTTCGTCGAAAAAAATTTTTTTAATTTTTCACATGAAGACTGACCAAATTATCAAAGAAAAAAATTCATGACATTCGGAAAGGTAAGGTAGGTTTCATCTGGAATAGACAAAATTAAAAATTATGTGTATTGCAGGTTGAGTTCATTATAAATTTTACGATTTTCGTACCACAATGAAAACTTCAAAAAGCCGTAATCTGGAAATTAATTGGACGAATTCGGCCCATCTTTTAACTTGACTGAGATTTACACCCAACCTATGTACATACAAAATTTCGTCCCGATCTATAAAGAATTACGAGCTGTCTTCATTCTCTTCAGATTTTAAATTCAAATAGCTGCTATTTTGAAATTAATGAGCGGATTCGGCCATCTTCCAATTTTAAACCAGATATAAAGATAGATTTTAGATAACATTTCAATCGATCATTTCTGGTCATATCGATACTAGAAGTATTAAGGAATTGTTGGGTTCTCGCATTAGTTGAATGTTTTCAAAAACATCGAGAAAAAATGTACCAGCACGATATGTCACTTGAAATGCTGGAAATATGAGCAAACCTTAGAATGATTCAACAGGGTCGACGACCAAATTGAACATGAATTTCTCAAAAAAAGCCGTAGGCTGTGAGAAGAAAACTAAATTCTACCTAAAATCCACAAATTGAAAAGATACCTACAAAGAAACGATTAAAAAAAACACTTCCCAGGAATTGAATTTCTATCAAAAATCTGTTTTTTATACGCTTTTGTTGCAGGCTTTTATTGCGGTTACTTACGCAACAAAATTAACGTAATTCTTATATACTATCTTAGGGGCGTTAAAATCGTATTTGGTTTTTATCAGTTATCCCTTGACAACGCGTTTTTTTTTTCAACACTAGTTTCGTCTCAAATCTTCTATAATCACGATGGCGTCGTGGTAACTATATGGAATAAGCATAGTGATAAGAACGTGAATGCGAGATATCAAAATAAATATAATCGGAGGAAGGTTCCCTGCTTTTTATATAAACTAGAATGTCTCGCCATCTATTATGATGAATGAAAGGTTAAAATACTCAGGACATTATACTTGATCGAATGAGTCTTCAACGGCACTGTACCACCCACCCTAGTGAGTTTAGTCTATATGTTTAGCTGTATACAGTCAAAGGTAGTGCCCTGGGTTTAAATCCTAGTAGGAGTGGAAATTTTTATGTACTTTTTTTTTCTTAAAATTATAAAAGCTTATTTTTTAGAAACTTGTTTTAAACCTAAACTTGTTTGATTGTTGAATTTGGTTCTTTCCCCTTCCAATATTTTCATCAAGAATACAGATTTTGTTATCTGTTTCATAGCTTGTAAATGAAAATTAAGTTCTGACTCAGTTATGAAAAAAATATGAATAAAACTGACTTAAAAAAAGACAATCCTAGATTAGAAAAAAAAAATTCACAGGTTTCACACTTTGTAAGAATGAGAGATAGCATTGAAAATGAATAAATAAAGAAAAAAATGTTTTTATAATAAATGATCAGAAAAGCAATGTTTACAATCGTATTTTACAAGCAAAAAGTAGTGTTTATTATTGATGAATGATGTAATTTTAATGCAAAGTGATTCTTAATTAACTCATAATTTTTATTTTTATGAAAAATTCACTGGCCTGACTGAGATTTACACCTGCAACCTCTGCATTATCTAGCTGTTCCCATACCAACCATGCTATTAAAGCTACATGAGAGTAGTCAGTCACTATACTTAGGTATATTTGTTTATTTTGATTATTTTTTCTCTTGGAAATTTTTAGCAATTACAATTAGTAATAGTTATTAATGGTTCTATTCCTATGATTCCGTTGCTTTCTGATCAATAATTATACAAACTATCTTCCTCAATAAGGTTTAAAAGTGAGTTTACATGATTCAGGAATTCCTCACTCGCTACGCTCATTTCGTGAACCAGTCCTCGCATGTAAACCCTCACTTTCAAACCTTTATATGTAATATACTATTACTTAATTTTCTTTCAAATCTGTATTCTTTCCATTAACAACAGAACATTACCACTTCCACTTTACTTTTCATTACCATTTATTTCCTTCATTTTTTTCACCTTCATTACTTGCCCCTTCTCTCAGTAAAAATCCGGTGGCGGACATCTTCTCACAAACCTACTGTAGAAACATTTTCAATGCTGAAATTTAAGGCCAAAAGTCAAAAAAAGTAGAACTTTGCGACGGCAACTTACTCATTTGTTCTGGACGGCAACTTATTCATTCCTTCTGTCCTATCTGAAAGTTAATTTATAACATTACAGTTTTTTAATAATAACGAAGTGAGATAAGAAAACAAATTCCAAGGCCAGAGTACTTTAAAACAACTTTTTTTAAATTATACTCATAGCAGGGACGAAACGGAGAGACTTCTGCGAGAGAAAGCGAGACAAAAGAAAGGAAAAAGAAATTGAAATTATTTTCATTTTTTTGTTGTATTTTTTTTTTTCTTGTTTCTCCATCTCTTTTTTTGCTAGAACAGTTTTCATAAATAGCTGCAAAATTTGAGTGTCTTTTTCGACAACATGACTAAGCATCACATTATTCATACTGGGTTGTCAGACTTCAGTATTCAGTAAGCAAACCAACATTTAAAGTTATACCAGCCTGCCTCATTTACATTAAATTTTCGAAACGTGACAAATGTGAAAATTGTATGGAAAGGTGAGGTATTTTTATACGGATTTTCCAATTTTCATTTTCGTCGCTGTACTTGGCCTGCTCTTCGGGTAAATTGATTATTGTCACAGTTCATAGCATCAATAACTGATGGAACAAAAAACAGTATGCGTGCGCGCACGCACACACACACATATGCACGCACGCACACGCATTAAAAAGAATGGAAAAATGGAAACGAAATCGAATTATATTAAGACGTTTTTAACCAGCCGTGGAAATAACAAAATGGGTTTAGACTTTAAAGAGTTTCGACGTACTTTTGCCTGGTACTGCAACGACAAAGACTTATACTCAACCATAAGCGCTTAGTCTGCTATTTTTAGAATCCAATTTAGTAAGGATTAGCGAATGGCTCTCTTGACTGTATAAGATACAATGTGGCTAGTTGAGGTAGAAGACTGTATAAGATACAATGTTACTGGTTGAGATAGAAGAACGTATTCGCATATTGTACGTGATCCAGTAGGTTTACTTTACAGGCAAATAGTGATTGGTACCCAGTTTCGAATTACAAATACGCAAAGAAATTGTATTTCAGACTAAAAATTGTCTTACATTTTCCAAATTTAGATGAAATGTACACAAAAAATTTCGATGAAAATGAATGCCGGAACCTCTCAAAAGTCTTCTTCAAATTATCACAAGTTTAATTGCGTGAATACTGTGACAGTAGACAATCGACAAAAAAACTAAGGCAGCCGAGCCACGATAGAAAATGTAGGTTTTTTTAACCAAGAGCAAAATTAAGCAAAATATAATTAAATAAATAAATAAATACAATAAATAAATAAATAAATAAATAAAATAAAAAAATTATAGTATCAAAATTATTTGGCAGAATGCTATATGAAAATTACGTTGGATGAAGTGTCAAGGAAATTCATAATGAATAAATTATATTGTGAAGTTATGAAATTGTTTCAACATAAGCCATAATTAAATACATGCGACTGAGAGAGACAATGGGCTAGAACTGGAATAGTAGATTGGATAGAAAATAAAGATCGTTTTATTTTGGACTGAAGTGTATAATTATAAGTATTCTTGAAAAAATCAAACTTTTGAAGAACTTACACAATTGGAATTTACTGTTGTAGCAATGACTATTAGCAACGCTCAAATTGAAAGAATATTTATTTTCTTATGTACAGTTAAAAATAAACGGTGAAATAAATTATTAATTGAAACAACCGAAGAAATACTCCTAATTAGATGTGATCTACTTTATGGAAAAGAGGGTAAATGTTGCCATAATTATAAATTACCAGTGATGCGTTAACTAAGTAAATTAAAGAAGTATGGTGAAGAAATTGAATTTGATGAAAGTACAACCCAGTCCATATTTCAGTTTTGACTATATTACAACGAAATTAATGATATAAAAATGAAGTATTCATTAAACATACTTTAAACATTTGTAGGGATTATTAACGGGACATTAAGCGCTCAAGTCTATGGGCTATGACTATGAGTTAGAGAACGAGTAGAAGTGTTCTTTTCGACGATATCATAATGATATGTAACATTTTAACATGAAATAATATTAGGAAAACATGTTTCTCGGATATTTAAAAGGTTTTACATACTTTCTGCGCTCTTTTTCATTTAGTCGATTTTTTTCAGCTAACCCGATTTTAGCCGCTTTTTTCAAACATTCTGACTGATTTTAAAAATCAAATCTGGCAACACTGAGCGTATTTGATTTAGAGGCTCTTTAGTTATGGAGGTGCGAAAAATATCAATACGTGAAAATATGGGAAAATATTGACATTTGACAGAATTAATCCCTAATTTACCCGATAAATGACGATATTTTTCATATCGATATTTCGCACCACTACAGTAGATTATATAGTATAAAATCATGTATACAGTTTTAACATAAAAAATAACTCGTAGTATTGCCTGAAAATTTTTTCAAATTTTTTCCTTTTTAAAATAATTGAGTTTTAAACGAAGAAAACATGTCTCGGAATATAGTCATTTTCAAGCTGATTTTTCTGAAAAAAAATGAAAAAAAGAAAGGCAGGATACAGCCAAAAACATGTGTATATTTTTTTCTTTCATCAGCTATAGGAACTTTGTTTTCTTACGATAAACCATGATTATGATAGGGATGTTGGAGCTGGAAAAGTTCGTAAATTTTCTACAATAAAGTGCTAAAGGACTTGACAAAAAAATACTACACATATACAAACGAACAAAAGAACATACATACATACATACATACATATATATATATATATATACAAAAATAAAATGCTACCCGAATTTTATAGTACGGTATAGATCCGGAATTTGAGACATAAAATATCCCAACAAAACATATAATTTGTATTTGAAAAATTGAGAAAAAAATGTGGATCTACTCTTATATAATGAAAGGTTCATTGTTAGCTGGCTTGATTTCGAAGATCCTATTAACAATCAAAAAAATTTAAACTTTCGTTACTCATTTCGCAAAACTGTTGAAGTCATTAAGAGTTCTCAATTTCTCAGTTTCCAATTGATTCACACGTACACCTTATTTGTCGGCACTATTTCGGAAATACAATCCCAGCAAAATGTGCGCAGCATAGTGGAAAAACAATTTTTTTTAGGTACGGTTTCCTCTTGGCTGTGCGTGGGATTTCAAATTACTTTATTTCGATTCACGAATGACCGTTTTTGTGCCCAAAATTGGATGGTAGGTTCGTTGATCTAAACTGGCGTCTACGAGAGCACACCCGAAGCGTAGGTGTAGGAGATGATTTAAAACCGTACTTCGATATTCTATTAAAGATGCTTTTATGACGAGCAATATCGTAACAAGTGTTACTCATGCTGGTTTTTGGTAATTCAGTTGTAACTTTTTTTACTCTCCCCTTCACTCCCATAACAAACCACATTAATATTTAATAACAACAAATACGAAAGAGGACTTTGTCTTTGACCTGAGGACTCGAATTAAATTTTAACCGCACTCTCTTTGTAAACAATTCATCGTGCGATCTAAACGTTCTCAGAATTAGTCGAATATCGACTCGTTACGATTTTGGTCGACGTACCATGAATAATAAGAAAAGAAAAATGATTCGTCGAAACGTTTTGGTTTTTTTTCTTTCCGGACTGCATCCGGTTTCACTGTATTTTCTGCATTTCAAATAGCAGGAACACAACAAGAAATGTGATTTTTTCTCTCTCTCCACTATTCGAAGAATGAAGAGGAAAAAAAAAAGGAAGCCAACAGCTCGTTTGAACGGAACTTCATTATTTTGAATCATGAACGGAAATCTTTTATGACTGCTTGTTCGTATTTTGAGCGTCAAGAGCTTGAGTGAGTGAGCTCTTCAGCTATGCCCCTCATACAAATGTTCCCATCCCACGAGAAGAAAAAAAATTATTTAAACTAGTTCACATTGCGATTTAATTGCGAAGAAGAAAACAAAAAACATGAGAATATTCAAATAAGAAACGAAAATGCTGTTACCTTTGTTGTGTCTGCTCATAGCAGAAGCGACCATTTCACAGCAACGGCTTTCGGTTTGAGAGCCAACAATTGTAAGTGCCACTAGGTTCTTTAAAACAGTAAAAAATTTTAATTTAAGAGTGAGCAATGTGCTTGAGAAATGCTTTTCAAAAGACATGCTTGGTCCCAGTCTATCCTCCGAGCTCCAACACATCACCAAGCATCATTTATTACACCACTGCAGCAAGAGGTGTATTGTCTTAAAGCGAATGTCAGGAGTTCGGCATTCCAAGTCACGTAACACATGGACAATGGAAGGAAACATACACATTTTCTACAACTGAGAGTCAAATGTTACATCCACTATGCTAGGCAAACACATACTCGATATCTTCGGAGTCATCTCACACAATATCTAGCACCTACCTATCTCCAACAAAAGATACACTTACTCTCAGATTTGATGCGTCTCAAACAAAAAGGTTTGACGGCGTGTTCGTACATACCCAGTCGCCAGACGTCAGGCTAATATCAAGTATCTACTATTGTGAAAAACAATAATTAGATCACTAATGAAGAATTAAGCTAAAATTTCGGTAAAAATACCCTACAAACCGAAAAAAAACGGCATCATATGATAGGGTGAAACACTTTTAGAAACGTGAGCTAAGTAGTTTCCGGAGGCTGAAGGGGTGGGTTGGATGCATCAAGACAAAAAAGGTAAAAACGGTAACAGCGAAAGACTCAAAATAGACGCAGGAAGTAAGCACAATCTAAAACACTGATGTCTAGATTTACAATTGTGGAAACTACCAGGATAACCATCCCACTTTTATAGAAACCTTAGTGATCTTAAAAGAAAGTTGTAAGTGAAATTTTCAAATAAAAGCTAAGAATATTTGGAATGAATAAATTTAGAAACGGCAGGAAAGTCAGCCAGTCCTCTCACTCACTCACACATACACACACACACACACATATATATATATTGAACTTTCGTCAGGCTGAATTTCCGCGTCCATTTGATCTCTCAGTCAAAAAAATGAAAAAATAAATCAAATTTCCTGGAAATAAGCTTTTAGTACTTGATACCAACTGCCAGGGAAGCAGAGCGAACGAAATGGAAATTTACCTGCAAAATATGACCAGGCGATGAAATTACAGCGAATAAAAGAAAATGGAATGCTTTTAGTCGCTATAGAATTCCCTTACAGGAAAGGTCGCTCACAATCACCACCACCAGCTTAAATGAACACAACTTGAATATAAATGATAGCCTAATACTGCCTGAGCAAAAAATAAGTTTTGCATGGGCTGACTTCAGGGTGCGATGGGAAGGTTAGGCTGGCGAAATAGAAGAAGGGAATTTTGTCATTCTTTCAGTCTTGTTTGAAACAAACATGAAAACTGGATAATATCGGAGATTTCGCCACTAAAATTTTTTTGCCTAATATGCTGTGAACTTTAGGAAATTTTTTAATAAAACTGATAGAAATAATAATTCTCAGCTCATAAAATCTCGCAAGGGATTCACCCTTTGATAACTAACGGACATCATTATGAAGAACTAAATATCACGAGGAAATCCCGCGGAGGGGCACATTTCTTCAAGACTTTTTGCTTTATAAGCCCTCGATATATCTCTTTTCACATTATCGAGCGTTTTTAAAACAACGTGCCGCAACAACTGAGCTCAAGAAAAAGTTGCGAACATAAAAAGTATACGAACCAGTCGCCTGTTTGATACCTTTACGATGAAACTATTCACTAATTGCCAAACCTAAAAAAAGGTAACGGCACAAAAAATGAAATAAAACACGAAAAAACAATATAAATCGTATGAATTTTCACTGAAAACAACAACAAATGCGGTAAGGTAACGTTACTGACATATATTGGCTTCTCAAAAATTGAGAGAAGCCCTGATTAAGATGTGAAATTACATCACAATTTCAATTACGCCGAGAAAAGAAACGACGAAATACGATCGCGTTTTCCACATTGAAGGTTAATATTTTTCCAATCTAAAATTTTGTCGCACAGAATTCCAAATAAAATGATTTATTTTGTCAATTTCCTGGAGTGACGACACAATTTCTGTTAACTTCGTCGAGGATATCATCATGAGAACTTCGTATATATCTGGGTCAATTGTCGAGAGCACGATGCCATGAACCAGTATTTGAACAAAAAGAAATTAATTGTGATAATGGAGAGAGGGGGGAATCGCAATGGATTGACAAGGCGTGAATGAAGGACGAGGATACAATTCCGGAAGAACAATAACGCGGAAATAAGAAAAACCCGGGGTAAAAATATCGGAACTAATTAATTAGCAGATGAATGATCAGCATCTACACACCAGTGGGGTACATCAATCAAGTTCGAACTTAAGTAAACGAAAACACAGTCGAAACTTTTTAGAGCAAAAAATTTCTTTTGGAGAAAGATAGTGGTTGTGTCACCGACAAGCATAACAAAGAAGATAACTTCGAGATGGAAAACATATCGATATACCTATCAACATCGAACGATTATTGATGAGTCTCTCCAATTCTCAAACAACGTCTTCAGAGAGATGCTATCAAAACATCGAAAATTTTCATTTTTGTAACTTTAATCAAGAAAGTTTGGAAAAAACTGGAAGCAGAATGTTCCATGAAACATGACACTCTTTGTAATCAAATACCACTTTGGCGAATTTCATAAAACAAGAATAAACTTTACAATAAGGAGAAAAATTTACAGACTTCGCACCATTCATTTCCTTTCAAAATAGACAAAAATATAGAATAATTATCATAAATATCAGCTGACGATAAAACAAGGAGAAATAAAAAATTTAAACATTGAGTGATCCAAATCATTTTAGTAGCAAAACCTTAAATTTGTTAATTTTTTTTTCAAGTTCCACATTTGATCTTCTGCAAGACCAAGGCTAATTTTTCTTTTTTTTATTCTTTTTAAACAACTAACTTTTAATTATTGTACTCAAAAGAAAGGCCATGAAGATCAAAGCGTACCTGTAATTTACTAGTCAGATAATAGATCTGAAAATTTTCTAGCTTGCCAAGGATGAATTAAAAAAATTTGTATCTTCATCACAACCATACATAAATTCACCCATAAATCGATGTATGCACTTACTTGCGAATATGCATCACGACACAAGTAAATACAGTTTGCCAATTTACAGTTATAATATTCAACAAATAAACCTGAATTCCAAATGCATGAAACAATATTGTGAAAAACAATCGATAGTTATTGATATCTGGCAAAAATGTCGGTCAAAATTTCAAAATAACCGCTTGCGCCGTAAATACGGAAAAGATACATTAAGCAACACAAGCAACTTACTATTCTCCAGCAATTTTTTTTTTTTTATATTTTTCTTGGAAACTATCTGAACCAATAGGCATCAAACTTCTACCAGACTTGCCCCTACATAAGAACTATATTACGCGAAAATATCAGCTCTATCCTTTTTACAGTTTTCTAAAAATCGGGAACACAAATTTTTGAGATACATATATATAAGCTACGAGCTGTTACCCGCAGCTTCTTTTGCGTGGTGTCTATCAATTGTTTTAACCCATTTATTATAGAACCAAATGAAACCGATGAAAAAAAAAAACAGAAAAAGCGAGTAAGACGGGAGAGAATCATATCCACCTCACCAACCAGTAATCGTCAGACTATGAAAAAAGAGACAAAAAAAATTTTTTTTTCAATTCTTTTTTCTACTTCTTTTCGTTCGATTGAAGAAATGTTTTGTCCGTTTTCTGTTTTCACAGATGGTAAAAATTTATATCTTTTCCACAGGGGGTTTACGGACTTCCTTAATGGCAATAAACATTCCTTAGAATAATACAATTTTTTCTCAAAAATCTCATAGAAATCCACTCAGAGGTTCTGGAATAATAGTGTTTCCAACCGTTTTTAGCCTGCAGTATTTTATAATATGTGGAGACAGAGATAGAGATGTTGCAATCAATTACTTAAAATAGGTTTTTACTTTAATTGTCAGACAAAAGGGAAACTAATAATAATAATAATAATAATAATAATAATAATAATAATAATAATAATAATAATAATAATAATAATAATAATAATAATAATAATAATAATAATTGAAAATTTTGTCCCACACTGGTATATACCTTATATCTCATTACTTTTTCTTCCTCATCATAATATTATTGATATAGGTGGTAGATCAAAGTCTGAAGTAATTCGTAAAATGAGTCTTGGCCGAATAAAGTGTGCAGCTATTGTAAATGGTGTAGTTTCGCTTTAAGCATTGGATCAAATCATTTACTTGATTCAAACACATAAATTTTTGCTTCTTATCGATGAAACCACTGACGTTGGAACAACGAAACAGTTAGTTTTGATTGTTCGGTAATATACTAAATTTATTTTCTTGTTATCCAAAACATTATATTTGACAATTAGTTATAAAAAATCGTCATTATCTGGTTGTAAAAGATGATCGCGTAACAGATCATTTTCCAACGTTACTTCAGCCAGAGAAGTTTGATCACGAAAGCATTTATACTTCAATTATTTCGTTCTTTGCTGAAAACCAATTTCCTTACAAGGATAATTTAGTCGGGTTTGCTGCCGATGGAACAAGTGTAACCATTGGGGAACATCATTAGGTTGCTACTTTTTTCAAAAAAGATGTGCCACTTTTATTATTAAGGAAGTGTATCTGTTATTCCCTACCATTATGCGCATCCTAAGCTACAAAAAGCTCTCTGATGGTGTAGAGTATTTGATCCGTGACGTCTATAATTATATATGTCACAGTTCAAAGCGCTTGTTATGTTTCGAAAAACATCAAGAATTGGCTGAAGTTTCTCACCATCGTTTATTGAAATACTTGAACGTACGCTGGTTATCTTTACTTGCCTGTATATAAAGACTGATTGAGCAATATCCGTCTATAATTCAGTTATTTGAAAAAGAAGCCAAAGATATCAAAGCAGCTCAATATATTTTCCCTGGTTTTGTTATTATATTATAAATTCCTGCAGAATACTTACCATATGTTGTCAATATGAATAAACATTATCCAGCGGAAGAACCGTTAACACATACTTTGTATCATAATAAGTTGGTGTTGTATCGAACAATTTTGGATTTTTACATCGATGAAAGGTAATTAAATATTATTAGAGGAAATGTGATGTGACCCATTTTGCATAAATTGTCATAGGGTGAAATAGTATAGTACAATTTGAAAGATTAATCAATTTATATTCAATCACTTTTATGAATCGAAATCAAGTTTCAATTATTTTTATACTAGGTAAATAGTCGAAAAAATTTATTTATTTGTTTATTTTTTGTCAACCATAACATTAATAATATTTTTTAAATACGGAAATATTGGTAAAAATTATCATTTATTTATTTATTATTTTATTTATATCTATTTTATTAAATATTTCTGCATTAATTTCATTCAATCAGGTGCTATTATAACAACACCTGTGTTTACAAGTTATTTATTTTATATATTAACTTATAAGGAAGGATATAAAGTCAGCTGGGAGATGAGATAATCATAAAAATGAATTAATATACAATAAACTATTATTGATAAATTAAAAAACTCATTGAGCAATTACAGATGCAAGTCAATATCAAAATTAGGAAAAAAATTGGTAAATAAACGTATAGACAAACGTAGGTAATACGTAGTCATAGAAATTAAATATTAAATAAAAGATGTTTGTGGAATACCTTGTTGTGAGAGATATTCACATGTAGAAGGTAATCTACAGCTTTGTGTGTTCTGCCACTTCATACATTGTAAGTATGGGAGAGCCAAATCCAAGGTAAACACTGGCGATTTTGTAGCCTGTTTCAAGAGTTTATAGAGTGGATTTGGCACACACACACACAGACACACATATGTACGTATACATAGGTATATGTGTTATAGAAAGTACATCATTTGTTATTCATTGCTATAGCAATTGATAAGAAATGACATAATACATACGTGTACCAGTCCAAGACATCACCAAGATCCTTATCTATTATACTGTCATTGGCCAAACATTGTATCTTACTTGCCTGTATGTGCAAGTAAGAGTATACGAACAAACAAAGCATATGTATGATTTTGTATGAAATGCACTTGATAAGAAATGACATTGTGCGTAGGAGATATATATAGTCCTCATAATCTTTCTCTTTCTTTTCTTTTTTTTTGCTTGGATGAAATTTTTTGACACTTTGAACATATTTGAGTACACAGATATGTACAGTTTTTTTATAGTGGGGGAAAAATTAAGATATAGACATTTAATATATACTATTTGGCAACCCTGGTTTGGGTCTAAAAAAAAATGGGCTAAAACAATTTATTATTAGACACTACGCAAGTGAAGTTGTGGGTAACAGCTCTTATGTGCATACATACACATACATACACATATACACATAAAGAAAAAAATTATGTGAAAATGAGAAAATGGCACCAATCATTTTATCAAGAAACAGATAATTTTCATCATCCTCACTCCTTAATACTTCTGCAATGTTAATTTTAATACCATGTTTGCAAGCAAACTGAGAAAAAACAACCAAATCGAAAAATTAGTGCGATTTTCCTAGAAAGCAGTAGGTACATTAAATACACATGGATTGCTGTAGTATCTCACAACGAAAATTTATTGCTGACTCGTAAAAACCATGCGGAAGAAAGCCGCAGATTTACGGTTTATAGTAAAACCATCGTATTTACAGCCAGCGTATAATAATATACGTAGTTTCATCAACGTTGAAACCACATTTTTCGTTTGTTAAATGAAAAGACGACGTAGTACAAGGGTCCTTTGGGAATAGTACATACCTACATGAAATATTTACTCATCACTATGGATGCTATATTAGACCAATAAAAACGAGAAAATAATAATCATAATATTCACTATGATAATAATGCAAATAAGTTTAGATGAAAAGTTAACGAGCTTCAGGGGTTGAAGTTAAATATGACCCAGCGTCGTTTGTAAGTCAGTCGCTAAAGAATATGGCCAGTTTAAACAAGAGAATAAAACAAAATAAAGTTTTTTCTTATTGCAAAATAATGAGCAAAGAAACAAATTAATAAGGTAACACTTTCATTAAAAAGAACATATTTTACTACTTTTTTCACACGATTTGTTCACAGCATCATTATCAAATTGTAACCAATTAAGAAATTTTTAAAAACCATTCAACTTATTATGCACTCATCGTTTCAGAAGTCATATCAACATGCGAATTCGATAATTGAAAAGTTTATCAAAAATTAGTTTCTCATCTCATGTACGAAAAATATGAACTAAAAACAAGGAGTTTACATGCATAAATACAGGACAATGTGCTCCTTGAACTAATAAGAGATGTCAAGGGCATTCAAAAACAGGAACGACGCTAAAATAATTTTTCTGGTGTGGGGATGTCTGGCGGATATTTTTCTTGCCGAAGCTTGATGTAGCCATCCAATCAAAAATTATCATAAATATAAAAATTCAAATTTTATTTATTTGAAAATTGGTTTCTTTTTGGTGATATTTTGACTAAGAAAGGGAAAAACAGATACAAGAGTCCATCAACTAAGGTAAGGTTAGTTATCTGGTCCACGATTTTACAACATTCAAAAATATGTATTAAAAAAAGGCTCATTCTTTGCTTTAATGAACATATTTTGAATTTTTTTATGTAAGAGTTAAAGGGACCATACAACAGTATACTGATTGGCATTGTTGAAATTTAAAAAAAAAAAAATTGTCGTCAGTAATTTATTTTTTTTAAATGAATAATTTAGCCCAATTACCTAGCAAAATGGGGAGAGTAGGTCACTGGCCTGTATTTTTTTAAACAAGTGCATATAAGAAGTTCTGAATAACTGAGCCACTTCCTTGTATCATACACTTCGTTTCTTTATTTTTTGCTTTACTTTATTAATGAGAAAAAACTGCAATTCACATGCTGTAAAGGATAAATAATGTATTATGGAACAATGGCCTTCCAGTAAGTGGCTACATTACTTGAAGTGTAGCAAATGGTTGCGGAACACAGTATGGAAGTCCACAACACTCTGTTACTCTGCTTATCAATAACATCATGATAACAGCATGCTGACATTGTGTGGGGGAAATGGGAAATAATGGCTTAACAATTTACCTGGCTTATAGGCGTTAAATTTATAAATTCGCTTCAGGGTACCCACTTACCCAAAAGGCATGGTCCACTTCCTACAAACCAAAAATCTGCATTTAGTACCAGAGCCATACCTTACAGATATTTTCAGACTGAGTTTGGACTTCATTCAACATAACAACCATAAAGTGGAAGCTTGCTTATACCTATAGATCCTTAAATGCGATGAAAATGCGAAAAATAGTTTTGGATCCACTGCAAAGATACCCTAATCGAATGTAGTAAAGAGAAGTTTTGAGCAAGAAAAAACAACACATACTACATCTTCGATAAGGTGCTAAGTAGTGGTGTGAAACATCGATATTTATACATTAATACGTATCTATATTTTTCCCATACCTAATTTCCCACTAATAAATGATTGATATCCATTTTTGAATGATAAAATCTTTAAAATCCATAAAAATAAAATTGAAAACACTAGGAGAGTTGTGATGGAAAATTTCAATCTTACTGTAACCTTCAAATTTCTTTTATAATTTTCTTGGAGGGGCTTGAACTGGGGCCAACTAATTTTCCATACGGGTGGCAGCCTCATTTCACCTTCCTATGGCACTACTTTCGTTCAAAATATAACTTTCTCAATTTTTTCCTACTATATCGGGCAACACTGAAGTAAGCACGAGTTGGTTTCATGCATAGAAAGGTTATAAAACTTCAGAGGATTTTTCATTTAACATCATTAAATGTGCTATATTTCATTGACTGGAAAATGGAACTCCCCTTCAAATGTAAAGTGATTCTTCTGCACAACCAAATCGACTTCCTAATTCTTAAAATGATATTTTCCTCTCCTCCAAGCTCTACTTTTATTGATCAATTTGATTTCCACCTTATTCCAGTTTCCCACAGTTTAAGAAAATTTTAGGAGGAAAAAGTTTGAAAACAAGGCCCAAGTTTTGAGTAACAGTTGAAAAATTTTAGAAAAAGTTGGTATTCCTGCTTCATACCGACGAAAGTGAAAATCAGAAGGGGTGGAAGCGTAAAGGAAGAGAAAAAACATCTCATTTTAAGGATTCGAGGACCGAGTATGTGATGCCAACACAATGGGGTTCGATTAGTCATTGTCGTACAGCAGGACCACATCATACTTGAGAGGGTGAGGAAGTTTCATGTTCTAGCTAATGAAACACACCACAATAATGTTACGTAAAAATAAAAATCTTCCGAAGTTTTATAACCTTCCTACGCATAAAAGCTGCAGAGGTTTACTCCAGTGTTGTCAGATACAGGAGAAAAAAATAGGGAACGTTACCTACTTTTTAAAAGCCCCTATTTCCATTCAAAAAAACATACTGTCAACTTTTTGAATACTCAGTAGAAGTCTGTGTTGCTTAATAATTTATTTTGTACGTATGGAGCCCCTATAGTAATAAAAGTATGCTAAAAATGAAAGCAGCTCAATATTTGTGGTAGATGTTAGGTACTTAACACAGAAAGAATTATGGGATTAGTTGAGAATGTTCCCACAAAAAACAATATTATGGAATGAACAATAGAGAAATATGACCATAAAATGATTTTGAACATGGGACGAAGTATGAACAGTGAAATAATTATTCAGACGATGTAAATTTGACATTAACGAATAAATACCTTCAAATCATTACGCCATATGCAATATTCATTTAAACTTTTTCAACGGAGGACGTAGATTCGTTGAATAATATTATTGATGATATTATTAACTTACATGCCAGACACTTCCTTTAAGTGATTTCATTATAATTTTATTTACGCTCGAGAAAAATGGTAAGTCAATTTTCATTATATTTCATAAATCACTTTAGATAGTTACATTTTTGAAGCTTAGGAAAGTATATTCTTGCCATTGACTAGATCTTCAATGTTTTTCACTATTTTTGTCAAACGAGGGAAACATGTTTTCTTTCACATAGAAAAATCAAGAGGAAATGACCAAGGTTTTTTTTGAATTCTACCCGGACAAATAGAACAGCGTGTAATCAAAATGCGCTAATAAATTCACTTTTTTTAAAATCAAAATATATTTTGTGTTTATAGTCGAGAGAATACACTTAGTATGATACATAGCATCGATTAATAATTCCTAACATACAAGGAAAGTATGGTCAAGGTTACGCTGCAAAAAATCTCCTATCAGACGGAATAAAAGGCCATTATGGTGTAAGACTGTAAGGGAATATCAGTCAAGACACGACATGAGCGTTAAACTTCAGCATTACCGTGTAAGAACACTCACCTCTCATTGTCAGAATCAAAATTTTTGATCTTGAGCGTGAGAGCAAGCACTGACGATCAAAGTTGTGTCTACAGCCTCACTGATACCAATTGACGGAAAATTTGCTTTCACAATCTCCGAAAATGAAAAGTGCCAGCCAAGCTATGGAATAAATCTTTTTAACAGGAAAACCAAATAAATGAGTCATTAAATTCGAAAGTCATTATCAACTTGCTCATCCAACACACACGTCCAAGAACAAAGTAGCTCATTCTCGTAAGCACAATTCAATTTTTATCAGTAATTATTAAGGAAATCGAGAGGTCGGTGGCGTAGAGTGTTGCACTCGTTTAGAAAAACACAAAATTTTCAGAAAAAAATTTAAAAAGTAATTTATCCAATACTGGACGTTAATGATCTCCAAAGTAATTTGAACAAAACTGAAGGCCTACAACAAACGGAAGACTTCATTCGAGTGAAATTTCTAAAACTTACCGTGCTTTGTACATGACTTAGTCAACTTGTAGAAGGTATTAATGAAAAGTTCGATGATTATGTGGCAGAGATTACCCTGATGTATGCAGCAACACGAACTCATTCACGAAATTATTCGTATATTAGAAAACAGCCAAATTCTTAAGAATAGGAGTAGTTCATAAGTGTTTATTTACTCCATCTCTGTTATCCTGTTACTTTCATATTCATCCAAAGGCTATCCTAACTAAATAGAATCTCTACACTCATTTTCAAATAACTCTGACACTATAATAGGTGAACGAGCCTGTACACAAATTTTTGAAAGGTTTTTCAAATTTTAATTTTTCATTTTTCTGTTGTATGAAATTATATTTCCAATAACTGGTAAAATTCGTCATCATCTATTATGGACGTCATTTTTATCAACTTATCACTGAAATCCAAGGATGATACACGCAAAAAAAACAACAAAAAAAAACAGTTAAACCAGTTGGACATGACTTTTTGGTGTTTGCTTATTCACACATGAATAGTATCTGACTCAATGAAGCATAAAAACTGAGATAACATTAAATGCCAGCAACTTTTAATGTACATGTGACTATGCAACATTGATGAGATAAGAAAAATATCAGGAGAATTCTGTTCTATATTATCATTGGTTAAAAACAAGCAAGAGCGTAGATACCTCCGTCATAAGAGGGGAGGGGTCCACGCATTCTCAGTGGTTTCTTCTGACACCCTCACATAGAAAAAAAATCACCAAAACCAACAAAAATACACAATTTTTACAGATCAAGCTTTTCTTTTCTTCGCTGAGGAGAGGTCCTGATTCCCAGGATCCCCTTATACAAATTCCTGAAAACGCATAAGGAAGACAATTAAATTTATCGCTCGACCCCCAGGGACGTAGCCAAGGAGGGATGAGAAGACAATTCCAAAAATTTTGTAAGAGTTGGCAAAATTAACTAGTTGTATTTATAGTTGGAAAATCGTGCTGGTTGATAAACTTTTTTTTTTCTAGTCTATTTCCAAAGTTTGTACAGCAGTTGGCAATTTTGGAGCTGGCAAAATTGGCAGTTCTCGTAGTTGTATATATTAACTGACAAATCATGTCAGTTGACTTCTTTTTTCTTTTTTTACAGGCTGCGATTTCAAAAATTTCAGTTGGAAATTTTTGTTTCTCTCTTCCAACCTAAAAAAAAGCCTTTCGTTACGTTCCAGTCGTTAAAATTCCGAAGTAAAATGCATCAATTGTGTGAATAAGGTGATGCAGGGAAGAAAAACGACGAGATATTTACAATTTTCATACACACTGACGAGAAAATATCTCTGCCTGCGGCAGGACCCAAGCACAGAATAGGTAGTAAGATAATAACCTCTTTCAGATATCATAATGGCGATGGCACCGTCATCACAAATCTATTGAACATTCAAAGCCATTATATTCCGACAATTCTCTTTTATTTATAGAATTATTACGCTGATTATAATTTCTATTTCGTCCATACAAAAAAAAAAATATTGGTTGTACAACACGATAGATATCTCAAACAGATTTCAACATGATTCTCGGGTTAATATCAAGGAATTGTAGGATCAGTAGACTGACGGTTATGAATGTTTAAAACGAAAATAGGACACAAATCACTAAACACCAGTGGTGTCTATTAGGGTGGGAAATAACGAAATTTATTTTAAAAAAGAAAAAAAATGATATAATGATGCAGTTTAATAGCTAATTTTTTTCAAGACATAAGGCAATTATGTATTTATTATTGCTTCCCTTCTTTTAATATCAATATCCAGTCGTCCCAAATTTAGGTATATCACAAGTACAAGATAACAGATCACAAAAAAATACGACTGGTATGATTTTTTCTCGGCGCATTTATTCATCGAATGGTCCCATATTAATTCACTTAGAAAAAAAGTTTTAGGTCAAAATAAAACATCATTCGTGAATTTTCAGTCTACTTTTCACATACAGAGGTAGTAGATTAGAGTCATAATTACTTAAAGACCATATTGAACCCAACATTTATTGTGTATCTCGGAGAGATCCAAATGTTCGCTAAATATTGGTAAAATTTGTTGTAACACCCTGTAAGCCTTACTAAGGGTTAAACCGGTACATATAGTATCCTTCCAAAATTTTAGGCAATACCCTCACACAACAATTTACGATGATTAATTAAACCATATGAGCGGATCATAATCTACATTCTTATACATCAAATCATCAGTAACGAAAGTCAACATAGCAGTGCAAGCTCCGGTCCGTTGTCAACCTAACAACGATGGCAAAAATGAGCAGGTAAGCGTACCTATAGAGCCAAATATCACGCATTTCCCAAAAGAGAAAATTCACCGATTACAGGCCAGTCTTAGCCAACAATTTTAACTTCACAAAAGGTACACACGAACGCCAACGCAACACTTTTACATCAATTTTCGGCCAAAATACGACGAGGAGTAAAATCGAAAAAATTGGTGATATGATTTATACCACAAAAATCGAGCACACAAAACACACGTCACTTTACGACCAGACAAAAAAAAAAAAAAAAGAAAAAAAAACACGAAAATATGCGTCGAGTAAGTACTAAATTTATCCTATTGTTAACCAAAAATGAACGGATGTGTACGTCACAAGCCCCTTATCAAAAGCCTTTCCATCAATTTTTGACCGTGTTTAAACCAAACGATGACCAAAGAGTTCGAACACGACTGTAATGTGTGTGGGGCGAATTTCAAAAATAAACTCAAGAACACTAATGAACCAACCAAGCAGAAATAATTATTACAATCATAATAGAGCAAATAAAATAGTATAGGTATCAAAATTAGTTGGCACAAGTTTCGTTTTCAGAAAAAAAATTACACGAACCACGCACATACACGCGATAACTTCACAGCACACTTAGATAACGAATGAATAAACTATAAAACGATGTCCATAAAACTACGTGATACGATTGGCGAGGCATTACTAAAAAGCACTACTACTAAATGGCTAATCTACGAAAACACGATACTCGAGTCAGTCCGGTTCTTATCGAATTTCGTTTTTGTTGTTGTTATTATCGTTATTGTTTTGTCTCTTCTGCTCAACTGTGAACTGGTTTCAATACGAGCAAAAACACCTGTAAATGAATGAAACCGAGAATATTCTGAAAAGGGAAAAAATCTGAATCGAAGATATACACAAAAAACACACGCGTGTGCTCCACCATCAACTGGTTCGAACAGGTTCGTTTGGTCCTAAGTCAAACAGTCCGAACCCAAATGCCCGAATGCAAGAACTATGCTTAAGTAATTCTTACATTTATTCCATAATCAACTACATGTACCTATATATATATCGACTATATGACTGTTAAAGTAATTCCAAAGTTACGGTTGATACTTAAGCATCGTTCTTACATTCCGGCCTAAGTGATTCCAAAAAAAAAAACCCCAAAAAAACCCACATATATATAATTATATACACGCACACACAAACAAGGACGCACGCACTTTGGGAGTGAAAAAATACGCGTAAACGACAACCATGCGTAATCGTATGGGATTGGGCATTGATGATTGAACGGTTCACCAAAAAATAATATGAAATTAAAAAAACACAAAATGAAATAAATAAAAAAACGCGCGCATCGAATAGAAACCGGTTAAATACGTTGACGAATCGTGCCCGCGAAATGTTTATGCACAGAGAATACAAACTTACAAAGTTCGAACTTGACCCGGAGGCATGCCCGGCTTTCTTTGGGTAAAAGGAGCCGACCAAAATCTACACGGGTGGCGCAGCGGCATAACGAACGATCTGTACATCCCGCACTACGGTGGGGCCCCAAGTCAAAAAGGGACCCTATTGATATCAGAAAAAAAAATAAAAGAAAAAATGAAAGCAAAAAAATGGAGATCTTAAAATATTTTTAGGGTGGCCTAGAACTTTCACTTACATTACGGAGTGTATAGGAAAAACTGGAGCAAACATTGCCGTCTCATTAATGCTCTTCCGTAGAGACGAAAGGTAAGGGGCTAGAAATAAGAATGATGCTTCTCCTTTCACATAGTTCCTTGATTCTTTACTTGGCAGGTGAATGATTCCAATTCAATATCAAATGTGTACAGTGGGACATTGATTTTTCAATGAATTATTTCAACAGATTATATTCTTATATTATTGATTTAGTTTAGTAAAGAGAAAAGGAATTCCACAATTTCAAGGCTTCACGATCATCATCACGCCTAAATTCAGATCTATAGATAAGAAATTTTTACATCATTTTTTCTAAAGCGATCTAATTATTATTTAGATTCCAGGTAATGGAAAATTCAAGTATGTACTATTCAGAATCTCTTCCAACAGGGTTGCAAAGCCATAATTTAGTTATGAAAAGAAAAGTCGAAGAACATGAAATTTGTTTAAATAAAAAAATTAATAAAAATACGAGTTGAAAGCATGATGATCTACTTGTAATTCTGAGATCCGTTTAAAGAGAATCTTTTCTTTTTAGATGTGTGATCCAAATTTTCAATTCCAGATTACTATCAAAAATAATGTAGATCGATTCGTAATCCTAATTCAAGTTTTTTGATGGAATTTAATTCTCATTTATTCCAAAAATGTTTTCAAATTGTCAGGAAAAATCATCACGAGATACCTAGGCTAATGGGAAATAACTAAATTTATAAATGAAAAGATCATATCCCCGAATTGAGATAGGTTGATTTTTTTTTCTGATTCAAGTTCATCAAATTTCAGGCGCAACATTCGTCAAAAAAATCATTATTGTTAGAAAAATTGAATAAATTCGATTAAACAACACGAAATTAGGCCGGCATACTTTAAAAATCAATTTACAATGGAACACTTTTGATTTTGAAAAGGTGCAATTAATATTGGTTACTCACGAAAAAATCATTGAAATGAAAATTGTCATGTTTATCCTAGAGTAGCGTTCAACCACCAATGGTAAACCTGGTGAAGACTAAGGATAATAATCTGAAAGTTCTTCAGAAGATGTCATGAAGATAAATTTAAGTTGCCAGTTCGATAACAGGTTGGTAATGCTAATTAGTCAAAACTCGAAAGTAGAAAATAAGTAAATTTTATTTCAATGATCAAGTATATTTCACCAGGTATTCGATAAATTTATAAAAGACTTAAAAAGAAGATTAAATTTTCCTTGATTGTATACAAGTCAACTAATGTTGTTACTGAAAAGCATTTAATTGTAATTGCTCGTTATTTGAAGAATGGAGACTGGAAAGGAAACGTTGTGAGTCGGTTCATTTGTTTATTAAAGGTACTTATGGTGTTGAGTATTTTGGAATATTCATAAAAAAATTGGTTACAAATAATCGCATTGTAATAAATTTATAACTGGGGTTCAGGTTACAGATAGCACACATACTAGACTTTAATCACCAATTTCTGTTATCTCAAAAAATACTGTATGATTCATTAAATTACGAACTTAAAATTCGGTTAGATCGGATGGGGCGAATGTCACGTTTGGTTCAAAAAATTCACTAGTGACGTTCTTTAAAAAATGTGCCTAATAATTTTATCATACACTGTATTTGTTATTCTATTGCTCTATATCTATCAACATTGAGTGACAATCATTTAATTTCATAATTATTTTACAGCAGGAAACTGTTTTACAATTTATCGTAACAAAATTGAATTAATATTTACAAGTCACTGTTATTCAATTTCCTATAGGCAAATAAATCATGCATCAGAATTTTATTTCTGAAAACAATGCGATAATACCAGTATAAAAAGGACACTAAATATGCACCTCATGATAAATGACAAAGATTCAGAAAATCTACGTAAATCCAAAAAATAACTTTCAATACATAGATACCTATATAGAATATATTTTACTAATTTCCAGGAATATTAATTTATTTAATTTTTTAAGTCAGAATCTTGAAATGCAAGAAGTGCCATACAACATTCCGAAATACTTTTCAATCTTCACCGGCATGAACATCGAATTGAAATTCACAATGCTGACATGACTGAATATCGCGAGGCTTGTGGCCTAAAATTCTCGACAGAAAGAAGTTTGATCAATTATTATAAATTATGTACATCGTACTAATTGAACACAGTGAGGTAAATATTGAAGGTAATATATTGAAAATAATGTTTTCAAAAAAATCAGTTTCATATACAAGTTCTTCGAAATTCCAGAAATACAAAGCTGACCATAAGCTACGTATTTTGGTCAAGAATCTCATCAGATTAGCTAAATTCTACAACTTGGAGGTACTCTGAAATCAAAAATGAACTCTCAAAATATCAGCATTGCATCATTGTCGCCATAAAAACAGCAACGTATTTTTGTTTCTTGAATAAAAACGGAAAATCTAGTTACAGAACCTTTTGACCGCAAGAACTGGATAAATAAATATCTCTGCCGCGCATCAACCACGGTAAGTGTGTATTTTCCAAAAGTGTCAAATTTTGTAATGGCCGCCATTCGAAAACCAGAAGACTGATTTCGCTCAAATTCAATATCAAACCAGTCCCTAATCATTTCTAACTGCCACAAAAATTTCAAGCCAAAATCTTTTAATTTACGGGAGTTATCGTGATGACAACATGGTGTGTTTGCAACACTTTGAGAATCTTTTCCTCCGTAACTAGCTGATGAAATTCAAAAATTTCAACTCGAATGTGTAGTCCATGTAAGCTTCTAACACTAATCCAAGTTTCATTCCCATAGATCAAACAGCGGAGGCTCCACAGTCTTCCAAAAAGTGCCAAAACGAGCACAAAATGGAAATATATATATATATATATATATTGTGTACAAAAGGATTTGAGTGATCTATATATTCGTGATCCACAACTCATGATCAGCGCTTTTCCACAGGTCCCGCTATTGCACTGAATGCAATAACTGTATTTTCCAAAGAAAGTATAAGTGTTGGTAAAGTTAAAAAAAATGCTTGAGTAGTTAGATTAACATTTTAAATTGGAAAAATTTCACACGAACATTTAAAATTTTTCAGTAGTACTTACAAAGCTTTTAATTGGTGTTTCTTTTTAAGCATTTATGGCTTTTCTGATTTAGTGAGATTCTTTTAAAAACGAACACACCCTCTTCATAATTAGTGAGACCATGAATAGGAAAATTTTTCGTTGAAATTTATTATTTTACTGAGTAGAATAAATTAACATGATTACTTCAGAATAGGTTCAATAGTGATAGGAAAAACGTAGAAGAATATTATGCTATTCATAGAGCTAAAATAAAAATTTTGAGTTACAGGAATCATAATTTTTCAAGTTGAACAGCAGTCTAAAAATCGTTTAATACAAAACAGGAAAGCAAGGAGAAAAAAATGGTAATGAAAGGCGCGCAAAGATGATTAGCAATTAACTGCAGTGAATATTATTTCCATATGACAATAAAATTTAATGCATTCATCAACAATATGTCACGTCGGTGAAAAACAGAAAAAATTTTCAAGTCGATAAAATTTGCAAATGTTAAATAAGCGTAAATTAAAAGTTTTACTGGCACAACGTCGATAATAATTAACGAGAATATCTGAACAATTTACGCTTGTTCGTACATATACTTCTGATGAGTATTTCATGAAGCAAGAGCGAAAGAAATATTTTGATTTATTCTCTGGTTGAGGAAACATGAATTTAGCTTACATCCTGATTTGTTATCTCTGATTTCGAAGAAACTGTACTGCCGCTAAATCGAATGAGCATATTGATCAGATTCTTAAAAAACTCATGCGCAGCAAGCATCCTGAGAAAAAGTGAGTTTTCCAACAAACATCTTCAAAATAATCAAAAAACCATAAATAGACCCAATCATCTTAATCAAATTTTGTAGCACTTGGAATAGTGCTGAATAACCAATTAATAAAAAATGTGGTATGATTTCCTGCAAAATTCAAAATTTTACAGTTATCAAACTACAAAAAAAAACTTAATCAGATGTATTCGATGCACCCTCTGGCCGATCCGCATTAACCTCATTATATACTGTCCTTATCCTAACACGAATATCTGTTCCAAATTTTGAGACTATCGGACTAAAATTTCGACCTGTAGAACATTTGATACAAAGTGGAATGTATATGCCTATATCTTTTTCCTTTATATTGTACATTGAAATTGCTGTTTCATTGTCTCAGCATCACACCTCTCTAACTTGATGGATTTTACAAAAACTTTAGCTCCACATTCTTAGTTTCTACGAAGTTTCATTTAAAAACCTCTAATCTGAGAGCTTTAATTAAGAATTAAGTTTGAAAGTTTCATGTCTTGATCGGTTCTTTTCACAATAAGTTCTCATTTCTATTTAAAGATTTTAGTTCTTTGTTGGATCTGAGAAATGTAAATTCAAATAAATGAGTACTGCTAAGTTCGAAAGTTTTTACTGAAAATTTTAGTTTTGGATGGAAATTATCATCTCAAAAAATACGCTTGCTTGTGATTTTGAGATTTTAGTGACGAAAGTTTTCTTTGATCATAAAACAAACCGATGACATGCCAGCTGGAAAAATAAATTTTGCCTAGAATAGAGAGAATTTCAAATTATGAGCACTGAACTTGATCGAGATAAGGTCATAAAGTTTCCATATGTCAAATTTTGTTTCAGTCAGTAAAGAATTACATCCTGCCACCAATGTCAAAAAATTTCAAATTCAAACAACCACTATTTTGAAACTAATGGGCCAATTTTGCCAATCTTCAAATTTGTCGAAAATATATACGCAAAAAACAATTATTTTCTTTCATTAGTCAAATGATAAGAAGCCACATAAAACTGATCTAATTAACTTCTTTTTCACTCACAGCGTATGGTACTTTCACATTTACAATGATACATAATTAACTACGACTTTCCCGTCTTTTGTTTAAGAAGGTTTCATTGTTGGGATAATATAAATGTAAGTAAGATAAATTTTTTTACCACTTCTTTTCAGGTAATTTCTGTTTCTTTCTACGAAGTATTGATTTCTTTCCGACATCAAGTTCGAAGGATTAGTAATTTGATGAGGTATCCGTGTCGCTCGACCATCAACTTTTTCCAAAATCAAACATGGTATTCCAGTAATTCCTTATTGTAACTCAATTTTAACGAAATTCACTTAATTTTTTCACTTGAAGGGCGTAAGAAAAGAAAATTAATGCCAAGGAAGCTGATAATACAAATATATTACCATGGATATAGGCAGGTAATGAACTAAATTCACACAAATAGATTCACTGGTTACGAAGAAAATGTTAAACAAAATGTGAAAAATGTATTCTTCAGTGGAACTAAAATTAAAATCAAAAACTACGGTAAATCAAACTTAATTTTTTGATTTTTTAAATCTGTGAATTTAATTTTAACCGTTTTCCGGAGACGGCAGTATTTTTTACGATTTCCGGCAGAACACTGCATTGCAGGAGAATTATAAAATTTCTTATATCGCAATAATTTTAATCAAGTACACATGTTAAAATTCATAAAAACTTCCGATTCAATGCTTTTTAAGCACAAAAAAAAAAAAAACTAATAATTATCTTGCTTACGTTCTCAAGCGACCATTTATTATAATTAACATCGGTATTTGACTCTTATGATGCTCAAAACTTGTTAATGAGGTAGAAGATATTATATGAGCGGGAAATCAGATTTCGTTGTTATTCGCTCACGTCCCACCAAGGTAAGTACCTAGTTGTATATTATGTATAAAAAATACGTCAGATTATTGGCGAAAATTTTACCTTTAATGGACCATGTAGTCTATCACCGTGAACAAAATTTGAATAAATATTCATCACTATAGAAGATTGATAGTTTGACCATCATACGCGGAGGTCATTTTGCACGTTATCAACAGAGCGTAAAATTGTATACGAAGAACGGACATGCTGCACAAGTTGCATATGCAACTGTTACAAGGCAAAAGTGATAAACACAATTTTCGTCTGAAAAATTCTCATCGATAATTCCGATACAAAAATAATTGATTCATTTCTGAAAAACAAAATTGAGAAAATATAACACCAATGAAAGGTTTTTAAATTTTAGACAGAGATTAGAGAAGTTTAGTAAGACATTCCCAACAATGTGCTTATTGAGCTCGAGACACATAAGTCCTAGCGAGAAGAAATACGAACTATGTTTGATATAATTACTGTGCTTTGAACGATTCACTACTCAAGAACTCACAACAAATAATCAAAATTTCCATTCCTACTTACAGCAAACATTCCACAATTGTGCACAACTGATTGATTTTCGACGAAAAATTGATAAATTTTTCGAAAAATACATAGTTTGATTGGAATACGTGGCTGGTTAGTCAAATTCTTAATACAAAGATCGTTTGGATTAAATATAATTGTATGTATATGCCTTATGCTGTAAGAGGTATCTTACGGAATCTACGCGAGTAATTTAATCACAAATGAATGAAAAACTACTGGCCTGTTAGCATAAGCAATCGATCAATCATAGAGGTTCGTCTAAAACAAGAAAAAATGAGAAACTCCAAGGACTACTCGAGTTCTCGACAGCAACTCGGAAATGGACGGTTAAAAAAATTCCATTGAAATCGTGAAATTTTGGTTCGTCGACTAATACATCGCATAAATGAGATAAAAATTTTCAAGGCATTACTGAACACTGAATACGAGAACATGATATATAGCTCGGTGAGGAAGTATATTACAGAAATTCGGTGGACAATGTTCAAAAACGCGATCAGACATTTATAAGAATTAATTATGAGGCGATAATTTTCTACGTAGTCTATCATGCAGCATCAAAAATACATATAAACACGAATCTCTACTATTTTACACTTTTAGTTTTCCAATAACGTTTTCGAGAAAAGTTTGAACCAGAGGGTGAAACTCTGCAAGTATACCAATTATTTCATTTGTCGAAAAACTATTTTGAAGAGTTACTGGCCTAATTTTTATAATTAAGTAGGTATTATCAATTTTTCAATATATGCTCTTAAGGAACTCAGGAAGTGATCCGCTGGGCCAGCGGTTTAAAACGTACATGAGTTGCGTGAATGGGGTACAAGATTACAAAATAAAATAAAAACCCACATTAACAACATACAATCAATTGGTTCAAACCAAATAAATATATTCACAGGAAACATGTCAAATGGAAAGGACGTGAGTAAACACTCGTGTGAAATAAGGTCAAAGCTTCCATAAGTTTGAGAACTACTGATCCAAAAAGTTAAAATCTTAGGAAGAAATACAAAACGTAAAACGAGAAATTTGATGAAAAAGTTTGAACCTTAACTGAAAGAGAAAGCAAATTGCTGAACTCTTAAGTAACCACTGAACCTCTGAGACTGGGTGGAAACACGTTCACGGCATTGAGTATTCATTAAGAAAAAAGTTTAAAATGAGTCCAATCAACGAATAAACGAAATCAATTCCAGTGAAAAATCAACTTTCATAAAAACGCTAACGAACGAAATTTTTTCGACAACAGAAGAAAAAAAAAATCAACAGCAGGTCGTAAAATAGGCAATTATTGCATTACATTTTTCATGAAAATAATTTTATTCGAATATACAGAATTGACTTCCGTTCACACATTCAAATTTAACCATCAAACTCTCAACAACCAGCCTTCTCACTTTATTTAAAGCTCAAACTTTTTTTCTGAAAGAACAATTCAACGTCATAATGAGTATTCGAACCTTTTCGAAGGTGATATAAATACTTACTAATCAAGATATCTCACTGAAGAATAAAAAAGATTGGAAACAAAAAAACAAAAACAATTTACAGAGCAAATTAATCGGATTTTTTTCAAGTTTCTGAACATATTTGAAAACTCACTGGGTATTCATTTTACAGTAATTCAAATACATACTTAGGTTTTCAACGATAATTCCATCTATTTCCACCAATCAAAAATCACAACACCAATTTTCGCGACTAGAAAATTTCCAGAAAATCAAATTTCACGACCTCTACTTTCACGACACCCATTTTCACGAATCGACTTTGGCGACAGCATGTTTCACGAATTTTATTATTTAGTGGGTCTTAGGTGAGGTGGATAATTCTATTGTTTTTTAAATTGTTTATGTAATTTTTTGTGATTAATAGATTTCGTAAAAATGGATGTGAAAATAGATATCGAGAAATTTTTTCTGAAAATGAACGGGAATCATTTTCAACTTCAAATTACATCCTTTTTGAAAATTAGTCACTCCCTGTTTGAAGAAAATAATACAGTTTCGATATTACAAGTTTCAAAGCACAAAGCAAAATTGCTCAATTTCTTCAAAAGAAATGTAATTCATCAGGAAATTTTTTCACTTAATTCTAATTATTTTTTGAATAAATTAAGAAGTTTTACGTTGGAAATGATAGTTATTAGTGATACACTATTTTTTGCAACATCTCCTCCCCCTAAAAAAATTATATAAATGAATATTTTTGTTATTGGGGAATACACATAAGGACAAACTATCTCCCATCTTTCAGTCATATTTCATGGCATAGTGGTTAAGGTGCCAGCTCTCTAAAGACGATATTACAAGTGGTTCGAATCCCCACAGCAGAGGAAACTTCAATGAAAGAAGTTAACAAAAAATATAAATATATAATCAAAGTAAACAACGAGGTAGGCTATGTGCAGTAAGCAAGACCAATGTATTAAGTATTTACACATCGATCTTAAATAGTCCTAAAATCGCCTGCTTTATACATCGTCAAGGTACGTATAAAAATGAAGTTTATGAACAGATGTTGGAAAAAAATAAATTACACACTAACAATATGGTAGATACTAGACGTAGGTAGTACATAAAACATAAAATCTCATTGTCAGTTTAAATCGCAATGAAAACAGAAATTACAAACAGGTTTTTCTTCAAAGAGAAATTTTCAAAGAAAGAGTAGCCCAAAAAGAAAAATACTGAAAATACGAATGGTCCGATGGCCTCATGTAAACCGAAAATATAATGCGAAAATCTCGGAGTAAGGATGAAACAATTATAATAAAATTAGCAATGTGTAATGAACATTCTATTATTCTGGAAAATTGGTGTCAACTAACAAACGTGAATCTGACCTAAAATAAAGCAGATCCATGCGAAATGTTAGAAATTTTAAAATTACTTTCTGTTAGCCGGATGACTATCACAATGGGAAATCCTGATGTAATATCATAGCTAAGACAATGATCTGGAGATAAAGAAGCGGCATGCTTCTTTTCCCACTCTCTAATATATCTAAGAAGAATCGCCTTCAAGGGTTTTTCATTGATTCAAAAAAGTTGAATAAAAAGTGCTTATGAAGACGTTAGAGTAACTTTAGTTTCATTTCCTATATCAGCGAACACGGTTCAGAAATCAAGGACTGATTTTGGGAGCAAACAATTACACAAAGTTAGACCATTAGCCTCATGTTGGAATACCCGCGCATTACTGAATAAAAATTAAACATACACGGCGAAACGGTATGCAACACATCTAACACGAAATTCCATCAACATCAAAAGTTAGCAGGATCTTATGTTCAAATATAAAAAATGTAATAAGCAAGGTATTCAAATCAGACCACAGAGTTCAAAACGATATAATTTATTGTTAGATTAAATTCTCAAACTCTCATTTTCAAACACCCAACGCAATCAAAAGGCATATATTCGAATCGAATATTCAACAACACAATTGATAACTGTTTTTTTCAATGGTCGCAAGTGAAAAATCCTACCGAAAATTAACTTAAGCTTGTAAAGAATAAATTAATTGAATATTCGACTTCCATCTCCCGAGTAATGATGACACACACACACACACACACACACATTTTTATATATATACATACATACATACATACATACATACGCACGCAAAAAAAAATCACGCACCAACCGTCAAAGAATTTTCATTTAATGACATATAAAGAGGTAAAAGTGGAAGTAAATATTCGAAATAAAAACTGCGTGACAAATAGGAACAGAGTACTTTTTTCTCTCTACTTCTCACTCATCGCAACCGAATCCATGTGAAAATGCCAGCAATGCAAAACGAACGTACAATTCTGGATGCTGTAAAATGCATCAGAGGGAAAATTACGAAAACCTGATGAAATAAAAAAACAGAAAAATAACATTTAAAATTTTATCGAAAACCTTTATTATGTATGAATGAATTTCAATTCGAAGGCGAAAGAAACTATTATACGAAAGTTTTTCCCCCAAAAACTCCAAACTTTTGTCTGTGGGAAATACCAAATGTTGAAACCTTTTTTACAATCGAGAAACTGAACGAAAAATTATGGAAGATACAACAAAATAATCGAAGTAATTCAGGTATATTAAATCGCAAAAGAGTATTAAAACTAGCGATATTAAGGCAGATAAAATTTACAAAGCATGCCAATCACCATTAAACCCAATAGGCCTGTACCTTGAAAAAACATTTTTTTGATCTACAAAAGAAATCTCACATTTATTCAGAAAAATCACAATTTTCGGATACATCTAAAATTACATCCACACATACTTCATGTTAGCAGTAGGCAATACTAACGGTACAATCGATTCAGTAAGCTCTTATACATATATTCTAATTTCAATTGGTTTTTATCGAGCTGGTGAATTAATTGAAGTGAGCGAGGCGAAGCCGAGTGAAGCTTTCTTATGTACCCATTCATAAAACAACGTTTGTGATGACGCCATTTCTCATAGATGGCCGAACTAAAAATTACCTAAATTCTCAAATAACTATTTCAAATTGAAGCCCGGTTTTTTAAATTCGATTTATTCGAGAAAAAAAAAATCTATTCCTCGACCAGGATTTGAACCTTGGCCCCCCGATCGTTTCAGTTATTCTGAAATTTCGATTTTTTCAGGCCAGATTCCGAATTTCACAGGCAAGGAGTTAGGATATTATTTTCTTCAAAAACTGAGTGATACATCGTCTATTACATTTTTTGAAGCGATGAGTTAAAATTTTCAATTCATTTTTGAATTGAATCCGTGTAACCCCACAAAATGGTTGGGATGATTTTGTCTTAAAAAATTAGGAGATATATCGTCGGTTGTTTTTTGAAGCGCTGAGTTCAAATTTTTTGTTCATTTTTCGACGTAATTATTCATTGGCACACTGTGACTCAAAAAAGGGGTTAGGATAATTTTGTAACCGCAGGGGGATGATTAGGAAAAACTTTTACCATTTCACTTAGTGATACATCGTTGGATTTGTTTACTGAAGAGGAAAGTTTTACTTCTAACATGTGAGAAGAGTCGTTAAAGATAACTCACTTCACTTCAATTATAGTTCTAAGATTCGCTTACGACCCGAATCCTACCTAGTTATCACGAAAACTCAGTCTGTTGTAATTGCCTAGTGGTTGATAATTATAACACTTCTTCGATTAGAGTTCGGTTTAAAATTCTGAATCTTTATGACTATTAACTGGTGTTACCGTGAAAATTAACTGAAATTCGATCAAACAACGGTCAATTCATGATCAGTTTTTTAGTTTTTGTTTTCTAATTGTAGTGAAATATGTTAGCTACATGGGACATAAAACAGACCCGTATTCCCAAGGAAAAGGCACAAGATAAATCTTGAGGGGGACGTAAGCGGACTCTTACAAAAGGAAATAATCAAAATAGTCGTTAATTTTGATAATGTGATATCTTGAAGGCAAGGGGAAATCCGTGGAAGGATGAGTGGCTAAGGAGGCTCCAAGATGTTCAACGAAGGGCATGGGGGCGTCATTCACAAAATTTTGGGACCCACTACCATAGACAGTAAAAGGAGATAACGAAGACAGGAGTTGATTTGATAACTAGATTTAACTAAACTTATGAAGATTAGAAGAGCAGAAAAATTGAAAACAAAAATTGCCAACTCAATATAATACGGAAGATCTTATGCAGTTTCTGCTGACAACGTCTTCTAGATACGTTCTCTTCGGGAGAATTCCAAACGATTTCTAACTCGGAGAAGCCACAAAAATATCGAATTAAACAACTCGGCACACGATTAAGCAAATACTATTTTTCGACATCAATATCTTGAAAAGTTTGAAAATTAAAGCCAAATACAAATGAATATTAAAATATAACGAAAACCACAAAAAAAGAGGAAAAATTAGAAGTAAATTATCAAGTTTTAATTATAGATTTTATCATCCTATGACATGGCCAAAGAACGAAAAAAAACTCAATGGAAACTAACTACAGAAAACACTAAACAAAACCTAGGCACTCCTCCTATGGCACCGAAAAAAAATCCTAATTTTGGTGCAACTAGGCCGAAGGTAAACAAGATACCAGAATATTCTTCCATCAAAATGAACTTCTGGGCAGTCGCCAGACAACTTGGCTACATTTAGTCAAGTCTAATGACCGGAAACTCCAGCCGAAGAATGAGATTCTCCGACTCGAGTGGAGCCAACAAAAAAAAAGTGATAAAATATGAAACTTTATTTTTTAAAGAGATATTTTTTTGGCACATCAGCAAAATATGGGCCGACAGCTTATCGTTCTGGTATTATTTTTTTGTTGCCTTTCTTTTTCTAGCTAAACAATGCTCGATAAAATATACCAACTTTCGTCGACGCTGATGATATAGGCGCGAAATAAAATATTTTTATTTCTTCAAATGCTTCACTTTAGTGTATACCGCATAATAAATCGTACCATCGTATATGAAAGTAAAAGGAAAGAGAAAAATGTGAAAACAGTTTTTAAAACTGGTAACAAACACCATCATCATTAATCTCGCCCAACAATAGCTGATAACGTTCTAATGGTTTCTTGCTTGTAACACTAATCCGGAAGTGGTAATACTTTAATTCCTAGCGTTGGTTACAAATCTTTAAGCAGTTCTCTCGACTCAATTACAGGAACGCATGAGAAACGGAAAAGAATATTGTTTCATCGAAATCGCCCTATATAAACAGACTGCGCACGAAACACGCAATATGTACGAAAAAGTGAACTGCACCTTTTAACCACGATACATTCAGACCTCTACAAATAGACCTAGACCATGTAAAAATTGACAACCTACTTCCTTATCGAAGGTAAATACATGACAGTCGATATTCGCCACAATAAAAAATTTGCTCATCAGTTTAAAGCACTAAAAAAACTGCACACCACACTATAACGTACCTAAATAAACTTATTTTTGGTACATTCTTACGATTACAGTTTACCAAATCTTTTTAAAAATACTACGGTCTACGGTATAGACTATCGAGAAAACTGCCCATACTAAAATTTATGACAGACAAATCAAATTTGGTATAATTTACAGCCCAACTGTTTTTCCAGAGCCGGTTTTAAGTACTTTGCCGCCCGGGACTATAAAATATCTGTCGCCTTATTATTTTTTTCTACCCTCCTCCTGAGCGACAATCGAATCTCTCTCTTTTTTTGAGTCGCAAATTTTGCCGGCCCGGGTCGACCCAAGGATGAAACTGGTCCTGTTTTTTTTTGTTTTTTTTTACGATATTCTGATACTTTATCTAAATGCATTTAACAGAAAATACTCACCTTAGTCGTGACAACCTAAGAACTAAGAATTTGTTCCGACAAAATTTTTTAGGCACCTTCAAAACTTCAATTATCTACTTCAATAAAATATTTCCTTTTTCGAGCTTTTGCACAGAGAATTAAAATGGTATTTCGTAGTATGTTACAATATTAGAAACTAATATTGAGTAAAATTTTAAAAACTTCTTGGGTCTGATTTTTCTAAAATTGCAATGGGTCGTGGTAATTTAGACCTTATGCAAATAAATTCCGCTTGAATTCAAAAAAAGATATTTCTTAAAACTGACGAAGAAATCATACAATTGAACATTTTATGTTCGGTGGTCTAGTAAAGAGAAACCAAACCAAGACTACAACAGGTTATAGATACGAATAATTCTGTCAATAGTTACCGATTGCTTTGCGAATCGATATTTTTCCAGTAAATATTTTTGTAAAGCACTACCAGTGAGGTACTCAAACAAATTGATAATGCCACGATAAAACTGACACAAAATCAAATAACATTCACATTGGCCACATACGTTCGGTTTGTAAATATAGCAGCCAGATTTTCGAGCTTAAAATTTATAATATGAGCTAACCACTATAATTTAGTCAGCTGGATTTTGTGTAACTAAAATTAGGACAGCGACCCATTTTAATTATATCTTTTTATCATTCTAACGTTGTTGAATGCATAATATTCTACAGGGCTAACTAAGCAGTAAGAAAGTAATAATTAAATTCTGATGTCGGGAACAAACAAATTTTATCATTTGCTTATGCAGAAATGTCCTAATACGTAGTCTGATAACGAATTCTGCCCAAGAAGAAAGGAACAGAAATTTTTATTGTAGGTAGGTACATACAATTCAGGTAACTATCCGACATTTAAATATAATTACTAACTTTTGTTGGCAGATTTCATTGGTATGCAAAAAATATCGCAAATGAAAAATGATCTTAATATAGAATTTCGCAGAAGGATTTGAACCGTCTCAGGTTTAGTCCTTAGTGCTTCGTCGATTCTTTTATTTCAAGATTGACAGGCTTTTGTCTTGCCATCGAGTTAGATCCTACAAGAAAAGAAATCTCTTCAAATTGGTGGTATTTAATGACATTGGGTATTCGAAAAGAATGGAAACCAAAAATCCTCACCAGAAGGTAAGCAACGTAATACTCATTTGTATTTAAATTCGACTGAAGAATAGGTAAGGTGTTGAACAGAATCTAAAACGCAAACGAAGAAGCGAGGTGGAATATTGCTTCTTCTATGCTGAAATTCGTTTGAATTTAATTTCCACAAAATTTCAACAAATCGTGTGTTATAACATTGTGCCATCGTGTATTACTCAGTAAACTGCGCATAACCCTACAGTATTTCATATTGCTTCTGACATCATTTGAGTGGAAAACGTATTACATACGATATTGTATTATACATTAACTATACATTAAAGATAAGTTTCAAACATTCATTATCTATCTCTATACACAAGTCTCGTAATTGCTAATCAACCCACGTAATCGGAGTTCTTGGTAATGGACCGAGGTTCATACAAAAAACCAATTCAAGGACAAAATAAATTATTATTTTCAAAATATTAGTTATTACCATATTGATAAAAATGTTCGAATTCACTTTTTCGAAGGTATACACTTACTTTTATTAGTTTCCCCCCCAAAAAAATTTTACAAATAAAAACATGACATAGTCAACAGCTTTGTCAAGCCTTCCGAATTCTGTGAAAATTTTATACAATTTTTCTTCATATTTGACCATCTTCACTCTGTTATACATTGCAAATGCTGATCAATGCGACGTTGGACAGGGGAAAATAATAAATTTCGATTCTTTTAGCACTTTATCATTACAGAACCATAAAATCGCGTTGAACTCCCGACAAGATTACAGTATTACAAATCATAGTCGTAGTCTTCGTTTTAATCCTGATCTATCGTCGCGGCAAAAACCTTTCGGATTAAGTTTTCAACCCTAATTGAACCACCGAGCGTTACTGTATATTGCTTTCGATAAAACTAAATGAATATCGTTTCGACGTATTGAAGAACACATAGCAACACATAACATAATCATAAAAAAAAAACACAAACCTGAACTGAGATGTAAAAGCGAAACAAAATACTCTAGTGCAGCAAAACTTTGCTAGAAAACCAAGTTTGCCAATTTTCACCTATTATTCAAAAAAAAGAAAAACATCTGAATTCCAATTACTTGAAGAAATTGTAAAATAATATTGATAGTAATCGTCGATGGTTATCCATATCTGATAAACACATCGATATATCGATATTTCATTGTTAGTTTCACGTAAAGAAATTACAAAAATCTATCAATATTTATCCATATCTTCAACAGTTTTCTCAAGAACTACCAAACCGATGAGCACTAAACTTCTTTCAGAACTGTCCAATATGAGAACTATCTCTTAAAAATTCCAGCTCTATCCATCTTGTAGCTTTCTCAAAACCGTGAATACAAAATTTTGGCCTATACATACATATATATGTATAATTATTACTCTGTACATATATAAAAAAATAAAAAAAAGGTCAAAATATGAAGATGATACAAATTATTTTCTTTTCTGACGAAACGACAATTTTCATCTTCTCTACCTCCAACCTTTTCGTGAGGTAAATTTTATTACCCCATTTGCAATCAAATTGGATAAAAAAAGGTTAATTTAGTTTCTCTTAAATTCACATTGTAATAATTGTAAACAATATTTTCAGCATAAATGAAATAAACGATGATACGACAATAGCATTTTTTCGGCAACAGTTTTTACAATATTTTCTTTTTGTATTTTTTCTGGGACCCCAGCCAAAAAACAAACAAACCAAATTGAAAAAATCGTGAAGAAATTGTGTTTTCAAATAACACTCATTCGCAAGAGAAGAGAACGAACAACAAAACAAAACAAACGAACAAGGGGGAGAAACAAAAGCAAGAACTTTTGTTTAGCAAGCTTTCTTTAGTTTTTTTGTTGTTTTTTATACTTTTAGATTAAGGAAATAACAAATGGCATTTGGAAAAACAATTCTTATGGCGCGCTATTCGAGGTATTTTTACTTTTACAAAATTACTTATACATTTTTGACGAATTTAAGAGTTTTCCTTCGGCGAATGTATCAACTGTAGGCTAAGCTGATATTCGCATGAAAATTTTTCGCATGACAGCTGGAATCGAGCAAAAAGAACAACAATCGTGGTAAACATTCGACGCGCATATTCAACTAAAAATTATAATAAAAGTTATCCACAAAGTTTCGGTATTTCTTCCCTCAGAGGATGACGGAACTGCGAAATGCGTCAGCATTGAAAATTTTTGGCTAACGGATCCTAAACAGAGTTAGATTTTTCACATCCCAATAAAAGAAAATTACCGAGCGTGACAATAAGAATAATAAGATGACGTTGAAGAGACACCATTAACGAGATATTTTCTGCCATTTTTAGACAATCAAAAATCAAGTAGCAGAGAAAATCATTGGACAGATACGGGCAGGGGGGCGTTTTGGAATATTTCCAGAGTGGTGCTCTCTTTTTTCATACATCAAACTATCAATATTACATTTTGGACCGAATTTTATACGGTTTCTGTAAAATAGAGGAACTATTCCGATAAAATTTAAATTAAATTAATAAATGGAGTTAACGACATAAAGATTGTTTACTTGAAGAATAGCCCCCCAAGAATTTGTGACCTTGAACAAACCTACTATGTCCATATTAATGGATAAAAACAGAAAGAAAATAAAAAAAACTTTTTAAATACAGATATTTTGCTTTAACAAAATCCCTCGCTTTCCTGCATCCACACAGACCAATCCTATCAATCTTTCATACTTCTAAAAAAACTATATTCCAGTATTTTCATTAGCTGATACTCCAGTCAATAGAGAATATGCTTGTATTTTATCGGGCAGATTTAGCCTGATAATTTAAATGTTAACTAAAGAGTCAGTCAATCCATCCTAAATAAATTCAAGACACAAATTTATTTCGTTGAAGGGTAACAATGCTTATTATAAAGCCAAGTATTCGGATCTTTATTTATGGTACTAGACCAGTGATGATTTATGGTTAGACAGGCCAGCGCTAAATAAATAACTATTGTGTACCACTTGATGTACTTTAAACTACGTTTATGTACGCTATCATTGTGAATTTGAGGGATGACCTTATCAAATGTATTCTAAATTTGTGAACTCAAGCAAAACGTCGAAAGTACTCACAAAGTAAACTCGGGTTGTCTAATTTTACGCCGGCATGTCTTGACATTAGAAAGTACATTGGTCTTATGGAGCTTTACTGGTTCAGTACTATATAGTCAAAAATTTGAATGGTATATATAAAATAGGAGAAAAAATTTTGACTAAGAATTATGAAGATCCTTCTCTTTAAGACAGGACAAAGTTAGATGAAACGAAATCTACACAGAAGTATGATAGTAGGTATAGCTACACTTTTAACAATGTTAGTTTAGGTCAGGACTCTCCTACCTATTTTCAACAGGAAAAGGTACAATTTTTCATAATTCTTCATATCAAAATTTTGAGAAAATAGCTTATATTTGGAATGTGTGACTTGTGTAAAATAGTAAGAGATTGATCAATAATTTGATCATAACTAAATCACTGCTTTCAATGCCCACTAAATTCAATATTTTTTGAGATATTATCTGTTACTGGTTGACGTAGCATTCTCTGGTGGACCATGTGAGAAAAGACATTGTGCAGCAGCACAAATTCACCGTACAATAAACCAAAGAGATGGAAGTGAAAAATAAATAAAAGCAATGTGACTTGGAAAACAAATTGGGTCCATAAGATGGTTCATTCTGATATTTTAAAAGAAGTATAATGTTAGAAGAGTACTCCTTTGAAAGCAGATTCCACTGATTTATGATAGAAATTCATCGAAGATAAATTTAATGATTAAGAAGATACCTACTGTTCAGAGGTTACTATAATTGAATCAAAATTCTTTTAAAAGAAAATCGTTGTATTCAGGAATAGATACTATGGTCAGCCTAAGAGTTAATTTAAATTTATCAAAAATAAATTTTCGAAAAAAACAAGTACCTACCTGATAAATAGAATGTCTGAATTTCTCAATTAAATATTTCCTTTTTTTCGTTATTTCATGCCAAAGAGGCCCGGAATACGTGAAACAAATTAGTCTACGGTTTCATTAACGAAGGTCATATTTTTTTAATCATTCTATTCTATTCCTAAAATTTGACCAATGCACAAAAAATACCAACATAATATAACCTAGATAAAGCTTTATAATGAATACATGTAGAGTACTCACTTAGGTACCATCACACTTTTTCTGTTAATCGTTGGCGCATGGTGGTCAGATTATAGTGAATGGGTATGGAGGGGGGTAACATCCATTTGGCTATGCTGAAAAGTTTACGAAAAGCTACAGATAAATTCTTTTTTTGGCCCGTATCAGGCTTGCCTATTGGAAGCGGCGAAGGTAACACTACTGGTATTGGTGATTCTAGAGCCACCGGTTCCAACAATTGCCAATGAGGTGAATAAGAGACACCTGGGCACTCATCAGTCTGCAGTTGAAAGTTGTCTAATACCCACTTGGCTTCTGGTGTGAAAGTTGACTTTTTTTCACGATGGCTATTCGCAGGTACACATGTCTGTAAGTCTACGAAATTACTTTTTGTCTTATTAACGAGCGTTCCAGTCATGGCCATCTTCATTGATGTAGTATCCTCTTTTTCAACAACTTTACTTTTGCATCGTTCAAAGCTAGCGAATGGTGCTGACATTGGCACGGCACTGATCACCATCATACGTGCCATTTCCTCAGATACAGCTTTCAATTTTTCTTTTTTCACAGCACTGACGCCTTTCCGCACAGCTGACTGCTGTAACCATTGTTCCTTTAGACGCTGCCGACGTTGGGCTATTTTCTGCCGCAGTTCCATCATTTCTCTGGTGCTACCATGCCACAGCGTTGAAGTCATTGGTCGGCTGCATGGTTCTGACACCGAATTCTTCCGCATGCGCGATGTAAATGTAGACCGCACTTTTATCTGTGGCTCGTGATACAAGATCCCTTGCTCCACATGTCGAGTTTGGCGCTGTAGCAGTAAATTACGCCCATTCCGAGTACGCAACGCGTTATTATCAGTGCCAGGTGGCGATGGCTCGGCCAATAGTAGAGGTGACATTCTGCGAATGGGCCGCCTCTGGAGTGATATCTCTGGCTTTTGTTGGTACTTGCCAGCGATGAATTTGCGTACTAATGAGCTGGTGCGTTGACGCTGATTTTTCAGCCGATAACGAAAATAATTCTGATACACTTCCCAATCCTTGAGTAGCTCCTCTGGTATTTGTGACCAGTCGCCATGAAATGCCTTTACACGCTGGCGGCCACAGTTGGCAAACCAATAGCCATAGCGCAGACGACTGGTGGCTGTCTGCTTAACCCGGTAACGTGGTTTTTGGTTCCAATTCACTTTCTCATGTTGCAGCTTGCGAATAATGTACGCGTTGCTACCATCAGGCCCTACATCTTTGATACTGACGCTGCTGCTTTTGTCACGCGCTGGGTTATCTCGTTTGGATCCACCAATTTTGTGAAGTTTCTGGCTTGTTGGTTGTGTTGACAGAGACTTTGAAGGTGCTAATGGTAGCTGATATTTTGCAGACCCAGAAAGTTCATTTGAAGACTGTGACTGACTGGAGAGGATGGGGCATTGTTTCATCGATCTAGCACTAGTGGCTTGATTATTTGACTCTCCAATAATAGTCTGTGTTTCAAGGGTAGTAGGTACCTTTGTTTTGGGCTTTTCCTTTAGCAATTTGGAAAATTCCTTTTTAATGGGGGGAAGTTTTATACTTGTATCCTTGGATTCGTCGATTGTTTCCAACTTCTGCATCATTAGGTTTGATGATTCTTCTCTTCTCGGTGCCTGTATCACCTTTGCTGTGTAATTGGAAGATGGGTTTGCTCTCTTTATCAATCTGGTTGTTGAACTGAATGGTGCACATTCTTTGAAACGAGTTAGCTCCATTGCATCTTTTGATGTAGTGGTTGACTGAGTTTCTGCATGTGAATTAAGCAGTGAGTTTTTAGGCTGGTCCGTTGTTTTCATTTCAAAGTGGTTACTGGCAGTAGGCTGACTGTCATTTACTTCATTAATGTTGACAGTTTGTTGCAGACCTACACGCACACTACTGGAAATAGGTCTTTGGGCAACTAAATGTTGATCACTAATACTGTAGGAAGTTGGTTGTTGTGTTACAAACATATTACGAGTGTACGTAGGGACCTGAATATTCAGGTTTTTTGTTGTACTCGACTTTTCAGATTTGGTAAGCTGTGACACTGTTGACGAGTTTTTCTGCGCATTTTTGCGTGAGTGTGAGTTCAAGAGATTAGATTTATTCTCTTTTTGATTTTCAGTTTGTTGTTGAGATGAAATCACAGTCTTATTGGATTGCCTGTGGACCTGACATTCATCACATGATGGCACTGTAGAAATGGGAGTTGGTCGACTGACCAAATCTACTGGATAACATTTTGGCTTGATATTTGATTCTTCCATATCAGCATACAATTCAGAGTCAGAGCTGCTGAGACACAGTTCTTGATTAACTTTTGTTGTTTTTGTGGCAATGCTGGGTGAACTGTTTTGCAAAATTTCATCATTTTCACATTCAATGCAATACTGGCATTGTTGCATGAGAGATTCATCTTTGGATTTTGGTTGAGACGACATATTTGATGGTTCCTGGTTCGATGAACAAGTAATATCATTCTTTTTCATTTTGCAAGTTTGTTACTTTTTGCTGTCAACAGGTAACTCAACACTGGACAGAAATGAAATCGGGCAATGAAACAAATTGCTTGGAAATTTGCAAAAATTATAATTTTTCAACTTCTTTTTTTTTTCAATCTTCTTATCATTCAAAAATTATTGCTAACCACCTGAAGTATTCAGTATCTCAGGATGCTGATGGAACATGAAAAAGAGCCGCATGATCTTAATAGGGGCAAGGAAAAAATTGTTACAATGTATATCCAATAATCAATGATGGTTAAATACAACACCAAAAAAAAAACAAAATTTCAAACATACCTACTAAATAATTTTCATTTTCTCTATTGTATTTCGAACAAACATCTAATCATAACAAAAATTCCAAGTTTAAAATAGGTTAATAGAAGAAAAAAATGACTGAAAAAGCAGAAACTGCTACTGAATATGATAGCATGTAATGACTTATGGTTCTGAAAATGATCTTGGAGATGTTTCAAGGGGATGAAACAAAACTTCATCAAGTAATTACATTATGAAAGAACTGGAAAAATAAGTATTATTAATTTAGAATGGCTTTTTGGAAAATGATGAAGATAAGGTTAATGAAGTTCTAATCTTCTATCTATCCATCAATAGGTTTGTTCGGGCAGCCGTTTTTCTAGTAATTCTGGAAAATTTCTGCAAAAAAATTTCAAAAACGTTTTTTGCCAGATTCTATAATTCTTCTAATTCAAAAATTATCAGAAATTTCTGTTAACTTAACAGTACCTTTGGAGGTACTGTTATTTTACTAGCAACATTTGTTATTCTGGGGAAGTGTTTTGATGTAACATCCAGAAATTTTAACAGAATTACTAGAAAAACGGCTGCCCAAACAAACCTTGTACAAATAAAGATGTAAATGTTCGTTTGTTACCAACCTAAGATCTCTGAAATTTCTTCACCGATTACTTTGAAATTTTGAAGAATTATCTGTGTTGTCCCAAGGAAGGTTTTTAGCCAATTCGGAGGTATGTAGCCCCCCTGGTGACTAAGTTATGAATGTTTGAACTTTTGGAGGTCTTAGGTTAGTAACAAACATATCTATTAAATGAAGCTGACACAGTGGAAAGCTAGTTATTGAATATTAAAGATGACTTTACAACCAAGAAAAAGGAATAAATACAACAAAATTGAAATTTTTCAACAACTGTGGTTAACACAGATTCCAGTAAGCATTATTTTGGTTTTTCAGGAAGGATAAAAGTTCAAGACCTGATCTAGTAAAATAATAATGTTGAACCAATTATGAATGTTGAAGTTTATGATTTCAGATTAAAATAAGTTTAGAATGAAGGACGGTTTAAACTCACTTTCTTTATTCTCTTATGCTAATCTGTATTCTGTAAAGTAACAAAATTTCAACTTTCAGAGAATAAATCAAGATAAATTGAATAAACCATATCACAATTTTTCTCTTTTCTCAAGTTTTTAGGTGTAAAGCCAATGAGAATGAAATAGCGAGCTTAATTAAAAACAAGTTTTTTTGAGTGCGCAAAGAATATGCTAAGGGGTGAATTGTCCCTAGGCTTATTCAACCCTGACACAGAAACAACTCTGATGATTAATGCTAATCCTATTGGTTTAGGAGCTATGATGATCCAGAAGGACTGTGTGATTCATTACATTAGCCGTAATCTTTTGCCCACCGCTGGCTCGTATTCCGCGAATGAGAAAACAACCTTAGCTATTGTTTGGGTTCTCTATGTAGATGACTTAAAGCTAGTGTATACAAGAAAACTTGAATAGAAAATGGTATTAACATTTTACAAGCTAATATTATAAATGCATACGAGAAATGGAGCGTACGAGAAATTTAAAGTTATTTAAGTTCATTCGAATATAAAACAATAACTTTTTCGGGAAAGTGGGAAGTCCAAATGATCACAGAGATCTAAAATGCAAAATGGAAAACTATCTCTGTGGGGACAATACTCGTATGAGGTAATAGGGGCTTGCACCCTTCAATGACAGTCGCCGCACAAAGACTGGCAATAATCGTCTTTATGATGTTAAACGAATTTACACTGGTGCGTTTGTATGTTTGTACCTGTACGTACATACAGGTAAGATACATTGTACGGACCAAGATCAATTACCAGATAACGATTTCAGTGATGTCACAGCCTCGTACCAAACGGGCTGCGTTGTTTCTTATCACCTCGACAGAGGCAAGAAACAACGTAACGCATGACATAATTACGTACATGTACGTATTAGAGCCCTGCACGAGTACATACGGTATCGTGTGATTACAAGTACAAAATACTCGTCAGACGAGTAACTTGATTACCCATATGTACTCGTACTCATGTAGCAAACAATGCGAGTAAGTAATCGGCATCACATCGTGGCATTATTGTTGCAGAACTTTGGGGAAACTCACGGCGATTACATAAGAGTATAATTGTTACGATGCCTACGATGTCACGCTGCTACGAGTAATATTTTTCCGATTACATACTCGCATCGTTTTCTAAGGTAATCGGTGATTCCTACACGATTACTTTTTTATGTACTCGTGTAGGTCTCTAGTACGTATGCATGTGTGTCTGTGTGCGTGTGCCAAATTCTGTATATAAACTCTCAGAACCGGCTCAAAAATCGCCAGTGTTCGCCGAGGATTTGGCTCTCCCATACTTAACCGTATGAAGTGGCAGAACACGCAAAATACTGTTGAAGACCTTCTAGTGTGAATATCTCTCACAACAAGGTATTCCACAATCTCGAAATATATGTTTTTAAAATATTATACTTTTCATTAGTGAGATTTAAATTATAATTTTATTTAATTATTCTTGGAATCTAGTAGAAAGGAAGTGTAGTAATTTGATAGATGAAGCTGACTGTATTATTAAGAATTACAAGAGATCAAGGTGAACAATTTCTGTGCATCCTGCATAATATTCTTCATGAAAATTAATTTTTTCTAAATATTATAAAAAATCAGATTCTATATATAGGATATAAATAAAGCTGGAGATGGGGAAAACATGTCCAGTAAAGGAAAAAAATAAAAAAATGAAACACAAAATGGAAAGAATAATGAAAGTGTAGGTCCGTAGTAAGGGTATTCAAAAAATATGCCAGGTCTTGTTAGGTAGTGGGACACTGGGGGGAATGGGAGTTTCTGTAGCACATATTTTTAAAGCTTAATTTTAGTTATTGATTTTTTTTTCTATTTTTAGGGACATTCTTGAACATGGGATGAAGAATTATTGTGGGCGCCTTAAATTTCGTTGAAAAATAATAACAATAACAATTAAAAAAAATATATGTAAACCTACACTCTATAATTTATTATTTCACGAGGTGAATAGAAGAACTAAATTCCAGTAGTTATGTGTAAGAGGACTATGTGTTTTGGTCATTTTGAATTATGTATTCAAGTTCAGGATGATCTAACAGAAAATTTACGTTGCCGATCAATCAATATCTGAAAGAAAAAATTTTATTATGGTTTGCATTTGTTTTTTTAATAAAGGTTTTAACTTGTCATATTTATTTAACCGTGAAAATTTCAGCAGGGCATCATTGAGTTGAGTGGGGAATTGACAGACTAAGAATGACCTTTATTTCGCACATTTGAATCAACTCTTGGCAATTCAATAATTGCGTAATAAAAAGTATTTTTGAAAAATCCACATAAGAGTGATGAACTTCATCTAGGGATGTATCGAGTTGAAAACCACTATCAATTGTTTCTCTCACTTTTTCACTCTGAAATTATCGATTATCATAGATAGTACCAGATTTGTGGTGTATTGCAAACAGCATTTTAGATTGATAAGAAAACGCGTTAATCGGGCATTCCTAGTTATCTTCTGAAATTGTTTCGAGGACGATTTAACAGTCGAGTAAATCAATTTTAACGTCAAAATGGACTTGAGACAAAGCCATGTATTCAAAAAAACTAAGAAAACAAGAAACTGGAAAACAGAAAATATTTCAAGCAGAAAAACGATCTTACATACTGTTCGAAAAACGTGACTGTTTCTGACGCATTCAATTTAGTTTGAGTCCTTGGCCAGACCTCACACAAGCAAAATAAAAGCTATACATTGACAAAAATACGCGAAACACGATTTCCTTGCAAATTGCGCTGTTAATACACCATATGTTTTCTCACTAACAATGAAAATACAGATAAACTGAAAAACAAAATAGGAAAAAAGGAAAACGAAAATAAATGCACCTTAAACGACGAAGCCAGGAAGAGCAGAATGCTGTTCTGTGACCTTTGGTTGAATTTACGAACGAACAGCAAACTGGTGCAAGTCATAAATTTTCCAGCCATACAGAGTCGTCCAGCACAGGCAATATTGTTATTATTTTAATCGATATATCGAGCACAATCACGTATACACGAAAATTCACTTTCGTTTACTTACCCCGACACAAAATTTTAACCCGAACCATAAAAACATGGAAGACGAGCGACCAGGCCACGTCCACAGCTTTCAAAGGCACCACCACGATTCCAGTTTAGCAGTTCGTACACAAGTTAATGGCACCACGTCAATGCGAACGGCTTAAAAATACTAACGTCACCAAAAGGCTAATTTCGGATAATCGACACATGTTTCGACTTTTTGTATTTTTTTTTTTTTGTTTTATTTTCTCTATCGGTTTTTCCTTCACAACGAAAAGCACGCGTACAAGTACATAAAATTGAAGAAAAAGAAAAGAGAATGGGGAAAAACTGGAGGCGATCGACGACGACGACAAAAAAAAAACCCCCGAAAAAGATGGGGGATCGTTTTCGCTAAACGCACGATTACTAACTTTTAAACGCCAAATTAAAAGATATCCAAGACCGGGGGAGTCGAGGGCGTTTCAAACGGTAGACGACGAAAAACGGGCAATAAAAAATATGAAGACAAAAAAAAATATTATCACACACACACACATATACGCACAAATACACCAAATTTAAGCCTTTGGAATTTTTTCACCATTCTTAAACACCTCATCCGTTCAGTCGTAGATGTCGATAATTTGTAGCGACTGAGACCAGAAAGATCTTCGTTTCCCAAAACCGTGGTTGACGTCTTCGTCATTATACGGCGGATAAGTTAAAAATTTCAACTAACGGTTTTATAACTTTCTTCGAGAAGTGAGAGAGAGGGAGATTGGGGGTTGTTCGATAGGGTGAGTAAACACACCTACACATCTGCAACATGAGTGCGTAGGTCGTGTTCAGGGCAGACCAGCACTCCCACTAATTCTTATAAACCGTCAACGTTCGGCAAATTTGACTTTTATAGTAAAGGTGCCCCCACAGTGGACATGTACAGCGTCAGATATTTAAACATCGTTAGGATCAGAGATCTGCAATCATTTGGAAACTGAAATTTGTTCAGTTTAATACAATTTAGAGGAAATTCCAGCTAAAGATTTACTTCAGATCGACTAATGCCCCATCCTCTCATTGAAAGCTATATTTGTAGATTTTTTTTTACAAAATATGGTACTACTTCTGAATGACAGTTACATGAGAAGCCATTTTACAAGAAATCAACTCCCTTTTGACAATACGCATAATGGACTAAGATTAGCCAAACTGAAGTTACGTAGACATGTTCCCGTACATTCTGCAAAGAATTTGGCATTCATTTTTTCATTCGACTAACCCTTAGGGGCTTCAAAAGGGGCTAAATTTTGAATTCATGTTGTATTGTGTGATACGACATCTGTTACATTTATTGGAACACTGATTCTGAATTTGGAGTTCATTTTTTCATTTGACCCATTTTTTGATACTCAGAGGCTTCAAAAAAGGCCAAATTTTGACTTTTCAGATTTCACTGTGTGTTAAATCACAACATGTATTTTTTGATATCCCTTAATATCATACTGATTGGCGGGGAGTTAGAGGTCTGGAGGGTTTCCCAACTGTTTAAAAAGAGAGACAAACAAAGTGGAGGTTCAGGAATTTTTCATTTACCTTTTTCACATTTTGGGAATATGTCTTCAACAAGGGGGACTCGATAATAGAAGTTTCACTTCCACCTTGTGGCCTAGGACACACTTTTTGAAGTGAAACTTCTTCAGTATTGGTAGTAAATTCATATGACCTTGACACAATAAATCTGACCACAAAAAGCATTACCGGCTCAAACAAATTAGACGTAGTGGAGGGAGCCAATAAGAAGGCCCAATATTGGCTAAAAATGTTAGTGGACTGAATTGTGAAGCACTTATACTCGATTTTTTTTTACTACAGAAAAACAGGAAAAAAGTGGTTTCGATTCGCCCCCATTATAATAAAAAATAAATAATAATGGTTCAGAGGGCAGGCAAAGCTCCCAATAAAAAAAAAGGATTTTGTATTTTTATCTATTCTCCTTCATAGTTTATATTTTGGATTTTATCTATTCTCCTTTTGTAGTTTATGTCTTGATATATTAGCAGGTATGTTGTCTGCTCATATTTCGTATTTAACATTAATTTTTTCATTCAACCCATTCTTCCACGACCAGGGGTTTTAAGAAGGGCTAAATTTTGACTTCTCATGTTTTGTTGTGTGGTATATCATCAAGTTTATTTTTTGGGTCACTGATTTAGAATTTGATGTTCATTTTTTTATTCAATTCATTCCGCAACCACCGGGGGGTTTCAAAAGAGGGTCAAATTTTGACTTGTCATATATGTTTTTTGGAGACCCGATTTCGTATTTGACATTAATTTCTTCATTTAATTCATTCCTTAAACCCCAAGGGCTTCAGTGGGAATCCAAATTTTGACATTTTATATTTTGTTGTGTGCATCGGTAGGTATCTTTTACAGGGTATAGATTTTGAATTTAAAATTCATTTTAAAGATTACATTAATTCAGGGGTGATTCTGCGATATCTTATAAGAAGTTACTTCCACTGTGTCCCATGACATAATCTGTTTTTTTATCTGTTATATCTACCAGATTTTTATCCAAATTTTATTTATATCACTGAACTCAATGGTTTTTATATCTTTTACAAAATGGTGTTTTAATTGAATAAAACACAATAAAAAGTACAAAATAAAATAAATAAATAAATTTTTTAGGTAAACACTTTTATTTAATTAATGCTGAAGAAAGGAAATAACTCCCCAAAAATGAAAAAACAAAATAATTTTTTTAATTCTGTTTGTATCATCCAGAAATGGCATGAAATATAATTGTGGGGCGGATACTCTGAAAAAGTAGTACACAATTGTAATTACCTTCTACTCTCACGTTGAATTTAATATAAATTTGTATACATTAAATTCTTGCATGCTTGTCCGCCCCATATTTTTATTTGAAGTCATTTCTGAATAATATAAACAAAACAAAAAAATTATTTTATATAATACACTATCAGAAAGGCAATGTTTACACTGGTATTTTTTGAATGAAAAGTTCCTTATATCATTGATGAATATAATCTCGATATAAAGTGAATACACATCCATGTAAAAGTATGAACCATCTTTTTACATGAAAGCATGTTCAGTTTACATCGCGGTAGGGGTTACACTTTCTAAATGAAATGTTAAATCTGCCACAATGAGGCGGTTGATATTTTATTCCACTTTTTATAATTTTTAAGAAAGACTCACCATTATAATAGAATTTTGACATTTTGTTGCTTTCTGATCATTAATTATATAAAATATCTTCCTCAACAAAATTCAAAAGTGAGTTTACATGGAATTGCTCATTTGCTGTACTCATTTCTCTAACTCCTTCACATGTAATCGCTCACTTTTGAACTTTGGTGTGTAATATATTATTATTTTCTCATTTTTAGGGAGATATTTCCTTTTTACTATTAATTAAATAAAATTAACTTACATAAAATATTTATTTATGTATTTTATTTATAATTATAAATTTTCGTGTTTAAATAATTCCGAGGGATAAAATTCTATTAGGTTTTCTTGTGTATTATCCAGATAAATTTCAAGAGATTTTTGTACAGCTCTAAGACAATGTAAATATCTGAAAATATTTATAAATTTATGATTTACAGGTCAGTTCAATTTCCTTACTTGGTTTTTGGAGAATTTTATTTTTTTAAATTGGTTTTGTATGAGTATTAAGTGGTTACACACCCTCATTTAAGAAATTTTGTGTCTACTAGCGGAAGTATGAAAAGCGATGAAAGGGTTAATAAGACGATTATTAAAATTAATTAAAAATACATAAATAATAAATTGAAAAAATTGGTAATCTGAAAATAAATTTTTTGTCCCATGGAGCCGTGGGCATAGCAGGATATAACCAACACCAAAGGTCTACCAACCAAAGGAGACCAGTTGATCCTCTGAATTTCAACTTATTCGTATTTTTCACGGGTGATTGTTTTACGTTTTGAGTTCACGTTCACCACGAAACAATTTTTCATTTAATTGCCCTAGAGTATATAAAAAAGTTGACAAACATAAACCAATATGTTATGCAACCAAGAAATTGGAGCCACGTATCAGAAAAGGTTCTAATTGTAGTGATTAATCGAAACAAATGTAAGGATGAGTTCATCATGATATTCCAACAACTTAAAAATGATTTTTCGGTAGTTTAGATTAAGACCAGTTAGCTAGTAAAATTAAATTTTGTATTCATAAAATCAAGACAACAATGAAAACTTAAGCTCTTCGAAAATTTTATTTCTATCAATACTGAATCAAATTTTGACGATACAGTTGACGCGACTACTATAGACGTACCTTAATTATACGATGATGACTAAAAATTACGATGACAGAAATACGAAGAATATTGAGTAACAAAAAAAGTAAGTACAGTTAGTATGCTGTATGACGCGATAACTGCTCTTCGTGGTCGACACTTTCCCGAACAAAACATTTTTCACTTTCTTTTATCCAGCCAACAAACTCTTTAAGCGCTTTCAAGAGGGCGGTCAGAAAGGGAATGTGAGAAAACGAAATGTGATTTAAGAATCGATATCTCAAAAACGAAAGAGTTTGGAAGGGTTTCAGGCATGTTGTATACGTTATCATATCATTTACGGATGTACTGAGGGGAAGTTATGAAGAATGGAACCAACACTGATACTCAGTAGTACCAGGCAAGAATATAGAGGTTGAACTTGGCATTGAAGGGGACCCTAACCACATTTTCTACATAATCAGCTTTACCTGTTAAATTCCTTAAACTACCTCCCAAGCCTCATCAAACTACATTACTTTCCTTCATTCCTTATTACAAGTCCTCTATTTTTAGATCTTCACGAATCCACCAAACGTACTGCAGACGGTAGAGGTAAATAAATTTGTTTCACATATTAAGTTAGACTATCATGAGAACAAAATTTTCGCCCTTTAAAATCCAAATCGTAGGATGAAATGGAAAATTCGAAGCGGTCATAAACTTATTGTTTCGTAGTAATTAAAAGAAGCTGTAGAGAGTTGCTCTTTCAACTTTACATGTACGTCAGTGGTATGCAACAAATCATACAGAACAAATGAGGCATTATCCAATATCATTAGAAAAACACAGGAAAATCTGAAAATACATTGAAAATCCATTTTTTCTTTACCATAATCCATTCAGACTGTACAAAAAAATCCACATAAAAAATTTGTTTCATATAGTCGTAGACCAAAATCGAAGTAGAACACATGTACAGACAGGATTTTGGATTAAAGTGTTTCTAGAGCCAAAACTACTCTCTCCTCGAACTTCCACATCATGAAAAAACAGCGAGGGGAGCACATTTATTCCATATTAATGTACACATACAGTCTGAAGCCAAAAAACTGCAAAAGGAGGCAAAACATCATTATCAATGTTACTCATACTGGAAATAGGCTCTAAATATCTGTACTTACATCAAAAAGTAAGGCGTGAGTATAAATGAATGTATATGCCTTAATTCCCGATTACAGTTTCAAAATAAACAACTTACTATCAGGCATAATAATAGAAAGAAACGGAGATAAGGTGTTGAACAAAATCTGGAAAAATATGGTCTTTTATTAAAAATCAAGATGAAATTTTACACATAGGTAAAGGATTTTACAAGGGTGTGGGAGATACTTATCATATTTGTACAAATTTGTTTCATATAACAATAAAATCTTCTCAATTGGGTTACACGGATTCAGAAAAAACTAATTTTCAAAAATTGAACTTTTTTCTCAAATTGATTTTTGGTTAGAGACCATAATTTTCGGGATTTTATTCCGCACCTTCTTTTTAATTTTCTTGTAACATATAGTAAGAAGTAATAGGGGATTTATATGATTCACAATCACTTTTCTGCAGTAAAGCAATATATTTATTCGTCCATACCGATAGCTTACTTTTTAATGAACAAATGTTTAGAATTCATTTCAAATTTGGGTACACTGATAATGAAGTCTTGTCAAGTTCTCAAGCTTTTGGGTTTTTGAGTCTATACACTAATATAAAACAAATATTCTTCATTTCTTGTTTTTTCTTGTCCCTTAGAGGGAGCAGTTCTTGCTCCAAAAACACAATAATCCAAAATCTAATCTGTACTTGTGTTCGACTCTGATTACTCCGTGTGCGACGGAATGGAAAAAATTTTACAGATTAATTTTGTCTAATCTGAATGGATTATGGAAAAGCAAATGTTTAGATTTTTTTAATGTTTTCTTAACAATGTTGGATGATGACTGATTTGTTTTATATAATGTGTTACGTACCCATGAGATACATACAATGTTCAAAGGATAACCCTTTATAATTTTTAATGGTTCAAGAATCACAGGTTTTTGATAGCTTTAAATTTAAAAATATGCATACTTCCAGTTCATTCTAAAGACTGGACTTAGAAAGTTTAAAATTTTGTTATTATAATAGTCTAAGGATGTGAAATGAATTCGTCTACCTCTGTTCGGAAATTTGTGGCTCCCTAGAGCTTAATTTGTTCTAAAGTTTATTTTACTGTTTTCTCACCCCATCATAACGCTCTTATAGCTACACTCATACCAATTCAAAGCCCAAATAAAGTTATGTTGAATAAAAAAATAAAAAAAACATTGCAGCCATCTAAGATCACGATATATTTCTCAATGATTTAAATCGTAAATTGAGAGAATAAGAGAAAATTTCTGGCGCAGCAAAGTGTGAACTTTTACAACGGGATTTTTCAAGTTTGTGCACAGTGCCACGGAGTGATCAGTAAAATTAATTTTTATCACGCATTTACTAAAGGCCAAGACCAACTCCAAAAATACAAAAAAATATTTAAAAAAATCGAAATTTTGCTACTTTTAAATAATTTGTAATATTTAGTGTTTTATTTATTCATTATTGTATACTTTTATTGCGGTCACTAACGCGACGAAATGTGACATAGTTCCGCGTCTTATAAAAGTGTATTTTTTTAAATTTATTTTTACCTAATTCATTTCTTCTGATTTGATTATTTATAAGCATTTGGGTCAAGTCAAGATTCTTGCAGTCAAATTTCTATGGAAAAGAATGATAGGTTAAATTTAGCCATCATTTGTAGTACCAATTTTTTAACTAATACCGAGACAAGGACAAAAATTTGTCTCTCCAAGATCAAGACCAAAACTAGGAGTATTGATACCAGATAAAAACCAATATCAAGACTGCCGTGGTCTAGATTTTGATTATTCTTTTACTCATTGCTAGTTTACTATGATTTTATGTAGCTACTCCACATGCAAACCAATTCAGTATGTGACGCTGATGATCGTCCTTTTTCTTTTTGTTAAAAATATGTTCCAATTGACTTGAGAGGAAGGAATAATTTTCACAAGGCAAAACAAAATATTAAAAATTATTGACTCACAACAATACTCAACCGAACGATGTCCAGAAACAACCTTAGTCAAAGGAAAATATACGACGAATAAAATTTACTGAGGAAATATTCGATACTTGGGATGTGGATCTAAACTTTTTCTCCCTCTACAATGAATAAATAAATTGTAAAAAAATTTATCAAGTGGTTTTTTGTTCTTCAGGTTCGTCTGTTTTTTTTTTTTTTTTTTTTTTTTTTTTAAGAAATGAACCAGAATAAATTGAACTTGTAGCCGGAAAATATTCGCAGGAATGCAAAAAACAGAATAGACCGAAAAAAAAAAAACTCCCATATGGTCGAAAACATTTTTTGCATTTACGAGCTTTTAGTGACTGAGCAATTGAACTACTAGGAAATTATATAATGTAAAGTACTACGTGAACTAAAAAATATATTAGGTACTCGTAAAAATTAACGGAATAATGTATACGTGAAGCGACAACAGCAACACAGAATCGAATGAACATCAGTTACGTCAGTTAGTTATACGCTCAAAAAGCGTGAAGAAGCTATTAACCGAATTGTCATAGTGTGGATGACAAATAAAATTCACGACGTAATGTTAAATGAAAATAGAATCCAATGAAGATCGGAAATCAAGGCGCGAACTTCAAAAATTTAATAAGCTCATCTGTATATTTCATAGGAAAATATTAGCTTAAAAGACGCCTCCAGCCACAGCAAAAGGGACTTTGATAATCTTTTCAAAATACCCCAACAGAGAAAGTGGTATTTGAGAAAACAAATTTCAATAATTTTGGAAATGAAATAAAATACAGATGAACCAGAGTAGTTTTCAAGTTAAGTTTTTTATTTTTAACTTGGTTTGTGATAAAGTGATTTTTCGGAATCTGACAGACCCTGTTTCAACAATTAAGGAGCTCTTCAGATAAAACTTGGTAAGTTTAACTTACAATTTAAAATGTTTACCTAGGAATTTGTATTTTTACCGAATATTGTTCTTCCACGTGATTTACACTGAAATACAGAACTTTCGCAAACATGACCAGACTCTTCGAAGACCGTTCTCTCAGCCAAAAAATGGCGTCGCTTTTCAGCGTTTTTCACATTCCTGCCTCACTCTTACCAAAGTACAACTTCTACTGTCACACTGTTCTCATTCCAGATGCTACGCATAAATATTTCAATGAAATGATAAGCCAAGTTCTTCAGTTTTGTCTCCTTCTTTTTTAAAACAAAAAGAAGAGTCATTCCAAGCTAGTAACACTCGAATAAGCCCAAAATACGTACGAATTTATTACTTTGATTTTAACAGCGTCCACGAAACCATTATCATTATTCAAGATGAATTTTGAGAAAGATACAGGTGAAAAGAAGAGGAAAAAAAAAGAAGGCACGATTCAAGAAGAGAGGGGAAAAAAGGTTGAAGTTCAATAACTTATACAAGTAAAAATAGATTTTCTATTTTTCACGAGGCAAGTGAAAACCCCAGCAGCATATATTAGGTACCTACTTTGACAAAAAACGGCCTCCATCTCTTTTTCATCTGTCGAGCATTAATTTGTATCGCCAAATTCGAGTGAAACTGAAAAGAGACGAACTACCGAAATAATGCCAACGCTTATGAAAATATGGGTAAGGAACACGTCAAACCATTTTGGAGAAAGGATAAAACATTCGAACATTCGGCGTAAAGCTAAATGAAACAGCAGCTCAAGTAATTCACTGGTGCCGACGAAACATATAAAGCGTGAAATTCAATACAGCTAATAAAAGAATGCCTACTTTTTTCTTCATTAAAGGAACTAACTTCATCAGTGATTTTGATTTATCAAGGACGAAGGCTGACGCGAACTGCTCAGTTGAAACGTTAGTTGCATTTCAATTAATTAGTTAAAATGTCGAAATAATAATATCAGTTAGACACATGAGGTAAAATTCAACAAAAATTGAATATAGGAGGGAATCCTCAACAGCATAAGCATCACACGAGATGTGTTTATGGACTATGAAATTTCAGGATTATATATTTGCAGCACGTATACTGGTACGTTTCATTACATGCGGAGAGAGACAAGCAGATAAAGAGACAAAGATAAGGCTTTAACGCACTGGTGCGCTGCAGTCAATAAGAAATCTATAATCAGTGATTACGATGCCGGCTGAGTAAAATGCAGCATTTCTCAAATTGTTAGCATTATTCATTCTGACATAAACGGCCTTTAAAAAAGTAGTAATTGGTATTTATTCACATCCTTTATTCAGCAACTATGGCAATATAGGGTATACAGAAAGGGCCATACTACATGTTAGAACACCTCAGTGAATGATAGATGTTAATATTTGGGAGACTGAACGAACACCACTGTAATCAGTTGGTCAAAAAATCACTGTTGTAGCCAGATAGTGACGCGTTACAGACCACATGAATCGATCGAGCGCGGCTGTAGTCAACCTAGTCTAATCTGATAGCCAAACATCATCAAAATAAAATTAAATATAATGGAGGAAGCATAAGAAATGAAACTAGCACTACTTTAACTATAATATTGAACTTAGTAAGGGAGAAACATTTTATTTACGTGAACTGAACTACTTCAACTATGATAAGTAATAAGTAACAATACGGTAGCGCAGCGTTGTCAACTACTGATATTAAAATAGCGGTACATGGGCCTTAAAAAATCCGTAATTAAAGGTTCAGGGCCGTACGTTTCACAAAAGTTTAAGATTTTCCTTAGCTGCCCCCTGCCCCCATTTTATGCCAAACGAAAGTAAAATATGTCTTTTCCATGAAATGAGATATTCTTTTTAGACAAAATCAAATAACGAATGTAAAAATATAAGGGAATTTCATGTAACATAATGTTCCATATTTCAATCTTCTTCCTTCATTTTTTGATAACTGATTGCATTATTCATTACATTGTATTTGTAATCAAATTTCATTATGAAAATCAAATGTAAAATTTTTCAGAATTTAAGCCCAAAAAAAATGCATTTCTCTATAATTTATCTCATTACCAGTACTCATTAACTTTATTTGATAGGATTACACTAGTACGGATATTTTAAAAATATTCAAGTAAAACTTGGCGCAAAGTCATATAACATTCCTACATTTGTGGAATCGCCCTCCTGGTCTAAGTTGGTGTAAGTTGGTGCAGTCCTATCAAACATAGCTAATGTCAGTTGTCACTGTTATTCCAATTCCGAACTCCCAACTAATAAAAATGTAAAATTACAGATGGCACACTAGTTGGAAACGTAAATTTCGCCTAGAATATACAAATTTTCAAACTACGGGTAGAATAGTGGGTTGCGTTCTTCATACTTTTTAATAACTTTGCATTACCAGAAAAACTTCCAAAAGCAGTAATTCAGAAACCAATGAGCGGATTTAACCCCTCTTCCAACTTGACTGAGATATAGACTCAAAGTATGCTCAGGCAAAATTTTGTCTCGGTCTGTACAGAATTACGCCCTACAGTTTGTCGACAAATTTTAACTTCTCTAATAGGGGAAAGAAAAAATTTATGATTTACAGGTTAGTTTAATTTCTTGTTTGGTTTTTCGAGGATTTTTTATTTTAAAATTGATTTTGTGTAAGTAGCAAATAGTTCCACACCCTCACCTCGAAAGTTTTGTGACTTTCATTATGGAAATATGAAGAGTGATGAAAGGGTTAATCTGTAATTACATCTTCTATTTTTATTTCAGTCTATCATCAATCACGCAGAGCGCTCAACATTTAAGCAGTATTTTTTGAACTTTCTTTTTTGGTATAATCTTGTTTACATTGTCAAATTCCAATAATTTTATCGGGTCCTAGTTAATATTTTTAGTTATGGAAAAAGCGTATGGAAGTCGGAGGACAAAAAATTTCAACATTAAAAAAGTGAATTACTTACTTTTGCATCGAAGAGAAATTTCTTTCCCTACCGGCTCCCCCCACGAAATAATGAACTTTTCATAGGACAGGCAAATGAGTAATTTGGATTTAGCGTTATGAATATTAATCAAAACATTCTCAGAAAACGAAATGTCATGTAATATTTATAATACAGACGTTTGAGAGGTTGATGACCTCCAATAATTCGAATGCTTTATTTGAACCACTCAGATGATTGGTTTTAATTTAGGATTAAGAACATCATTCAAGGACGCAGATTTTTTTATGATAAATGTGTGACGAAGTTCAATCAACTCACAAAATATAAAATAAAATAAAAATTCAAAAGAATTTTTTCGAGTTCCTGTTTCATGAGTTTTCAAAAAAACGAATAATAGTGCAGAAATAATCGAATCTTTTACAAAATGTTTTGCAAAAGGAATGGGAAGAATTTCGGGCAACAGATATTTCTTTAAAAAGTAATTTTAGACGCATACCGTCGAATAGAAAATATGAAATGGGAAACAGAAACCATTACTTACCCCAGCCACGTCGAGTGGTTGATCCAGAACCATATCTTCCACGCTGGTGGACTGAAACAGGAAAAAATGAAACACGAAATAAAATATTGAAAACTATTTTATACGCCTTCATTTGATATTATTGAATATAAAACGTATTTAGAATATCGTCGATCCGATGGAGAATCCAAAGAGAAATTAAATTGTTTTTGAAACTACGATAAAATCTATTGTGGGTTCCCTATTGAGTTTTGAGATTACGATTAAAAGAAGAAGAAGCAAACGTTCTCAATTTTTTCACATGCAATCAAAATATAATGAAATTCGGAAAATGTAGACGTCAAAAGTGGAAATTACGACCACAAAAGGAATATAATACGAACTACTCAGGAGGTACTTTATTCTAATCAAAAATTAATGGTACATTTCCTCCTTGGTGCACACAGTACTTTATGCACTGACGACGTTGCTGTTGACTCTATGAAAAAATTGTACGAAATTTTTTTTATAAAAAATTTATGGACTTTATTTTTGTACAGACTATTGATACTGTAAAACTGAAAGGGAAAAAGTTAATGTGAAAAAACGGGTTTGAGTTTTCTCTTAATATTTTTGCAACTTCGTTTTTAGTGAAATTTGATGATAAAAAATAATTTTCTGTTGAAAAATAAGAGGAATATCATTCATCACTGAAATTGTTTTTGTAGAATTATCAATTTTTTAAATAAACAAAAATTTAAAAAACGGTAAATTTTCCATTAATTAGTCATTTTTTATTCCTCAATTATGAAGAAGTCTTCAACAATAAGAAAAAATTTAATGGTAGTAACTTTGCGTAAATTTTCTCCTTTACTAGTAATACCAACATTAGCTTTCTAGTTTCAATAGTAACTGAGAAATCATCAAGTGAAACACAACAGATTTTTCTTAAAATAAAAATGTTGTTATTTCTAGCAAGATTTTCATGATATTTCATTGGCAATACTAATTTTTCGGTCCTAGGACCGAAAAGTGAACTTTTCGGACCAATAAATTTCACTTTTTGGTACTTGGTCCAGAAAATAATTAAATGTGATCAATCTTTAGAATTTTTCGATCTTACTACTAAAAAATAGCTCTCTGATCCAAAAATATGAACTTTCAGTCCTAAAATTAGGGCAGAAAACGTGCTATTATGGATCGGAGGCGCTGAAAAGTACATTACGCTACAGCTTAGAAAGTTCAGTTTTTTTCTCAATTTTCTCGGTTGGCGAAGTAAAACAAGTGTCAACAATAAAACTGATTACACATTTCAACGCCGGTTATATGAATAATTTGTTACAAATTACGCTGAAAATTAAATTAGGTAGGTACCATGGATTTTATACGATTTCACGTGACTCGCTGTGATCTGCTAACTTTCTCGTTTGGAAATTTCATTCTAGATATAATTTTTTTTAACAAAAAATATTAAAGCTACCCTTTTTATATGTGCGACATTGCAAAATATTATATTTGCGTCACATTTCTTCACGAAAGTATTACGCGAATTTAAGAAAAAAACCAACATCTCGAATTTACATAAAATCTGCAGATCAATTTTCTTTGTCTATCAAACATACGAGGAATAGAAACAATTACTTTTTGAAAGTGATGAAATATATTTTGGAATTGATTCAATAATCGAACAAATATCCAAAACCAAAAATTCAATTTTCATTAGATAGATTATTATTTTTTGGTCACCAAACATGAATGAGGAAAATGTTCATACTGGGAATATAAACGTGTTTAGGACATACGTACCAGGTTCACCTAGGGTGAGTTGAAGTTGTAAACTAAAGAGTAAAAATCCATATTTTGAATTCAATACTCAAATTCGAATTCATTAATAAAATTCAATAACGGAAGCCAATGTTGAATTATTAACTATGATTCAAGATTCAATAAGAGACATTTTCTTCACTTAGTGTTTAGTGATAATCATAAAATTTGAAGATGGGCAGATTGCAAATCTGAAAAAATGTTCGTTCAACTCCGAATTTTAATTATTTCTGCACTCGCTAAGGTACTTGCTCTTTTATAAAAAATCTGTTGAATTCCTTCTTCTTTTCCTCTTTTATATTGTGTCTAAGGGTCGCGATGCAACCGAAAAATTTTTGACGAAGAGGTCTTCGACAAAGGATCATGAATTACCATCCCGCTAACTTCTTCAATCAATATGAGATCATTTTACTGCCCTCAAATAGGAAAAAAAAAGTAATTTTCGTAGCATCAAGATGAGCTATTTCCCTGAGTTATCGCACTTTCGTCGCAACCTTAGAAATCTACATAATCCTATCCTATCCTATGCTATTATTATACGGGGTGATGCACTACATCACGCACCATTCAAAAACTCCATTTGGTGCGTGATGTTTTGCATCAACGTGAAAATTATGTCACTGTCGATGAGTATTGATGCACCATCCACAAGCATTGTATAAGTTCTTTATTTTTGTAACATAAAATTTGAAATATGCGCTGCGAACTGTCAACTGATAAACTACTTCATAATGTGGGGGGTGGCAGCGGATACATTACATTTTACTAATCAGAATTGAAGTTGGCCTTTAAATCAATCATGAGTGGTTCAACAGCCTTATCAACATTCAACAATCCATTTATCCAACCCTTAAAAATTCAATTTCAGCTTTATAACTAACAATATTATAATCATAATAATACCTAATACGTTGTACGCAGCTTTTCCACTTCGGACTCATTTATACATCAATTAACTTTCAATTATTAACTGTTTTCCGTTGTCCATTTTATAATTTGCCCCCATATTGATCCAACAGCGGCATTTGATTCGCAATGGTATAGCAAAATAATAGAGGCGAAACTACCAACTAGAATATAAAACTTCTGAGGGAGTCTAAGTTCCTGTAATTTTTTGCTCAATTTTAAAAAGTTGAATTTGTGGTTTTTTACTCTCATCAATAATACGTATTTTCATATTTACTCACAGAGAATTGCTTTCAATTTGCATGTCATTGTACTAAATACATCTGATTTTTTTGTTTAACATATTTCTTATGGTGCGTCAATACTCATTGACAGTGGCATAATTTTCACATCGATGCAAAACATCACGCACCAAATGGAGTTTTAGAATGGTATGTGATGTCTTGAATCACCCAGTATTGTAAAATACGGGTAATAATTGTATTTATGTTTATATGCAAACGCGTTCTGGATATTAGATCAACAGTGTAGCCTAAATTTATAGGACAGAGATTTTTAAGTGCGAGAAAACAATCCAGATAAGTTTCAAGTTATAGAGAAAGTTTGTTGAACAGAAATATGAGCATCTGAATATATTCTAACAAGCACATGAATTATACTTTAGGCCCAATTCGGTTATTTTCAGTGAGGTCGCTATACCCACTTCCTTACACCCTTTAAATATATAGGAAATACTTAATACGCTCTTAAACACAAATTTTCGGCCCTAGTTCTTTTATTTGAAGAGATAGCTATTTTTTTGAAATAAATTAAATTTCAGAGTAGGCCTCAAGGAATAAAATACGTTTAAGAACAAAAAGTTTGCACCATAAGAAACAGTGAGAAAATTGAAGAAAAAGATGAGATCGCACATCAAATAGGTTTAATTTAATGTTATCGGTAAACTTTTCCCCAAAAACAACTAATGATAAGGCTCAAAAACTATGAATCCGTGAAAATAAGTAGTTTTATAATTAGTTTACTGATAACATTAAATTAAACCAATTTGATGCATAATTCAATCTTTTTCTTAAATTTCTTGTTCTTTGACTCACTTTATTCCCTAAGGCTACCTCAAAAATTTTATTTATTTCGAACAAGTAGCTATTTCTTGTTTTCAGACAATTACAACCAAAAATTCGAAGCCTTTCCTACACTCACAATGCTATTCAATGGGTGAGGTTGGGTTTATGGAAGAGGACTGTCTGGCCTCAATGAGCGCCATGTAAATCGTAGCGTATTGTGCCTCTAGTACAATTCATATGATCGTTAGGATAGATTTAGATGCGCTCATATTTGTGTTCAACGAATTTTCTCTAACTTGGGACCTATCTAGATCGTTTTCTTGCACCCAAAAATCTCTCCTATAAATTCAAGCCACACTGATACCTAGTTATCCAGAACGCATTTACATACAAACATGAATATAATTATTACTCGTATTATTGTATATAATATTAGTATAGGATAGGATAGAATTATGTAGGTTTCTGGGTTGCAATGAAAGTAAGATAACCGGAGGATATAGATTTAAATTGATTGAAGATTTCTCATCTTGATGATAAAAAAATTAATTTTTTTGCTATTTGAGATCAGCAAAATAATCTCCAATTGATTGAAGAAGATGGCGGGATGGTAATTCATGAACTTTTGTCGAAGTCCTTCTTGTAAAGAGTTTTTCGGTTGCCTCTCGGCCCTTTCACATCATGTAAAAAACAAAAAAAAAGAAAAAATTTAACAAATTTTTTCAATAAGGCTAATACTTGAGCAAGTACAGAAGTAATTGAAATGCGGAATTGAGAGAAACACTCGAATATACTAATATTACAGTATCCACCTCTTAAATTAGACTGAGTCAATATATGTTCTTACTAGGCAAAAGTAATTTGATTTTCTCAAAACAGAAAAAAATGACGTACTCTAAGGGATATGAATGCGTATGTAAAAACGCGGTGGTTTTGCAAGGCATTAGTTGACCCATGTTGCAAACTGTTAGGGTTTTATGCGTTTCAGTTGATGATACAATAATTTAGCTGCGTGTCGAGCTATCATCGAAAAACCTATTATTTTGTAATCCAAATAAATTGGTAAGTTAAATAAAAATTCTCACGAAGATTTACGATATGGTCCTAATTATTAGGTTTTATTTGGCATGATTTTCCTCTTAAATTAATAAGGTTTCTAACTACGAATAGGCATCATTTTCCTTCATAACTGAGGATTTTCGATTGGTTTAAAGAGTGTAGCTGACTGTAGGAGAGAGAGGAAATTTAAGCCTGAAAACAGAAAGCTAAAACTAGTGAACAGTTAGAGTTAAAACTAGTAAACAACAGAGTAAAGGAGACATACTGATCTATCAGATTAAGATTGGTACTATTTGTTAACAAAGTAACCGAAAATACACTTAATTTTCCTCTTTTCCACAAATTTTCCACAGTCAATGAACTGAATTTTAAATTTTTTCAATTTCTCACCTCTGATTTAGTTACCTAGATAACGGTTGAATTCGATTTTTCCGCAATAAAATGAAGAAACTTGTTGTGTTCAATTCGAATTAAAGAGTTCAACTTGAAGCGAAACGAATGAATCATGTTCATTAGAACATGAGAAATGAAAATGGAATATTCGGCGCAATAATGACACAGGAAGAGAGGTAACAAAAAGCGACAACTTTAGGCGTGACATTAACAAACGGTTAAGTCCAAATAAAGAATACAGTATTCGTCAAATATACAAATCGACATTGATTGAAGTAACCTCTGAGAAACACGCGCGCTGTAAACGTTCTACGCTAATTATTTAGGCCCGCAGAGCAGTGGTCACATGCCAGGAATTCTTTAACATTATTTGTTCATCACAAAATACACACTCTATAACATAATACTGGTAGGAAATAAAGAGTAAGCGGTACCTACACAACTAAACAATAATGGTGATTAACGAACACATCTCATTTACAGGTGACATGGGCCGCATCATCTCAGTTGGCAACGTAAACCGAATTGAATGGAGAAAAAAAATTGGGTCAAAACAACTAACAGTACTGCCCAAAAATATTAGAGCAAGGGTTGCCAGTATTCTGCTATGGAAGCGCTCATTATAATTACGGGTGTTGGTAGGGTCGTGTATGCATTTCAGAATTTATTCAAACCGAGATTTATTATTTAGTCAAGTAACCAAAGAAAAAACTATGTAATGTGAGTAAACAGAAACGGAACTAATACTAAATAAGTAATTTAGCTCTAGATACGTGCCGCAGCAACCCGGAAAATGATTTTCAAGCCTCTAGACTTCAGATAAAAATAATAGAAACTAATTTTCCAAAGAAATTGTATTCGGGCTGACCATGGCGAAACTAGACGATTTTACCGTGAAAAATCATGAAAAATTTCACTTGATAATTATTTTTTTGAAAATTTCTGAAGGGGTAAGCAACACTACGTTTAGTAACGCCTATAGTGCTTTTTTTATCCACAATGGTTTCTATATTTCTTGAAAAGTCAGCGAAGACGATAAACTCGGATTTATTCGCGTATTTTCTAGAATTTCGGAACAGATCTGAAGACTACTGTCCAATATAAACGAAAGCACTTGAAATGCTGTTGTTACGTCGTAAACGTCAGTGTCACGGATTTACGAATGCTGAACGAATAGACTAAGAAGAACCACCTACGGAGAAACCAACAAAACTTAAAATTTCAAAGCGCCGATGTCATGGACAAAATTCACTTTTGCTCTTCACAGCGTTATAACTTGTCGGTTGTCACCACATAAACGAATGAATTTTTTTACGTTTATCATTCGATAACAGCCTTCTAAAAACACATTCCTTGTACTAGTAAAGGGAAAAATAAAGAGGTACCTAATTACATTAAAAACGAATTTTTTTGAAAATTTATAAGGATAAAACGATAAATAAAGTGAAACTAAGCACTAGCGCATTCTAGCTAGAGATATACAGCTAAAGAGATGTCCAACACCAGATCAAAAAACATGTCAAAGTTAGAACGTTGATAAAAAGTTTTGGATTCCAATATTTGTTACTGCGCATGTGTTGTAGCTGGATAGTGAGCATGTGTTAGTATGGAGATGTTTTTGCAACAAAAAATGCGCAGCTTTGGATGCGTAGAATGTATAACTTGAATTGCTTCTTTTTTATCTTTCACATATTTTTAAACCACAAGGCATATGGAGCATTGGACATCTTTTTAGCTGTATGTCTCTGACTCTAGCTCACTCATATAGACACCTATAACATAATCTGTGGTATGCGAGGAGGGTCACAAACGGACAACACTACCCGCAAGACCAACCAATATTTTTATACAACCATTGTCACAGCCCAGGAACTTTGGTAGAACCACCTACACTGAATAGTGGCCACAGAATTACCACCACCCAACCCAGAATAGCCTGCCAGGTGTCCATTGACCCGAATTTCAACCATGTACAGAATAAATTTTAATTTTCCCTACATTTTGGCTATTTCACAAGTCCGCAAAAATTTTCACCAACATGCTTATTAATTCAAAAAACGCAAACCATACGAACCTAGAAACTACCCCATTGCCAGATTGAATAAATCAACACATCTTTAAAAAATGAAATATATAATAATAAAAATAAAAACTAGTATACATTTCCAGAAATACATATAAAAAATTCGTCACAATAATTTAGTCTGTAAAAGACAGACGTGTACAACAAAATATAATGTGCAACTGCACAGAGCACAAAAACGAGAGCAAGTATGTATGTATAAAAAGGAAGGAAGTGAATAAAATATATTTAGTAAAATTATTTTAGGGAAGATAGTCCGTGGAGAAAGAGAGGGAAAAAAGACATTTACTATTGGTCAGATTTCCAACTCCACGGCAGCAACCAAAGTAGCAACCACAGAAAATGGGAAGAGGAGAGTCAGAATATATTGGTATGTATTTATTATGGACGAAACTGCGGCGACTTCTTCAAGGGGTGAAGAGAGTGAAGACGATGTAATGAGAGTGTAATGAACAGTGAAAGATAAGAAGGATGAAAAAGTGCAAAGAGAGATGAGTGACAGAAAAAGTATGAAGAAAAGATGAAATGAACGAACATGAAATATGTGAGAAGAATGAAGATGCCAGTCCGTGGAGATATATTTGAAAAGGAATAATAATTTAATACAACTTTGAGGAAAAACGGACAGAAAAATACAAGTAGTCTAAGATTCTAGGCTACGAGAGAATTTTTACAATGGTTACAATCTAAAACCATGGACAGTTGATTTTAATGGGGATTTTCAAAAGTGTTGATTTATTATTATTTAATTTTGAAATTTTTTGAGATGCCGCATGCGTCAAATCCAGCAGTTGCGCTTTGGTGGCTGCATGAAATACTTTGAGAGATTGAAACTGTGAGTACACACAATAAAAGCGTACAAAAAATAATACAACATTCCAGAGTAGTTGTAGTTGACCATTGAGAAATAAAGATAGGGTGGAAATTTCAAAAAGACAGAAGTATTCATTTGTTTTCATTCCTTGATGTGATAAATACTCACAAATATATTTTTACTAATCAAGCAGTAAAGTGAAAATTGCGGAGGGACCAACTTTGAAAATTTTTTCAAAAATGAGTTTTAAGATTAATTTTTAAATTCCTTATTCCATAAAATGTAATTCATCATGAATTTGTGATTATTAACATCATTTTTTCTGTAATTATGATTGAATTACAGCTAAATAGCAGGGATGGAGAAATGGAAATGAAAACCAAATTTTTTGGAAAAAGAAACCATATTTTTTTGTGCTGGAAACCAAAATAAACGGAAACACAAAAATTCTGAAATGGAAACCAAATTGGAAGCAATTAACCAATTTCTTTCAAAACCAGTAATGGAAATGTAACAGACACTAAATGATGAATCGTTTCCATTTCCATTTCTCAATTGATTAATTTTTAATCTGGGAGAAAAAATTTGAAAAATATCGAAAAAATTTTGATATATCGATATTTGAACAGGATTTTGAAAATTTTGAATATAAGAAAAATATTTTTCTGAATGGAAATGGAAATGAAATCTGGAACAAAAACAGAATAAAAAATTTTGGTAAAATCAGGAAATATAATGGAAATGGAAACCAAAACGATGAAAACAGAAATAAATACGCTTTTATAATTTAAAGAAGAAAATAATGGGGAAAGAGAAAATAAAATTTCTCACTTTTTTTTCTGATACAGAAACAAACAAAAATTGAAAAAAACAACTGATAAAAACGGATATGTGTGTATGTGTGTCGCAACAGGTGAAAGCAGTGCTAACGTTGATCATCCGGTATACCTCAACAAATTGAGTGAGTAGAATAAAAGCGTATAAAAATAACTAACATTATGGTAAATTTCAGAAACTCAACTAATGGAGACAAAATGAAAAAAGGTAACGTTTCTTAATTCCAGTAAAATAGCGAAGCTGGCAACTAAAAAGAGAAACCGATTTTCATTTCAAGACAAGTAAGTTGGTTTAGATAAGTAGGTTCATTTTTTCCTCTCACTCCCTAACAGTATCCTTGTACTGGAAAATTTAAAATAAACGCCATACGTGAAGAATAAGAGGATAGAAAAGCAAGTGAAATTGCACTTGAAAAACATTACACTACCTGAGAAAAACAAACGGCGTTCGAAGGTGATCGAATTGAATTTTCAAATTGTTTTCACTCTTATTTATATCTAGCAGAAAAATGACGAAAACAATCAAATGACAAATTACATTTTTGGAAATGAATAATTTGCAAATCAACTTGAAAAACCTCTGCGTTTCCCAAGATAAGTGCCGAGGAACCGATTTTTTTCGACTCTGGCGATTTTCATAGCTTGATAAGTAGAGTTGATTTTAACGATCGCCAGTAAGACGTTACATACCAGCTGCCAGGAGTAGAAACATGAAGGAAGGCGACTGCTGAATGGAATATGTGATAGCAGAATGGTTATACAATGGTGGTGCAAATGCAAGTGGTTTGCTAGCTCAGTAGTTAATACGCACAATACTGTGCCTTTCGATCAAGGACGGTTTTAAGGGGGATTTGAGGTATAATCCCATGGTGACAAAAAAAAAATCTATTTAAAAAACAGTTATTAGGTTTTTCAAATTTTACGTTTATTAAGTATGTAAAAAATTATTTACTCCTTCCTGAAAAATTCATGATTATAAAACGTGATTCAACCCTCCTCCAAGAAGAAATCCAGACGACGGGCCTGCTTTGGAACGGTCAATTATTAACACGTTCATCAGTAGAGTAGATTACGCTTCTCGGGAGGGAAATGGGAAACTATGTATAGTCCATTCCAAATAAGAAGGTATTTTTCCATTCGCATTACACTGAGTTTGTGGCATTGTGAATAATAGAGGGGGAGGAAAAAGTTAGGATACAAACTTGACGCGAAAAGAAGTACGCCTGTTGGTATAGAATTTTAATTTTCTTGAGCAATATTTAATTCAACTTCAGTAACGTTTATTATAGGCCGCCCTTTGGCGCCTTCAAAAAAAATTACTTTCTTATTTGGAATGGACATCACACTCAGGTGAAGAACCTGATCGAATCATTAGGCTACATGAACCTCGCTCAGAACAAATGTCTTACTTCATAGATTTTAATGAAAGTAGGATCAAGATGTTCCTGCATATTTGAAAATTAAAAAATTGGAAGGGTGTAAATGAAGAAAATGAGAATTTAAAGAATGAAAAAATCATTGTCATAAATTTGGGCATATCCACCAATAAGGGCTACGCATTCAGATAAACGCAGTGGGTTTTTTTTTTTAAATAAAATTAATTTATTTTATTTTTGAACTAGTTTATTGTTTATGCGAGTTTATTATAAAATCAAAAAAAACACCAGTTGATTATTAAATTTATAGGTAGGTACCTACTTATTTTCAACTATTTTCAATTTACTAAGGAAAGAAGAAAAAGTCCAACGTAATAACATTCTGAAATTCTAACTCAGCACAGCACACCCCTTTTCCTCCGATAAAATCAATAATCCAAGTCGAAGACTCTGAAATGTCAGAATTTGTTTGAGGTGAAAGTTTTAAGGAGGGAGCTAGGATACTCTAAGTTTACCTTTGTGTTGACACCACTGACGTCAAGTATTTATTACAATTTTCAATCATCCTTCCCTTGCCATGATCGTAGCACAAAATTCATATATCATTCAACTGGTTTTATAACTTCGTAGGTAACTTATGAAATCATTTTCAAGGTTAAGATACTGATAGCTGGTAGAAAGACGTACCTTCCTCTCTTCGCGAACCAAATTAATATACTCCCTGTCATTTGGATTTATGTAACAATATTTAAAATCAACTTAAGACTATTTTTGAAACAGTTTTAACTTCCACAAAAAATTTTGATTTTTTGGTTGACAGCAACATATAACTGGTACGCTAATATTAAATGCAGAGTGATGATTCATTTCAGAAAAAATTTCCAAAGTCATATCCAGGGTAATGTTACTAAGTGTTTGAATGAGGAAATAAAGAAAAAAATCTAGCGCAGCAAATCTCGCTAGAAGAAGTAGGTTTCGAGAAAAAGAATTACGAATTTTGATGGTTACATTAATAGTCTATAAGTTTATATGCGTTAATGGCATGTATGATTGTACGAAATGTGTTAGCTGCTGACAAAATATTAAACAATTTGAAATACTATAAAAGAATTTTTTCTTGAAAAAATGAAAAATAAATTAAGATGATGGAGCCGTATTACAACGAAACAAAATAAATATTTACTCCGAATTTCGTGGCTATTGGCGCAAAATAGAGAATTTTATACTAAAATAAAAACAAAAATGGTTATATCGGAAGTACCATCCGGCTGATCCGCACCAAAATCAATAGGTCTGGTCCTTGGGTCAGTAAAAATGTTCGTACCACATTTCGTGATTGTCAACAAACATTGCGACCTGTACCGTGGGAACAAGAAATTGACTTTTTTATATATATATATATATGTAAGTAATTTTGAATGAAATATGAACAATATCTCGATTGCACTAAAAGAAGTGAAAATATATTTTAAGAATCAGATAATTTACATACTTAGCATCAAACTTATTTCAACTTACCTAAAAGAAGTGAAATACAAAGATTAAAAAGTTCATTACTCGATTACAAAATTACTTAAATCTTAGATTGTCATATTACATAGTTTAGCAGAAAATTACTAGAAAGAAACGTTTTGATCGTCTACATTATAACCACAGCACACGAATGAAATTAAATAAAAATTTACTTGCAGTTACACAGTCCTGTCTTATCAGCTAAATCTCGATACATTCGATTCTGCCGTACTATGGAAATGATAAGACGGACGTGAAATAGCCAGCTATTTCTAAAATACGTACACGTATTTTACATCCCCATACCTGAGAAAATTACGAAACAAAGGGGAGTAATTTGGAAACATGGAACAAATTTGACTCTTTCTTCTGATAACCAGCATCTACGCGATATATTACATTTGACAAACTTTCAGTTATTTTGAACGGGCCCATTCTTATTTCATCGAGTTTATTTTTGTTTAACAGATTACCATGATTTACATAGACTAAATCGCCAACTCTATAAGAAATATCTTTTCTCTTGGAGTCAAATTTTTGCTTATTATATTTATGACTTCTCTGGGAATTTTCAAATGCTAATAACCTGTCATTGGTCAGATCTGTTACGTTAGGCATCGGAATATCTTTTGGACATAAATTTACTTTAATATTATTCATTAAATAATTTGGTGAAAATAAGGTTGATGAATGAATAGTATCGTTATATTCTTGAACACATTCTTCTGCTAAAACTGACCAAGGCTTTTTTTTATTTATTTTGTTTTCGTTAACTTTACAGCGTATTCTATTCACCAGAGTTTGATTTAGTCTCTCATTGAGACCGTTGGAGAAAGGACAGTCTACGGCTGTAAAAATTAATTTGATATTGTGTGACTCCAGAAATTCTTTAAATTCTTTTGAATTTATTCCGCCGTATTGATCCGCCAGAAGTGTCTCTATTTTCTGTCCTTCTCTTAAAATTTTACGTATTAAATTTATAAAATCTGTGGCTTTTTGAGTTTTTGATGGTAAAATGTACGCAAAACGTGTGAAATGATCAACTAATAAGTGTAAATATTTTTTTGAAGTATTATTTCCGTTAAAGCCACCTATTGTATCTATTGACATAATCTGAAACGGTTCAGTCGCAGGGCCCAACTGAGATAGAAAACCATAACGAAAAGATGCTCTGGACTTATTTTTAGTACAAATAGCGCAATTCTGACAGAAAGAGGTAATCAGTTTGAAAAAATTTTTACAATAATAAATTGGAATAAGATGGAACGAAAGCTGCTTAGGACCAATATGACCAAATTTTTCATGAACTATCTTTATTATTTTAGTCGCTAAATCTTCTGTTATCAAAATTTTATTTTTACCTCTAATGTTCATGAAGAGTATATTATTTTTTTTTATTACGTTATTTTTTTGGAAATAGTCTCTTGAAAATTTATTTTGGTCCATAGCTATTTCATTAAATTGAATAAAATTTACTATTTTAAGTTCTTTATGCGTTTCAAAATGTTCGAGGACAGGGTTACGCGACAAACAGTCGGCCTCCTGATTCTCGGAACCAGGTAAATACTTTACTGAAAAATCAAACTGAGACAAGTAAAACATAAGCTGACCAAGTTCATTATCAAATTTAGAGTTTACGTTCAGATTCTCAAGCGGTTTATGATCTGAATAAACGACAAATTTCTTTCCAAGAAGCCAATGTTGCCAGAACATTAAGGCCTCTTTAATTGCCAGACACTCCAAAAAAATCGCCTTTTTCTTTTTTTGATAAACATTTAACTTTTTGGAAAAATAAGCGACTGGCCGAAAATTTCCGTCTTTCTGTTTTTGTTTCAGGATTGCACCAAGTCCTTCCAAACTTGCATCAGTGTATAAAACTGTCTCCTTTAAAGGATCATAAATAGCTAAACAAGGACTTGAACATAAATAACTTTTTATCTTTTCGAAACTATTATGGCAGTCTGTTGACCAATTAAAATCTACGTTTTTCTTCAATAAATTGTGTAACGGTTCTAAAATATGTGCAGCCTTTGGAATATATTTCTTATAAAAATTAACCTTCCCTAAAAATTGGCGCACATTCTTTCTATTTTGAGGAATGGGAAAATTCTTGATAGGGAGCACATTATCAAAAACAGGCTTAGTTACGTTATTGCTAATTATGTGGCCTAAATATTTTACGTTATTTTTGGCAAAATTACATTTTAATAGTTTCAATCTAAAACCTTCTTTTTTAATGGCCATAAACAATTTATCAATGTGCTCCAAGTGTTCCTCAAATGTTTTTGAAAAAACTAGAATGTCATCAATATAGTTTACACAAAAATAGTCCAACCCGTTACGTCGGATAATATTTTGTAGGATCCTTTGAAAAATTGCGGGAGATGTTTTAAGGCCAAATGGCAAACATGTCCACTCAAAATGGCCATTTTGTGTGACGAAAGCTGTTTTATAAGAATCTTTTTTGCGTAAGGGAATAGTCCAAAAAGCGGAATTAATATCGAAAGCTGAAAAATAAACACAATCCCTAGTCTTCACAATTAAATCTTCTATTAATGGGAAAGGTTGACTTTCAGGTACAATAAGCTTATTTAATGCCGTAAAGTCGATACATAATCTGTTCTTCTTTCGAACGCCAAACTCATCTTTTTTAAATGCCAGTGTAACTGGAGCCGCAAAAGGAGATGTAGATTCCTGGATCAGACCATGGTTTAACAACTGGGAAATTTGAGATTCAATTTCCTTCTGATCAATAGGATTACATCTGTACGGCTTGCGAGATACATACCTATGCTCAGTCAATTTAACCGAAGCTTCGTGGTTGTGTACACAACCCGTATCAAATTTGTGTTTTGCAAAAATAGATTTATGTTTTTCAATTAAATAAGTTATTTTATTCTTTTGGTAATTATTTAAATGATCCAAATTTGCCTCGAATTCATTAATTTTAATAGATTCATTAAAATTTACTGTAAACGGTGCAGACTGAACTACGGTTCCGAGATCAATTTTTTTATTATTATCCATTACGTTAATCTGAGAGATATTCAATTCATGGTCTTGGTGTAACCCAAAATCCTTTATCATATTTAAGCCAATCAAAAAATCATAATCAAAATTAATCGAATTTATCACAAAAACATCTACAAATTTGATGATATCAAAAATTTTTACTTTGATTTTTACGATTCCAAAGACTGAAGCCGTACCACTGACCATTTTAAAATTATTGTTGCAAGAGTTAATTTTTATTTTATTTTTCCTTGCAAATTTATAGTTTATTAATGAAATATTTGAGCCGGAATCATAAATACCGTTACATAATATAGAATCATTAATTAAAAGACGTAATTGAATCAGTGGTACCGTTACTCGTTTTTTGGCAAGTCATCTGAATTATTGATTTCGGACTCTATCTCCAAATTATTTACAGATTTTACTTTGTTAATTTCATTTTTTTTTGAGTCCTTAAACCAGCAGACATTTTCCGAGTGAATTCTACCAAATTTCCCTAATTTATCACAAATCGAACATGTTTTTTTTTTAGCAGTAAATTTCTTATAATTAGTAATACCATTAACATTTTGAACAATCGTATTTGTTTTTTTTGACATAGTCGAATTTGCATTCTCAGAAGATGTACGACGAGCAGGGTTATCAGCATCATATTTTTTTAATTTAGAAATTAATAATTTTACCGAAGTTACTGAATTACGATTCAATGAATCTTGAATATGAGCCGGCAAGCCTAACACTATTAAATTCAGTAATACATTTTCAGCGATAAAATGGTCTAGATCTAACATTAATTTTTCTTTTTTTATAACGTATTCTATTAAGGAGCCCGATAAATATCGGAAATTGTAAGCAAATCGGATCGGTTTCCAAGATACGTCACCGAATGTGGCGATAAGATCCTCGTGCCATAGAGCCCAGTCAGCATCAACACCAATTTTCTTTTGGGTACTCAGGAACCAGTCATTCATTGACGTATCTAAGCAAAGGTGAAAAACCTCAATAACTCTGGATCCAACAAGAGAAAACCGAGCTACTTCTTTTTCAAAACTAACAGCCCAAGCAACTACGTTTGAATTCTTGGATGTTAATTTATCGACCAGAAAATGTTTCATTATTTCTTTTAGTGATTCCTGTTTCTCCAGTGACACTACCGGCGCGACAGACGAAGAACCAGTCTCTACCGATGACAAAAAATAATCAGAAAAGACAAAGTTACCGTCATCATCCAGATATGATTTTGCTAGCTCCTCAGACAGGCTAACATTTACAGTGCGATACTGTCCGCGGGCTTTAAGCGCATCTCTGGCAGCTTTCATTGAACCCGTAGCTAACAGCTTGGCATGAATAGTCAGCGATTGAAATTCAGGAGGAAAAGCGTACCACATTTCATCCCCTGGTTTTCTAACTCTTTTTATTCTGATAACAGTAGATTTCCCATCAGCAGCAGCCTCAGCAAGCATGAAAACTTGTAATCGAACTGGCGACATCGCTGATCAAAGAATTAATCTTTGTATTTGTAAGTAATTTTGAATGAAATATGAACAATATCTCGATTGCACTAAAAGAAGTGAAAATATATTTTAAGAATCAGATAATTTACATACTTAGCATCAAACTTATTTCAACTTACCTAAAAGAAGTGAAATACAAAGATTAAAAAGTTCATTACTCGATTACAAAATTACTTAAATCTTAGATTGTCATATTACATAGTTTAGCAGAAAATTACTAGAAAGAAACGTTTTGATCGTCTACATTATAACCACAGCACACGAATGAAATTAAATAAAAATTTACTTGCAGTTACACAGTCCTGTCTTATCAGCTAAATCTCGATACATTCGATTCTGCCGTACTATGGAAATGATAAGACGGACGTGAAATAGCCAGCTATTTCTAAAATACGTACACGTATTTTACATATATATATATATATTCACACACATATATATATGAATTTGAGTTATTGGTGCAAAACTGTTCTGAGATCATGAAACGAAAAACGTACCCACCCCCAACCCTAGGGCTAATACCGCTTTAAGCGTAATAAGTAGATTTTCTGAAGAAAACCTAATTAAAAATATTTGTTCTGAATTTCGAAATTACACAGTTTGAAAGATTAAAAACAAAATTGACTTGAAGGAAATACCATCATTTCGATCCATACGAAAACTGGTAGAATGTTACGATATTTGTTCAAAATTAAGCATTTAATAGTTAGGCTAAAAACGAAAAGAAATATATTTTTAAGAAGTACCATGGTCAATCCACACCAAAACTGATAGTATGCTACAATAAATTACAATAAATATTTGTTTCAAAATTTTGCCTTATATGACCAATATAAAAACAAAAATAACGGTACCGGAAGTACCGTCCGGTCAATTCACACGAAAATTGACAATATGCTACAATAAAATATAAAAAATATTTGTTTCAAATTTCATACATATTGTTCTGAAATTGCGCATTTTGCGACCAATATAAAAAAAAATAGCGCTACCAGAAGTACTGTCCGACCAATTCACGCCAAAATTGGTATAGCGTATTACAATAAATTATGATAAATAATTGTTCCAAGTTTCATGGCTATTGATGCAAAACTGAGCATTTTATGGCTAAAATAAAAACAAAAATGGTGGCACGCCGATTCGCACCAAAATCAATAAGCGTGATTATCTGATAAAAATTGCGACCTGTACCGTGGGAAAAAGAAATGGACTTTTATATATAAGAATTTTCAGTTATTGTTGCCAAAATTTTCCTGAGACCATGAAACCAAAAACGTACCCACCCTCAACCCTGGGGGCTAATACCGCACCAAGCGTAATAAGTAGAGTTTCTAGAGAAAACCTACTTAAAAACATGGCACGCTTTTCCGAAAATTATTCATAATAAAACTGTCCCACTTTAACGAAGCTGAAAACATATAGGTGGCTTAAGCACCAGGAAGAATAGCTACACGTTTAAATGCGCTTCACAAATGAATGACAATTTTTGTCAAGTCACATTACAAACTGCTCAACAGTAATTACAATTCGTTTGTACTCTATTTTTGTTCATTTTTACCTCATTCATTCACACAATTACCCTGCAAACTGAGTGTTATCCGGTTGAATACCAGTATGTGGGTACCTATGCCCATAAAACATTTTTACGGCACTCACCAACGACGAACACTTCAAAAACATTATTGAAATTGCAATTAACATAAATTCAAGGTAACACTTTGAATGATCGGTAATATTTGGAGGGTAAAGGTAAGAGAAGGGCGTGAAAAAATAAATAAGAAAAAATTAGAGGGAGGAAAAAGGGAAAAAAAGGAAAAGGAATGCTAATACTTGTACACTACTATAGATTATTTTTTAGCAATTTTGAAAATGGTATCGCACTGCAGCCTTCCGCAGTTTTGCAGTTTTGCAAATTACCTACATGTTTTTTGTCTCTCCTCCTTCGCAAAACATTCAAGGAGATGTGAAAGGTACTTTTTCGGTTTCAACATCGGTCGGCAGATTTACAGACGTATTAATTTTCAAAAAAAAAAAAAAAGAAACATTATTATCGACTTTTTTCAAAAATGGTTTACCTGAATCTATATTATAATTTTTATCAGTACATGTCAAAATATCGGGACTTGAGAATCATACTTGAAAAAAAATTTTTTTCTCGTTTCTTTTCTACCTGCAGGTACCTTAGAAACACGCTGTTCTTTTTTCACAAAAGAAAAATGAAGAAAAACGACCGAGCCCGACGAGCTAGGGAAATAGCTTTTAAAAGTAACAAATTTTCAGGTTTACTTCCATTCGTCGTACTTGAAGCCACTTTTGTAAACTGTGACAGGCGACAAAATGACGCCGACGATGAACACAGTTTTCGATTAAATAATCGTCTTGAATTGAATAGACAGAAGGCAGTATTTGTTAAAAGGAAAAGCAGAAACTTTTTCGCCATTCCTATAATTTTTCTCAACCTTTTTCAACGAGTCAGGTACGGCCAATGAGCTTAAAGAAACCGAAAGGAAAAAAGAAGCCGAAAACATTGAATTTCCATCACAAGGATCAAAAAGTGGAAAGAGAACACATTGTGCTTGTGCTACGGGCCCACGGACGAATGAAGTACTAATAATAATACCCGGCTCACCAGCTTTGTTCGGGTGAGGAAATTGACTGTACATTTCAGAAAAAGTCTTGAAATGAAAATTTCAGTAAAAAAGATAAACTACCTTGACAATGGAATTTCATGTAAGAACAGTGAGAAAACAATTTATAAACGAAAGGAAATTGAGAAAATCCACAGACGCAGATGTTCACAGTTTACTCACGAAAACAAAATATGTCAAAAAAGAGACGTCGAGAGATATTTTTAACGACTGTGTAGGGAAGTTATACGTTTGGTAGCCTGGCATGTTCTATCTCCGGAACTAACGGAATTTTGTTCGCTCAGAACAAGGGCCATGCTTCATGGATTGCAATGAAAGTGAGTTCAAAATGTTCTCGTTGATCTAGAGAGTGTTCTAGGCCTACCATGTTTGAAAATTAATCATTTAGAAGAGTGTAATTAGAGAAAATACGAATTTAAATATCGAAAAAATTCTTGCAATGAATTTGGGTATATCTACCAGTGAGAGCTATTAATCTGGTGCAATGAGATTTAAGGTACTCCGATTGGTTCTTCCATTTTAAGAGTATGATCCAATAACAAAACTGAAACATAAATCAGCAGGGTGTTCACGGTATTTTTCTAGGTGATATATATTTGGGCTACTCACTAGTCACTAATGAAAAGTTAGTCTGTACAAATCGGTATTTCTCAAAGTCAAGTTCTTAGTATAAAATTATTATTATTTATTATTCACACTGAGTTGGAAGGCGGTTATGCTACGGTATTTTCTAAAAACTGGTTCATGAAAAGAATAAAACAATTTTAATTTGATGTCTACAATAGGTACATTTTTGTAAACAGACAATAAAATTGCAATAGTTGTTGAACTGATTAGCCGAAATAGGATAGTGTAAATATTACAGATTGAGGAATGGAAATGGAAACCATATTTTTTTTCATGGGAGACCAAAATAAACGGAAACACCAAAATTCTGAAACAGAAATCAAATCGGAAACAACCAATTAAGTTTCAAGACCAATAATAGAAACAGAAGGGAAACCAAATTATGAATCGTTTCCATTTCCATTTCCATTTCTCACATGATTAATTTTTTATCTAGGAGAAAATATTTGAAAAAATATCAAAAAAATATATTAATATTTGAACAGGATTTGGATACTATTAAACAGAAAAATTTTTTTAAACAGAAATGGAAACGGAATGAAAAATTTTGTTAAAATCGGGAAATGTAACGAAAATGGAAACCAAAATGATGGAAACGGAAATAAAAAACAATCAACATTATGGTAAATTTTAGAAACTCAACTAACGGAAACAAAATGAAAAGTCAATCCCTCGTAAATATATGTCAGAGGTGGAAAGAAATAGAAAAGTGAAATGTTGAAAAAAGCGAAAAGTAAAAGTGGAAAACGAAATAAATGTAGGAAAAGCGAAAAGCAAAAAGCAAGTTTCATTTTTGAAGGTCAGAGGCAAAACTAAAAAGCTGATTCGTTTTCATGAGAAAAAGCAGAAAGCGATAAGTTTTAAGCAAAAAGTTTTGAAAATTTAGAAAGTGAAAGGCAAAAGTGAAAACGAAAAGAAGCAAAATAAATGTAGCAAAAAATTAAAAGTGAAAAGAAAAATCAATGAAAAAAAAACGAAAAGCAGCGTTACTGAATCGCTTTCCACCTCTGATATATATATACACACACACACATTTTTACTTGACACGGTACAAGTCGTAATTTTCATCCTATAGTACACTTGGCTAGGCGCAAATTGAGCGCAGCCAGATGAAGCATTTTTTTTGAAAAATATTAATTAATTAAAACAATAACGACACCACATATTGAGCGCAGAAAATTGCTCATGCAGACGGCGTAAGTTCACAAACCGTCGCAGTACTTCGTGGGATCTGACTGCATCAGATTTTCAATTGAACAAATAGCTGATTTTTAAATTGTTTCATCAGGGTACAGGTTGCAATTTTTGTCCGACAGTAACAAAATTTGGTACGAATATTAGTATTAACCTCCGGATCAGATCTATTGATTTTGGTACAGATTAACGGGACATATTTGCTTTCATTTTGGGTATAAAACAACTAATTTAAAGCTAATAGCTACGAAATTTTGAGAAAATTTTCGCTATAATTATTTTAATATGTTACCAATTTTGATGACGATTGGCCAAATGGTACTTCCAATACGTCTGATTTAATTCTGATTTTTGTGATACTCTAATACTGTAATTTCTAAACTGTTGCCAGTATAAGAACAGTTCTCGATTCCACTAAGTAGCCCAAGTTTTTGTCATTAAATTTTCATTGATTATTTAAACGTTGTACTATCTCGAGTTTAATAGGGAACATAAACTGTCGCTATTTCAATATCTTTGTTAACTCGTGCCTCTATTCCTCAAATCCGGCCAACGAGGAGAAGAGAAACTTGTTACGTTTTTTGGTTTTGTCGTAACAGGCCACCCGTTTCTAATTTTGAAAACCGATAATGAGGGTTATTTTTCAGGACACTACTGTAAATTAATTAAAATTACATTTAACATGTCAATAACCTCATTCTTGACAAAGAAAGTGAAAAGACAACGTACACAAGTGAGTCATTTTCTTCGAAACAATTACAACAATAATACAAAGCTAACAAGTATCCAGTTTCCCATAACTAAAGGAAATATCAAACGAAAATATCAAAAAATCAGACTTCAAATATACAAACAATGAATTGAATGAAACCATCCAAAAATTTTCAGACAAAAATAGTCAGGTCTATAAATTAAATTCCTTTTAAGCACTAGAAATATCAAATAGGTATTACACGAAAATGGACAGAGCAAATACAATTCGAATGTACATTTCGGGAGGATTACCCAATACGTACCGGATATGTTTAAAAAGCAACAGTTTTTTCTTCTTTCCAAATAATGCTCGACACTTCTTCCTTTTTCTCTCTCGTTTTTGGAGTTACCTCAAAATAATGAAAAACATGATAAAGATATCATCTGAAAAGTGGCTGCCTTCACTTTCGCTACAAAATCTTTCGCAGTTTAATTCCATCGTGTTTACTTAAGATAACCGTGATATTTGGGAAGGACCTATTTATGTTTGAACAAAAGAATCGAGTATTCACACGTCTCACTCGGAATCAGAAATCTTTAAACACCTACACGGCTCAATAACGATTAGGAAATTTCAAGACACGTTCCGATTAAGCTGGCCAAATAATATTGGAAATTTCAGCCACCAATATTTTTGTTTTCTCCAAAAACCGGGCCCAGTTTTTAAAATCGATCCGGAAAAATATTGACACTTTTTCTTAATCAAACTAAATTCTTGGAAATACGGGCAAATACGAAATAAACTTACAATTTTGAAGTAGAGGAAACATGGTTTACACAGCAATTATTCGAATTCAAGTCACATATAATATGAGGAATCAGATTCCGCAGAGATGCATAAGATTGCGTAATTTTTGGAAAATACAGATATTTTGAAGGTCACCTGGCCTGTTATTCAGTAATCAAATACTTAAATTCGGATGCTTCCACAACACTGCCTCTCTGTCTTTTTTCCACCATCTAACGATCATTTTAAATTACATTACGTCTCAAACTTGTATAATATGGAGATTTAACGAAAATTCTCCCTACAGCGCCACCATCGAATCATTGATGATAGGTTTAAAAGTACGAAATGAATCAATGTATGGTAGTACGGTTATTACTTATTCTTGATCTATCAGCTCTTTCGACTAATTTAGCATAGCCCCACATCCAAAAAGTTCGCTGATCAAGTAAACGTAACGAGTAGATACACTAGAGAAATGAATGATCACTCGATCCATTAACTATCGACGCTTTTTACACTCATGGTCCCTTTCTCCTCACCTCCAAAGTTTATCTGTATCATCAACCTGGAACATTCCGTTCACTGCTGTTTATACTCTCACCTTCACGAAATTTAACTCATAACATCTCATTCATGTCTCTTCCACAGGGACCTTCCTCCAGACGAAGTATTCAATCACATATTTTTTATATACCCAGAATTTCTTCTACAGACCTAAAAACCCATCACAGCACAGCCCCACCGTCCACATCAATCATATTCTATCTTCAAACAACATTCAAACTGATTCCAGTCTACACTCTTTTCTCAAATATATTGCTTATAATGAGGAGTATCTTGAATTTTTACTTATACGAGACAATGGGTTGCATGGAGTCAATTAAGGTACAGCCCAAATAAGAAACAACTGGAATTTATTAACTCATGAAGACAAAATGTTTTTGATTAATATAATAATAATATGTCTTACTATTATATTAATTATTAAATGTATTGTTAAGTCTACACAAAATGACTGTCCTAATTGACAGAAATTTCACGGATTTCCTTATTTCGGCTACCCTTTTAGTGTGGTATTTGCGATGGAAATTAATTTTTCCAAAATTCCTTTTGAAATGTTCAAGAGGAGTAATTTGAATTTTATTAAAATATCTCTCTGATTTTATAGAAACTGTACCAAATTCCATAATATCGAACAAAGCTATTATGTACCTCCTTTGGTTACTTTAACAGACGAATCAAAAATTGTTAAGAAAGAAAAAGAAAATAAATGCACAACTTGAAGCCACTTAACATAGGTTTAACGGAAAGAAAAACTCTTGGTTTCAAAATTTATTACATTACTCTGGAGCTGCGTGCGAGTTTTCTTATCTGTTTCAATTTTTTTCTTTTTTTTTTCCGTTTAATTTCACTCCAGGTGTTGAAAGTTTGTTTTTCTCCAACTTTACCTCTCGGTGCGAATAAACGAGGAAAGAAAATTTAATCGAAAGTTTGCCTGAATTATAAAAAACCCAAATGAAAGAATAAAGTTTTCCATTAATACAGAAGAAAAAAATAAAATAAAAATACTGACAAAATATAAAATTGCATTATACATCCACTCGTAAAATGCTCTATTTTCTTCATTAACCAGAATTTTTCGCGTTTAAAGGTAGCCTAAAACAGTAAACGATGTTGCAACAGGGTTTTTGCTCAGCTGAATTGCATAACGAGACGTTCAATTTCTGGACGTCTATTCCTCTTCTTATTTTCTGAGAGGTTGAGGTCTTCAAATTCTTTTTGGTGTATCGAAGGTGGAGGAGTTGGTGGATGAGGCCAACTTTGTTCCTCCAGTGTCTGTTGTTTTCCTTCCAGCAAATATATTTAAGAAGGGGGTATTATTTCCTACTTTAGAGACAGCTTCGAGAGCTCCGGGTGTTTATTGTAAAAATAAAATTTTTTAGTAAGAAAAATTGTATTTTTACTTTTATTAGAAAGCGAGTTACTCGCCAGCGCACCACGCCAATTTAGTATAAGCGCACCGTGCCAGAAGACACCACGATGTGGCCAAAAAATCACGTCGAGGTCACCACTGTGGAATACCTTACGTTGTGGAAAGTATACCAACAACAGAAGGTGTTCAACAGAATAATTTGCGTGTTTATGCCAAAATACCTAGAAGGTATAGGTGAGCCAAGACCTCGGCAAACACTGGCAATTTAGCTTATGATTTTCTGGTCTTATATACCCAGCTCCCTACATGCACACATACACACTTATGTAATATTTACATAAGTACAGTGTAGATTATTCATCATACTTTACAGTTGCTATGGCAACAATAAAGTACGGAGAATGCATTTCTGTATCTGTTTGTGACATCGCCGAGATTGTTATCTATCGATTTGTCAAGGACTGAGATTTGTAACTTGTCTATCTGCAAAAATAAACAAGTACAAACATACATACATTCAGTATTGGTTTAACATGCAAGGCAGAAATAATGGTAACCAAAGGTGACGACTGTCGTCGATAGGCCGAGCCTATTTCCTCACACGAGTAATCTTCTAATCCCCACACGTATTTTGTATATTTTTTCCCCAACTTCACTTTACTCTTTTCTTCAACCTTTTAAGCTCCTCCTCTTTCAGTACAATTATTTTACTTAATTACATGGGTTGTGCTTGAAAAAATAAGAACGAGAATAAAAAATACTTCCGAAATAAAAATTAACTTTATTTTTTGACTAAATAATTTTCGTATAAAAACCACTGCTGAATGAACATAGAAAATTTTTATTTTTTTTTATAATCTCGAAGAATAACTGGATATCACTCAAGATGAGGAAGTCTTGAATCTTGGCAAAAAATAAAATAAAATAATTCGGTAACTCACAAAATAATTGTTTCTCATCTGAGAAACAAAACGAGTTGAAATATTTTTTGGAAAATACATTATTGACACAATTAACAAGTATCACGTAAGGCAATATTTGAATAACTACATTCAAATAATACATTTTCCGCAAATAAACTACTTTCCAAAAGTGTCAAATTTTGTATTAGATGTCATTCGAAAACCAGGGGACTGATTTTGCTTAAATTCAATACCAAACGAGTCTTTGATAGTTCTAACTACCACAAAAATCTCGGGAAAAAATCTTTTAATTCACAGTAGTTTTCAGTATGACAAAATGGTGGATTTACAAAACTTTTAAAACTCCTTCCTCCGAAACCACTGGATGAATTTCAAAAATGTTAAAATGAATGTGTAGCTTATGAAAGCCTCTACCACTGTTCCAAATTTTATTGCCATAGGTCAAAAAGTGAAGGCTCCACGGACTCCCAAAAACTGTTAAAATGGAAAAAAGTGGAAACATGTATGCGTAAGTTCGAAATTGTACCATCCTAGGATGGTACAGCCATTTTTATACAATTCTAATATGATACAAGGCATTTTGTACTAAGTCCGAAATACACTGATTGTTTTCGTGAATTAATTTATTTTATTAAACACATTTCCATTTTATAAATTTGAGTTGCTTTTATTGTGTCGCAGCATCACGCCCCTTCCACTTGACAAATTTTCAAAAAAGTTTTGACTTAGGTAAATGCCTAACCTTAGGTGATTTTTATGAAGTTTCAAATTAAAAGCTCTATTTTGAGAGTTGTAATTGATTTCGATAGTTTCATTTCTCAATCTGTTATTTTCAAAGTTGATTTTCAGTTCTACTTAATAATTTTTGTGCCAGTGTCAGTTCAGAGAAGTAAAAACTCAAACAACTAAAAACTTAAAATAGTTTCCAGAGTTTTAATCAAGAATTTTAGTTCTAGAACTGCTCAGTTTGTAAGTTTGTTCTCAGTTCTACTTTATAGTTTCAGCGTTAGTTCTGAGAAGCGAAAACTCACAACTTAAAAGTTCAACAGTCGCACTTTATCAAATTGAATAAGCAGTTGGAAAAAAAAAGAAGACCTAAAGAGTCAAATCCAAACAAAATTTTTTTTTATTACCTAATTATTTTCTCTAATCACTAACTGGAAAGACCTAAGGAAATACAGGCTATCTTCTGCAGGAAATTTAATAAAAAATGATAAATGATGACTTGGTTCAATTAATCTTGTACAAAGCTAATAAAAAATACAACTCGGTACAAAACGTCTGAGCTATCTTAAGAAACGTCTACGTAATTTTGCTGTTTTTTCCTTTTTGCCCAGGAATTTTCGTAAAACCTTATTTGTATATTGACCGTAACATAATGAACATACATATATATATATATGTATATCTTTTATAGAAGAATTACACTTAATATCGATGCTTTCTCCAGGACCTGGTATTGACGAATGAAATAGTTATTTTCAAAGAAAATACACCACGGGAAAAACAGAAAGAATTTTTAACGTTTAAATTTTAAGAAAGAGCTTGAACCTCGTATGACCAAATAATAAATTTTTTTAATGGTAGACCTGCTCAATAAAGAAAAATTTTCGGTAAATTTCAGCGGATTTTTTTTTTTTTTTTTCGTTAGTTTTCCATTAAAAATGTTTTTTGCAAGTTTTTAAACATTATTTCTTCATCCCACTGACGTCACTGATTGACTTGATTTCAGAGCATAATTCAAAAATTTTTATTTATTTTTCTATACGGAAAATTTTGAATAAGAGGAACAAAACACCACAAACACCAAAAAATGCTCAGCAACACATATAGATTTAGTAGATATAATGAAAGAAAAAACAATACAAGCAAAAACTAACGCAAAAGCAAGTAGGTTTCAAACAATAGAAAATTAAGTATTAATGAAACACCTAAATAAAAAATTGGTAATAGATCATAATTGATGATTGTATTAAATTTTGTGATTAATATGACCGAAAATTTCACAATTTTAAACTATTTCCTCTTTCAAAATTGAAATAAAATTTGACTTTAACGAAGCACCATTCGGCCGATTCATACTAAAATTGGTAGCATGTTACAACAAATTATAGTAAATATTTGTTCTTAATTTCGAATCTATTGGTTCACAATTACGCATTTTATAGTAAAAAAAAAATATATATATATCGATATAGGAAGTACCATCCAACCGATCCATACCAAAATTGGTAGCATGTTACAATAGATCAGTGTTAATAATTTATCTATTTTCGTAGCTATTGGTAAAAAATTAACCATTTTAGAGCCAAAATAAAAACAAAAATAGCCTTACAAGAAGTACTGTCACCTGCAATCCTTGCAAAACTCAATAGGTCAGGTACCAGACTTAGTACTAATGTTTGTACCTTTCGTGACTATTCCATAAAAAGTGTGACCTGCACCGTGATACCAAGAAATTGGAACACCCACACGCACACACGCACACACACACACCACATTTATATATACCTACAATGCGCGGATAAGCGGTGAACATCAGTATAGGTTTCCGCTTTATCATGAGCGGTGAAGTGGCCATACACAAGTTCATTCCTTAGCGGCGTTTTTAATTTATGGAAAAAATAAATCTGATAACAAGCCTTTAACAAGCTGATTAATCAGGATTCAGCGACAAATCAAAGAGAATTCATCTGAATTCTCTTCGATTCGTCGCCCTTAAATTAATCAGGATTCAGCGACAAATTGAAGAGAATTCATCTACAAATTCTTTTTGATTCTTCGCCGTTAAATTAATCAGGATTCAGCGACGAGTGTTCATTTAATGGCATTAATTTGGCGCTGAATTGAAGAAAATTTGTGGATGAATTCTCTTCGATTTGTCGTCAAAATGATACTATTAAATTAAAACTAATTTGCGAATGAATCAACAATTCGTCGATGAATCCACAATTCGTCGATGAATCCGTGTTAATTTAATGGCATTAATTCAGCTGAATCAAAGAGAATTTGTTGATGAATTCCCTTTGATTTGTCGTCAAAATCCTGTACTATAATACGAGCAATAATTTTATGTGGGTATGTGTGTATATGTGTATGCGTATATGTGTGTATGTAAACACCTAATGAAGAATTAAACCGCCGATGTTGCTGAAAATTGCAGTTTTAATGTATTTTGGTACAAAAAAACGATCTACATTGGTATCAAGTTTGATAAAATTCGTTGAAAAAATATATGAGCATCTCAATTTATCCATCAGTAGCAAGTGATAACAACAAACGTTGAAAAATAGATTAACCCTAAAAATAACGAATAAAGAAGATTTTATTAGCGAATTTTGCCAGGCCTAAACTGCGTATGATTATTATGATTTATGACCAATGAAGTATGAGTTAAATATTGTGATCTTAAAATTCTGGAGGTATACAAATACGATAATACCGTAGGATATACCTAATATCGCTGAAATTCTCCAGCTTGATTAAACTTAATAAAATTTTCTCATTTTCCGTATCCGAGCAAAACTCGGTGAACCAGATACTTGAATATTATATATTTTAAAATTCTGAAAAATTTCAGACAAATACTTTTGATATTTTGATTTTTGTGTTTTGTATCCATTATTTTCTTCAAGAAAATATACATTTTTGTTTTTTTTTTTTTTTAAATCCAATTTAGCTTGCCAAGCTTTGAAGAAACTACGGCGCCACATAAATGTGAATCTGAAAAAATTTCGCATTTTATGGTCACCAAAAAAGTGGCGAATGTTCGAACAAGGGGCGTTCAAAAAATAACTTTCTCTATTTTTTTCTCCTAAATGGGGCAACACTGGAGCAGGCGCACTTGGTTTTTAATAGATTTTTATGCGTAGGAAGGGTATAAAACTTCTGAGTACTTATTTTCTGTTTAACACAGCATTAACACGTACACTATTTCATCAACTGCAATATGGCATCATTTTCTCTCCACACCCACCCAAAAGTGAAGTAATTTTTTGGCACGACTATGTCCGATCTCAAAGTACTGGCATCACAAATCAACTCCTGGAATCCTTCAAATATTATGTTTTCCCCTTCCCTCACTTCTTCCCATTTCCACCAATATCCACAGTGCAAGAAAAATTTAGGAGGAAAAAAGTTGGAAATTGAGACTCAAGTTTGGGCAGCAGTTGTAAAGTTTTAGGGAAGTTTGGTGGTCCCGTTAAACTACAATGGAATTTGAAGGACTGGAATTTAAAGTCTTGTCCGCGGCTACAGTAATTGTTTAGACCCGGGGTTCACGACCTTTTATTTGGATACATCATTTATCTTCTTCAAGAAACTTTGCGTACTACTGAATATTCTACAGGCTATTTTTCTCTTACTATATTTGTAAGAATGAGAAATATTCGGAACGAGCGGTCAGTCAATTTCAGTATTAATAAACATTTAAAAATAATCCGGTCGATGCACAAAAATCTCTCATCCCCTCAGAATTTGTGTACCACCCAGCTCCTAACGTACCACAAGTTGCAAACCTCTGGATTAGACAACATCGGCGATTATGTAGAAAAATAGTGTTTAACCTACAGATTGTAAATTTACGTAATTTTACAATAAATGGTTGAAAAGTTGTTTCTAGAGGGAAAAATCAAAATAGAATAGAATATTTTCTACAGCAAAAAATACGTTTACCCATATTTTCGGTGAGTTTGTTTTATTTAACAACTTTTTCAAGACAGTCTCAGTTTAAATCTTTAAACGCTGTCAAAGAAAGAGGAAAAGTTGCACAGAAAACTGGAAACGTAATTTGTACAAAAAATTGTCAAAATTAATGCCTCCCACAAATACAGAACACGCAATTTTCGCACAATGGTGTCACCGCCGAATATTGCGGTAAGGTAATTTATTTGTGAAGCCATTCTATACTTGAAAAACAGAAGTATTTCGTTTTCTGCCTGCTTCTTCAACTTAACGCTTATTCATTATTAAACTTCTCAAGGTGATACAGGAGAAAAAAAAAGTTTACCCGCAATATGAGATTTTGTGAACCAAATTTCATTTTCAGGAAAAGAGGACAAAAAACATATTCGTTTTATTTCGGTACAAATTACAGTCACTATTTTCAAGAAGACAAGTATACTGTAATAAAAGTTGGAAAAAAGAGGAAACGGCGTAGAGTAGGGAAAGTACGATTTATTATTTTATTTTTGTTTTCACGTTTCGCAATATCGAGAGAATAGGTCGAAAACCGAAACAGGATAGAAAAATGACCCAGAAATTTTTAATTTCAGAAACCCTAATAATTGTTATTGGTTGGGGCGAAAATATTTGATGAATTCGGACATATTTTACGTATTTAGTAATTTTTTAGTCGCATGTTTTTTATATTTTGGTTGGATAATTAACGATAACTCATCTCCCAATGGTCAGATGAGCATTCATTCGTATTGAAAAGACCGAGTTCGCAAGCGGAAAAGACAATGAACTAATATTTAAATGCAAGCAATTACAATGAGCTGAAACATATAGTCTGAAAAGCGAAAGTAAAACTTCGAAGATTTCGTTACTTCTGTCCGGGTAGGATCCTCTAATTAGTTTAATCCTACTTTTCTCCTGAATTTAAATATATCTCGACGTGATTTGATATACTTCCCTACGCTTATTCGAAGCGATTTTGAAAATTAAAAAATTATAGTCCGCCCCACTTTTCTAGCTGGTTTTTTTCTGGAGTTATGATCGGATTGTAGTAGAAGGGAGTTTGGCTGCATTCTTCATACCGGTTATACATTCTTCTATAAATCTCTGCAAAAGAAGTCCCTTGCATTCGTTACGTTGCAGCGTTCAAGGTTAAAACACGAGACTCTTCTTTCTCTAATCCAGACTATAGTTATGTTAATGGAAATGCTTTCCTTGATCAACTGGACCTCTTGTTAATTAATTTGAAATAGCCACATATCATAGTGGATTTACACCAGTATCTTAATTTTGTTATTAATAAAGTTTGGTAGAGATAACAAACACGAAACACGGCTGGGAGTTAGGTTCTTCTTGTTTTTTACAAAGTTCTTCACGGTTTTTTACACTGTTCGCAAAGATGTTAGCAAAATTTTCGTTAATATTAGGGTTACTACCATTTGTGCAGATTAAAAATTCTTGACCTTTGGAAGTTAAAAGTTTCTATGATCAGGGCCACAGAGAGGCAATTTAGGCCGAGGAAAAAATTTTACGAGTCTTCACAAAATTGAAAATTACGTCCGTGTTCAGGCGCAGTATTCATGATTGATGTGCCGGAGAGATTTTAGGATACTGGAGAAGTAAATTTTGAAAGTCAAGGGCCTGGAGAGAATCGCACCTTTGCTCTCACGTCAGGCTTGTCTATGATGAAGCAGAGCGGGCCAGAACAGAATGTCAAAAATCGATCATTCGAAAGCTCTGGATGGGATGAATCTTATTTATTCTACCCCTACAACTTTTGAAAGTTCTTGAGCTTTAAAAGTTCAACTTAGAAACTAAAATTGACTTGCCCATACCTGATTCATCCGATAATCTAAGAATCTGTAACATGTGACATTCCGATTATTTGAAGGAACAAAACATATCGCCACAACCATGCCACAAATACATGGGTAGCAATGGCCGGAATGGGGTTATGGTCACAATTGTTAACAAATTGTTGCGAGTTTCGTAACGCGCCACTTGTAAATCGTGAAAAGAGAATTTTTCAAGGTTAATAAAATTATTTTACTGGTGTTCCTACAGAAGTGAGTCACTGGTATCAAATAAAATTATGGATTCGTGTGTTAAATGCATGATTTAACGGTAGGTATGATTAAATTTAGCGAAGAATAGATCAAAAACTAAGCTAATAAGATCGCCATAGAGTTTTTATTATTAAAATATTTAATTTTTTGTCGGACATGAAAAACGAGGGAAAAACATAAGTATGTTGATGAATGATGATATTTTTGATGAAGTGATGTACTAATCAATCGAAACTGTAACGTATATTTTCGTCTATTTTTAGAAATGACGAACATATTCGTTCACTCATTTTCGAATACCAAAAATGTAGATATTTATCAACAATTATCATCCTATAACTCTTTGTAAACAGCCACTAAATTACCCGTATTTAATTTTATGTATACAGATATACCTTCTGTATATTTATGACCTAGTTGTACCTGTCCCTCGAGTACTCGACGAGTCAGCACAACCCTATAATAACAACACCCTACTTCACTTTACCTATCTGACACGTACGTTTTCATACCCTGAACGAGTATATAATCCCTCGATTCAGTAGTGTAATTGTTCAATTCCTGTTCAGTTCTTCGACAGCTACTTCTAAGTACCTGGAACCTCTCTCGTAGAAGTCTCTAGTGAACAGATAGTCTTGCTTGTTGAATTGTGATCAAATATGTATTAATATTAACGTAGATATATGTACTGTGATGTACAGATTATTATTTTATTAAATGTGTAAACTCACTCATGTGTTTGAAATATTATTGAGTCTCTAATTAATGTTAAGGTCCACGATAGTGCGTGGATGATAAACGTGAAACTATTTTAGAAGTATTACTGCTTTTAAAGTACGTGATATTTCGTGTATGGTGTACTCCCGAAAGTGGTCTTAAATAAGTACTTTACCACCTCTTTTGGCCGTTACAGAAACAAACGACACAATTATGATTTTTCGAGATATTATATTTACATTCACATAACACAAGTCTGAAAGAAAAATAAAAATACAACATAATAAGCCCTGAAAAAATTTGAAAGTGCGAACCAATCGATAATTATAGACAGTGTGTGGATAGGCTAGCACCGTGCATCACTTTACTTTTTACCCTTCGCCAAAAGTTAGACAGACGTTTCGCAGAATACCTTATCTTACTTATATATATACCATTTATAAGGAAAGTCATTACAAATTACATAAAGGAAAAAATATTCCTCGTTTGGATGGATGAAAAAAGACAATGGATGAAAATTGTGAAAAAAGAAGTTATTCAATCACTTTCAATATCAGATTCAATATCGTATCACAACCAGGAATTTAAACGAGAAAATTTCAAGTAATTATCACAACAAAACCCACAGGAGAAAAATTGTTTACTGAAAAGACGTTATTGACATAAAGAGTTCTCAAACAAACAACAAAAGAAGCCTTTCACCATCATTATATTTGAATTTATATAATGAAAAGTCATTCAAAATAAAAACTTGAAAACTTTATCAAAAAAAAAAAACAAAAAAACAAGAATTCTACTTTTTTCAAGGGGAGAGGCTCCATTTAGGAGAATTTATACAGAACTGAGAGAGTAAAAATTTTTAAATGTCTTTCCAGTACACAAAATGGCGATTGGCTTCCGTTTCAATTTCCTTGTTCAGCTAACTTTCTCAGGCGGAAGAAGAATTAAAAAAAAAAAATATCATAGCAGGTCACGGTAGAAAAGGTAGGTTTTCTCAACCAAAAAAAAAAAGGCTGAATGAAATATTAATAAATAAATAAATAGATACGATAAAAAAATAAAAAAATAAAAAAATAAAAGAAGTATTTGGAGAAATTGCTGACTAAAATTTAAAATGAACATAATGAATATTGTATTGTGAAATTATAAAATACGGACGTAAGTTATCAAATGATTGCTTAGTAAATGAAAATAATAACAGTAAGTAAAACTGCTTCCCGGCCATCTTCTTTGTTTCATCTGGAAATAAAATATCTATTCTTCTAGGCAATAGTTGAAGATTTTTTCAAATAATTTTTACGTAGCTGTGAAATTCGGAATAGTATTGTTTTTTTTTGTTTTTTTTTTTGCAATATGCTGCTACCAATTTTGATGCGGATGGATCGGAAGGTACGTAGATAAAGTTCATTTTCGTTTCCACTTTGAAAGAGGGGTAGTGATTTTAAAATACGCGACTACAAAATTCCTTAGCCCCGATAAAAAAAAAATCTTAGCTACGCTCATGGTTTGTTTAAGCAAAAGTATTTAATGAAGATGGGACAATATCGAAAAAACAGAAATAATCGATATCGAAACTTTTCGATATTTGCCATCTCTACTCGACAGTATATGCAAAAATTTTCTCAATCCCCTTTCAGTGGTCCCCTACAATTGATTCAATCAAAATTTCCACCAAAAATTTGAATTAAGCATACCGAAAAACACGTTTTACGATGTATTACTCAATATATTTAACTTCCTTTTCAAAGTCTCCAAAGGGCATACAATAACTGATTCAATCGATAAATAAACCTAGAATTTTAATAATGTGAATTCAGTGCCTCAAAAAACATATTCCACAATAAATTTTCTCAACCTTTTTTTGTGGTCTTAACAGTTCACACGTTGAAAAACATATTATGTAGATATGTCACTCAATATGCATGAAAAAATGATCTTAACCCTATTTTGAGGTCACAGGGTGGCAATAATTGGTTCAATTCTAAATCGGATCATAAATATGAATTCCGCATATCAAAAAACATATACAACTTTATACAACTAAATGCAGCTAAATGCAGTGACTTTTAAGTTTGTATATGTCTGTCCCCCTCAAGCACACAGCGCTATTAATCTAGCCTTCATTGATTTTCTTTTATAAGTAAGTTTTCTATTGTGATAGTGTAATAAAACCAAGCCCATAAATTTACTAAGTATATGAAGAATGCATGCAAGAACAAAAATTCATCAAAATCGGTTAGATATATTCTGAGATTACCCTCGACATACACATTTCCTAACTTTTCTCTATATATTAGTATAAAGTAGGAATAGATAGATACAGATATATGTTGCAGTCAATTACCCCAAATTAAGTTTTTACGAAAATTCCTAGGCACAAGGGAAAAAGACGGCAAAAAGAGATCTTGATGTCCTCCACTGACACGAATTTCATATAAATACCTGAGCAAAATCAGACATATAAATTTTTTTGAGAATTAGGGAATTATGGAATTATTGTTTTTGACGTCAGGCTCCTTTTTTTGTATTTTTATACAATAAACCGAAGAAAAAATTTCTTCAGTCAAATAAGATAATTTGATGAATTAATTTCATTTATTTACCACGGAATTAAATAAAATTGTAGGCATTATAGATATTAACTGATTATTGATTTTGACAAGGGTATTTTCAAGGAAAAATTTTAATTCGATAAATGACTGGAAACTAAAAAAATTTACATTTCGGACTGAAATTATTAAGGCAAATATACAACATAAGGACATGGAGTCTTTTTGCCGGTGTTTTCCTTTTTGACTGAAAATTCACAAATTTTCCTGATTTTTCATTTTACCTGCGACATAATATGTACCTATATATGAGTTTTAGCAATCAGTGCTAAAAATTTTCAGTGGTCATGAAAAGATAAACGGACCCACCCACATTCCTGGATATTAGATCAATTTAAACATGTCGATTTTTTTGAGAACCTACATAATAGTGATAAAACAAAATCTTTTACTGGCATTTATTTTGAAATTCAAAAAATACTATTCGGAATCGGCTACAAGTATACCATGTACTGGCCCCTGCCACACGTGAATGTAATTGCAACATTATAATTTATACAGACTTTCTTTGCGTACTGTACGATGACGTTAGACATTTCAATATTAAGATACACACATTCTTCGCCTGCTTACTTAACGTCCGTTAAAAATCAACTCCTCCGAGACTCTAATCATATGTTGAGTGAAATTAAAAGGGTGAATAACGTTTTTAAATGAGGAGAACTCAGTCTAAAATAGTGATTCTAAACGTATGGGGCGCAAGCGCACTCAATGGGTGCAAGAAATACTACCAAAAAAAAAATCAATACAATTAAAAATTAGTAAACCAAATAATTATCATAATATTATATTTGGGCAGGGGGGCACATAATTATAGCTTTCGAGCTACGGGGATCATGACTAAAAAGATTTTTTTAAATTTGAAAACCACTGATCTAAAAGGACAGCCCCTTAGTCCTACCGAATCTTCAAATCCAAGAGAGGCTGAAGCAGACCAATGACGACGGGCGAGGATCAGAGTACCAAGATGAAGCCTCCCTGGCTCCTACAAAGGTATGAAATATCAATTATGTGCGAGGGATGGTCAAGTGAAACCTTCGGCGATTAGAGAGGCATGAAGTACAAACGGTTGGAGCCTCCATCTAGGAAAACTTAAGATTCAGATTCCAGAAGGCTTTTTCGTTACAATTTTCATGGAATTATGAAAGCTGAAACGACCACATTAAAAAATTAAACTATTTTTGACATTTTCTATGAGTACTTTTTTTTATGTATGACTAATTGAAGAACATGTTCAATAATGAAGTCAAATAGCGAGGCTATTTGGATAATTGGAAGGTATTTTTTTATGTAAATGTTGCTTAAAAACCAGCAGAAAAGAAGTGAGTACTGAGAATTCCTCCCAAAGGTCAGCAAAACAGACGGTGGGGGATGTTGTTATCATAATTCTAGCGATGCTTTTGATTAGAGTACTTATTTCATTTTTCTGGTGCAAGTTATCAAAATTAGAGAAACAAGCTAAAATAAGGGAAAGGGATCATTATTAGGTATAGTCGGAATAATTGAAAGAGAAATACGAATACAGCATAGTAGCCAGCAAACTGAAATCGTAGAAATTCTTAAATACGCAGGGACGAAGATAGTAAAACTACTTTATTTAACAATACACGACTGAATAAACAATATTCATAATTAAAACGAAACGTCCAAAACCTAAAATACTTGGCGAAAACGACTGTATAATCCTGCAATAACCAGAATCGGTTCGTTGTTCGATAATTAAATTAATTGATTTCTACGTTTCGTCTAAAACGAGGAATAGTTACGCATTTAGTCGATTTTAGCTAGAATTGTTACAGAAGATATTGTCCATTATCTATTCAAACAAAGACACTGAAGGAATGCAACGAACGATTATGGAGAATAAATCCTACAGATACAAATAAAATCGTAACTTTATCATCCGACATTATTTTCCATACAAAAAGAAAACCATCAGACAAAGGAAAACCATAAACAAATAAAAGATCAAAATTTGGAAACAACGATTAAAATCGATAACTTTTATTGTAGCATATGAGAGAATACATGTAAACTTAAAGGACGGATTGGATAATGATTTTCTGATTCTAAGTCTTGGATATTATTTTCATTCGATCCTCTATGAATCTTGCATAAGTAAGAAGCGCATATTTACTTTCTAAAGCCTGCGAGAAATTCTTATAAATGTTTGGAAATAGACTACTGGTTACTGGTAATTAGCAAATTCTCATTTCATGAGCATCAGCTACACGAGATATGCGTTAGAAAATAATTTTCATTTGATTCGACTAAATGTGAACTTGGGTTCAAAACTAGTGCTAATCAAACAAATTATTGAAATTTACAAAAATCACGTTTAACTGACTATTTAAATAACTATTCTGATTTTCGGATTATATGAACAGTCCAAGAGGAGTATGATTTATCACTTTTTGTTGAAGTTAAATTAACGAACAATCATTAATTAAACGAACTTTTTATTCCTCGAACAGACAAACATTTTATCATCCATGATACAGAACACAATTTACTAGTTTGCTCTTTACAAAACGAGAAAGAACTCGTATGGAGTTAAGAAATACAAAAAGAACATAGTACTGACCATTATCATTAAAATGAAGAATCGAACAATAATTCCAACACCCTCCTCTGTTCGTGAACTGAAATATTAATGAAATACAAAAGCACAAAATTAAACATAAAAGATTCAAAATACTAAGAGAGATAGTAGCTTTGAATACGATGAAAATAAATAAATTGTAAAATAAAAATGAAACTAATTCACTGATTAGTATCTATAAACTTTCGGTCTTCTTCAGAATCATTTATGAGATTTTCAAAGCTACATTCTTCAAGTAACAGCATAACTCTGCTACTCCAAACATCGTATTTTTTTTGTCGAACTTCTCAGGGATTTTAATCTCTGCGATGACGAATTTTTTTTTCATTGTAATTTCTGTTACTGATACTGGTACCACAATAGATTGATTAGTGTTGTTTATACACATTCTTTCTCTTCTTTTTCGATTCAGTTACATTGAAAGGAATACATTCAGTTTCTATTGAAACTTACTACTCAGTTTCTTTGTACTGAAAACTACTGCTTTGTTTCCATTGAAGCTTATAACTCGGTTTCTTTATATTGGAACTTACTCAATATACTCGATATTTGATAATTTGCAAAATAATGTCTCAGTGACTTAGTTTTAACGAACTAGTAACCTACAGGCTAAGGATTCACTTTCACACGTGAGTTTTCACGGTACATTTGGTTCTGGTTTAATTAATTTACTAACGAAAGAAAACAAAATGGATAAAATACAACGAGCTATGCTAATATATTGGAGTTGAATTAACGAACAATCATTAATTAAACGAACTTTTTATTCATCAAACAGACATACATTTTATCAGCCATGATACAGAACACAATTTACCAGTTTGTTCTTCACAAGATAAGAAAGAACTAGCAAGGCATAGAGAAATACAAAAAGAACATGGTACTGACCATTATCATTAAAGTGAAGGATGAAATAGTAATTCCAACACTTTTATGCGGGTAAGAAAGTTATAAATTATGAATTTTAATTTAATGTACACTGAAAACGCTCAAGTGTGCAGATATATGGACAAACAGTATAACTGTCTTGGTGACACCATATCTTTCTTGAATTGAACTGAGTACAGAGTTTTTTGAGATTTTATGTTCGACAATATCACTTTCAACCATAAGTAATCAATCACAACTCAATTACCATACATTATCTGAGGACCTCCTTCTAAAATTTCTTGAAAACACACAACGTATACTCCTTAAATATTTCCTTTTGATTCTGATAATTAATTTAAGAAAAGTACTTCATAAATTTCGCAGTATCTTTTGATTTTTTGTTGGTAATGCGAATGATGAATGATTTTGTACATTAAGGTAGTTTGGAAGATTCAATTTCATTATTTCAATTACGAAAATGGGTGCAATGCCTATAAAAAGATTTCGACAAACATGCGTAGCAGAGATTGAGCGTCTGAAATGCAAAGACTTTTCTGAGGGGGAATAGTGGCACATTTTTAAATCTACCAATCAATTTTTCAGCCAATAAACCGTAATAATTCGGAAACACAGGTTTTTGGAAAGATTAACGAATTTTCAAACATGCCAGGCCCCTTAGAGAAAAAGAATTACTAAGAAATAAATTTTTATTTCAAAAACTGATTAAAATAGTATGTTGTGTACCAAGGGGAGAAATTTGTTTTTTTTTTTTGACCGAGCCTGAGTTTACCAGACGCGTCGAAGGCAAACGCAGTGAGCGGAAGACAAAGGTTGCAAACAGGCGAGGCAAAAAACTAATCCCAATTGGTGCACACCGTACTTTATGCATCGACGACGTTACCTTTGACCCAATGAAAAAATGGTAGGAACCTTTTTGGCAGGGAAATTTATGGGCTTTATTTTCGTATAGACTAAAATTGAAAGAGAAAATATTGTGAAAAAACGGGTTACGATAAAAAAGAAATTATGAATGGTAACTATGAGCAAATTTTCTCTTCTTTCCAGCAATACCAATCTCAGCTTTCTAGCTTCAGTAGCAGTTGAAATCACTGAGTGAAAGACAATAATTTTTCACAAAATAAAAATGTTACTTCAAGAAAGATTTTCATGATGTTCCATTGACAACACTGATTTTTCGGTCCTAAGACCGAGAAGTGTACTTTCCTATAAATTTCTATGTTTGGTCATTGGACCAGAATAAAATTAAAAGTCATAATTTTTTCGAATTTTTCGGTCTTACTACCAAAAAGTAGTACTCTGATACAAAAAGATGAACCTTCAATTGTAAAATGAGGGCATAAAACATGCTATTATGAACCGGAGGTAGATAAAAATCATTTTTCGAATAAAAAAAAAATATTTTAATTTCCACGATAGACTACTAGTTTTTTCAATTTTATTATTTTTAATATTAACCTGCTCAAAACGTGATGTAATTTAGAAAGTTTAAAACTATTTTGGTAAGGGATGAATGAATGTTATAATTTAATGAATTAGATTAAATTCTTTTCGGAGATAGAAAAAAAAAGTAATTATCTACGTTAAGTGTAGGTTTAAATCTCCAGGAATTTTTTCATTCGAAAGAAATTTAAATCGCTATTCGAATTTTTTTTCCCAAGAAAGACTTTCGTTGAATTAAACTGCAGTATACTTACAGCGGAATGATAATATGCGATACGTCTAACGTTAAGTACAAAAGTGTTATCAATGTTTTGTGAGAAAGAATATAGGATTAAAGAAAATTCACACTATTTCGGTTTACATTTTTGGGTTTTGAAAGGGTTGAAAATCGATTTTTTTTCGTAAAAGGTTTTTTGTGTTGCTGAAGAACGATGTTTACCCACTTTAAGTGTTTATCGCAGATACGTAGACGAGATACCTTCACAAATCGCGTAATCCCAGAGTTTTTCTTTCATCCCCAGCAAAGAATATTCGCCAAATTCCGACATTGATTAAATTTTTCATGCCAGTTTTTTGCATCGAAAAAAAAAAAAAAAAAGGCCTTTCCTCTTCCTCATTAAACGGCGGTTTTTCGAACGAAGGTATCCAGGTTAATATTCAAAGTCTCCAATCGTTATTTTCAAAAAATATTCGTACTCGTTTTATTAGTTTCTTTGATTACATAACAATAGAATCGAAAATGAAGCTCCATCATTTCTGTACACGAGGCTGTAACAGAAAAAACTCCAACGCAACAGCAATTCCTAAAAAAAGTAGGTTTTCAAAAGATAGAAAATTAATTGCTAAAAAGTTAGAGATCTTAATATTGTTGATTAGCTGTGTTCGATACGGCGAGAAAGTGCTGCACTAAAAGTTAAAGGGTGGTTTTAGTGCGAGTCTGGTTCTTTCAATTTTTGGTTCTCGGTTTCAATTAAAGTTAAAATTTAGCTAACATACTGCGATATCTCTTGAAAATTTCAGCTCAATCCTTTTCATTTCGGATATATTACAGAAATTCTGTTTCGTAACGAATTGTAAAGTTGAATATCTAATCAATGATGATAATTGTGGAATACCTTGTCGTGAGAGATATTCTCACCAGAAGGAAATTCAACAGAATTTAAGCGTGTTCAGCCACTTCGTACGTAAGTACGGGTAAGCCAGAACCAGACCAAACACTGGCGATTTTAGAGCCGGTTCTAAGAGTTTATATACTGGTTTTGGCACACGCACACAAACACACGTACGTAAGGTAATACGTAGGTTAGTGAGAACGGCCAGGTCATATCATCCCCTACCGAGATAAGAGATGTCTGGCCGGTTCATGTACGAATTGTGACATCATTGTACCGTGTCACGATTCAGTACTCGTACATTACTTGCAAGTACATGCAGGTAATTACGATCGAACGAGTTTTGTGTGTTTAACATCATGTAGACGAATAATTGGCCTGCCCTTTGAGGTGGCGACTGTCGTCGAGGGGTCCAAGCCCCTTTTACCTCATACCAGTGAGTCCCCACAATAATAAAATTATTTTTGGTAAAGAATTTAAGCAAATTTTCTCCTCTTTTCGACAATACCAACGCCAATTTTGTAGTTCAAATAGCAGCTGAGAAATTTTGAAGGGTGAGAAGAGCAGAATTTTTTTTTTTAATTAAAACGATATGAAGGTTGCAAAAATTTAGGATAAATATACCAAAATTGGGATTGAATTTTATTACATAGATTATGTCAAAAAATAGGTTCTATCCAAAATAGGGATGGAAATTTGAATTTACCATCACCAAAAATATATCCTACTATTTATCAATTAATAATCTATTGAATAATTATCTCAAGACAATTTTAGTGGTGTTAACTTGTCTAACAATTGGTTCAATCCAGAATAGAGAGAAAATTTCAACATAATGTCTCAAAAAAAAAACCTATGATATATCACTCTGACATATTAGAAAAAGTTGTTTTTACCTTATTTTTGTGTTTCCAGAGGGTACAACATTGTTTCAATCAATTATTAGACATATAATTAGAATTCAGCACCCAAATTATTAAACTGTATAATGTGTCAGTGGATAATACAGTGAAACCTCCCAATAATGAACAAAAGCGGAACCAAGCATTTTGTCTGTTATTGGAAGGTGTCGGTTATTAGGGAAAAAATGAAAAATGAAAAATGAAAAAATTGGACACATTTAATTTTATTAATTAGTACAATAGTGACGTATAGGTATAGCAGTTATTTTTACAAAAAAAACTCGCTCATTAGAAGTTGTTTTTAGGATTTAACAAAAGTTTTTTGTGTATTATTGAAATTTTGGTACTAAGTAAGCACTTTCAGGGAAATTAATATTCCAATATAAAAGACTACCTGTTTTACTATTCAGAGGTGAAATCTGCCTCACCGGACCATCCTATCCTGTCCTTTGTCCGTTAAAGGAGGGTCCTCTATTGGAAGGTATTTAAGGTCTTACTTTATATATGATTTTGCCAGGACCACACAAATGGTGTTTGATACTGAGAGATGTCTGTTAGGTTTCACCGTATGAGAAAAACAATCTGACTCCTTCATGTGGTTCCAACGGGAGCAAGAATTGATTTAACTAAAATTGGGCCCAAGATTCAAACTTGGCATCCAAAATAACATATTCTACGATATGCCACTCAACAATATGAAAAAATTTTCTTGACCAGCTTTTGTGGTTCAAAGAGGCTAATAACTGATCCAATCAAAATATGGACCTAAAATTTGAATACAGCTCCTCAAAAAACGTATTCTACAATATGTATCACTCAGTAATGTGAAAAAAATTGTTTGCCCTCTTTTCCAGTACAATAAGGACAATAATTGATTCAATCAAAATATGAATCAAAAATTTGAATTCAACACTTCAAAAAATGCATCCCAAAATGTATAACTCGATATTATTCGAAAACATTTAGCTAACTCCCTTTTTGTGATCCCAGTGCAAGGTCAAGACTAATTTTTTCGAAAAACTTGAACACAGCTCAATCAAAAAATCTTCAAATTTAACGAGTCTTTTCGCCTTAAATAGAAAGAAAAATAAAAGCAATTTCAGGTATTTTTTCTTTTTCTTTATTTTTTTTAAAATCTGCAAAAAACTGTACTCGTATTCATAAAATTAGGACCTTGTGAAAAACGAAACAAAGCTATTGGTTTCATGAAAGACAAAACCTAAAGGGCTATTTAGTATACGATTTTATAGGAAATTTAACGAATATTCTAAGACTGATTACCTTCAACTTCGGCCAATTTTTCACTTCTTTTCTAGATATTCGCGATATGAAGTGAAATAATCCGGTTTCCAGCCTAACTTCATCAAACTGATGATATTTTCAAAACATCATAGTTTTGGAATGACAAGACAGATTTTTCTGGTTCAGAGCTCAATTATCAGGGAAGAAAAAAAAACAAAAAAAAACAAAAAAAAACAAAAAAAAAAACAGAAAATACAGAGAATAATATGGATTTTTATTTGAAGAAAAAACGTTAATTTCAACAGGGTGACAGTTGGACCAGAAACAAAAAATGATGGGATGAGGCGGGCTTCACTCCATAAACCGTTCAAAACTGAATATAGGCTTTGTAGTCTACCCCAAATAAGAACGACGTGACGTCATAAAGACGTTCGAAATTCAAAATGACATAAAGCGCAAAAACATATTTGTAAACAATAATTTTGGATGCAGGCTTTCTTGAATAGTGCGAATCTCTACCTTTCTCTTCCCCTTCGTCCATCCGCTCATATGACGTCACGTCATTCTTCTTTCAGATACACTATAAAATAGTGTGTTCACACAATAAAGTGGAAAAGCAATAAAAACGTTTCTAGGATAATTGGATAGGAACTGCAATTTAGTGGGTCTATTCGCTACGCGACCACAATTGGTTGGATCGGAGTGTTTTCAAACGTGAATTTTCCAAAACATCACAAATTTTCTGCACCTCTGACACAAAATTTTTCGGATTTAAACATCAAGCGAGATACAACTTTTTCGCGATTTGATGGACTCTTTCGCGTTTAACTTATTGCAAACAAAACGAGAAAGTAAATGATGTAACCGGGGAGGTTGAGCCTACTAACTATATAAATTTGAATTCAAAATATTTCAAAGCAAAACTATCCATTTATGTACTACACGTACCACAGTCAGTATATTAACTTTAAAGAATCGAGAAACACCAACATATTTGTTTGCACATAAAGATAACACAAAACCGATATTGGCAGCGTTATCGAAAGACAAATATTCGACTACCCTAGCAAACTAACAATCATAAATACAGTTATAAGTGTTTCCGTACGTGTAGGTAGATCGTCTGCGAAATGATTGAAACAATAGCTGATAAGTGCCAACATAATTCGTGAAAATAATTGGAATCATTTCGTAGGTATAGAATCTGCTTTACTGAACGCAAAAATCATTAATCTGGAGGGAAATTGGGGAAAAAAAGTTGACTAATTTTTTTTAAATGGACGTCATTCTAATTGAAGGATTACACGATAGATGTGAACCACCATGAATACTTTCATGGGGTTTAACTAAGCGTATTTTAGGGACGATTATTGAGTATTGACCTTTTCAATCGTCCTAGGCCATGAACGATACAGCTAATTGCAACTAAATTTGATAGCATGTTATAATAATACTGAACTAGCCGGGCCTATGACAATTATTTGCACAGCTAATATATTTATGACAATTTAATCCCCGCAGTTAATCTGGGCCCACTTTTACTTTTCTCCTCTAATTTTTTCTCCCCATCTTATCTTTGGAAAATATTAATGGCATTTCACCATTATGTACATAAAGCCCTTCCAACTGATACCTGCTTCGTGATAATCCGCCAATTCGTTCTGGCTCAAAAGGGAGAAATAGGTGTTGTGATATTTATTAATGTATATATACACTCGGGTGAATTTTTTCGCTCGCAATCAATCCTTGGTTCACATTCACTTCTTTTTTGCAATTGGAACAATCCACTCTTCCGTCTCGGCGCAATCAGTCTGGAGTCTCCTTTACTTTTTTCCCTCTTATTCTGATGTCTCTTTTGCAATTTTAGAGAATATTAATCGCATTACAGCATTCTACCCATCAAACCTTTTCTACTGATACTTTTTTCATGAAAATTCATTCTTCTATTCTAATGAAAAAGGAAGAAATAGGTGTTGTGACCTTACCGTATTAATATATGTATACATATAATAATTATGATGATGATCACTCCATGAATTTTTGTAACTATTGCCTGAAAAATAGGAACGAATTTCAGAGTCATTGAACTACTAAAAAAACAACATAATGAGACCTATCAGACGTACCATAAAGTCAATTTAAACCAAAATCAATAGGTCTCGTCCTTGTATATTAGTTTTGAGGTCGGACCAAATTTCACGACTACCGAATAAAACTTTTAACAAGTTACAAATTCAGATCCACTGCATAAATTCAAACTATCTATTGACCCTTCCAATCACTCTAGAGCGTCAACTGTACACCCAATTAATGAAATTAAAATTTTAAAGGAAGATAAAATCAACGCTCATTTCAAATTTTATGATTACTGTTCAAAAATTACGCATTTTAGAGCCATTAAATAGTTAAAAATCATTATAATCGGACATACACATACCAGATGTGACGTCTGGCTAATCAAAACTAAAATCAATAGGTCGCTTCATCAACTAGATTCGAATAAATTTTAAATTTCTTGACTACTGATTAAAAATTACGCATTTTATTTAAGATTTTCATAAAAAACCACAATGATAGTAAGAATCACCACATTTTTTTTTCAGAATTTTTTAAAATTTAAGTCTTTATCCATAAAATTTTTGTAAATCAAGAAGTCTTGCCTATGTCCAGATCCGAATATTATTTTAAATTTCGAGACTATTTTTCAAAAATTACGAATTTTAGAGCCATTAGAGTGCTTAAATTCAATATGACTGTATCTACAAACCGCATCGTGTGGCCGATCCGCACCAAAAAAATAGAGCTCGCACCTATCCGGATCTGAATATATTAACAAAATGTGGTATATATATATATATATGCGTGTGCATGTGTGTGTGTGTTGAATACAATCAAAAACACACAACCAAAATTTTTTTATTTCTCTTTTAATCCATTTTTGTGCCAAAATTTTAATTTAACTCCTATCGAGATTTACGCCAGCCACCCTCACTTTCAGCTTTTACCGCCCATAGTGAAAATATAAATTTGTAACACATTAAAAAAAATAAAAAAAATTGAAAGTTACAATTTTTAATGACATGTTTAAGCACACATCATTACGATCAAATTGTGAAATATTTATAGCAAAACAGAAAAATTACTGAGGCTTATCTGAGAAAGATGATAAAAGGCACTGATTCAGAACATTCTGAAGCATCTTTCTAGGGCTCGTCTGATTGATTTGCACAAGAAAACATGAAAATAGAAAGAATAATGACACAGAACCAATGAAATTATCACTGTTTTAATGAAAAGGGATTATATCTCTTTAAATTAGAAAGTTCAACAGAAATTTTCTCATATTTATCGATTGCCTTGTCTCAATAAACCGATAAGCTGTTCCTAATAAACAATTTGATTTCTTCATGTTTTAACGCGATTATTTTGGGACTTTCCAAATTTACCTCTAATAAGCAGTTGGTAACTTTAGTGAGCGGTTTCCACTATATGTACATATATTAAAGCCTATTTATGAATTTCAGCAAACAGTGCCAAAATTTTCCTAGGGTCATAAAATAAAAAATGTACCCACACCACACCCAGTCGTTCCATAAGATCAACTTTAATATGGGAAATTTCTTTGAAACCTTGTTTAAAAATTAAATAAAAAATGAAGGACTTATAACATTGTAAAGAGCGCCTAGTTAACCACATAGATCGATGGATGTCACTGTTTTCATCATCAGATCTCATTGATTAACATTTGATTGTAAGTAATGCATAGGAGATATTGACAATTTAATAGAAATGTACTTGAAAAATAATATTGCTTTGAAGATAGTTGTTTTTGAAATTAAAAAATTAATTTGACTGAATAACTGAATCTGTATGTGGCTAGTCTAAAAATAAATAAGTTTTTTAATTTTATGTAAACAGGACTGAAATCAAAGAAATTGTAGGTACATCATTATAATAAACGTACAACCCGATTTTTTATGACAAAAATGAACGATAAATTATTAAGACAAAATTCAACGAAAATTATTCTGACAAAATTTCAGGCGTATGCTCCAACTACAAATGTTTCATTGTTACCATCCTAATAACGAACTGATCAGTGTTGCCAGGTCAGTACAAGCCAAAACGCCGCGAACGGCTTCAGGGCTTGCATCCTACTATAAATACTACGATTATATGAAAGAATAATGTTGTAGCACTGAATAAATTCTCAATGGTGATCAACTTCGTTCATGTACCAACACAAAACTTTTCATCATTTAACAGTTCTATCACTTTTTATATTTCCCACATGTTAAAGTAAAAACTTGTTGAGTGAAGGTGTGGAACTACTAGCTGCTACTCATACAAAACCAATCTAAAAAATTTTCTAAAATCCAAATAGAAAATTGAACCAACATGTAAATCATGAATTGTTAAATATTTTCAAATTTTTACATTCTCCTATAAAAGCTGTTTAAACATCTCTTAAAATTTATAATACACAAAGAGACCTGTTGCAATTTTGTATCTCAGAATTATTTAAACATACAAATTTATATTTATAAAAAATAGAAAAATAGTTTTTTTCCTATTTTCAAAATCAAAACTGCGGATAACTTGATGATTTTCTTCATGATATAAAATAGAAAACATTCTGAAATAAAACAATTATAGATGAAAAAAACTCTAATAGAGCAATGAGACTTTATCAAATTTTAACAAACTCCAATAGGAATTTATTCGAGTTAAAAAAAAAAATTTAGTTAGATATTCTGGATCCCTCATTTGCTTCATGTTCATAAATGTTTTCACACAAATATTCTGAGACAAAAATATTTTCGGGACCAATTCTTGTCATTATCACTAAAAACTTCATAAATGGGCACTAGTAATAGGATTTCAAGTAAAATCGAAGAAAACCATCCACAATGAATTATTTTTAGGATTTAAAAAGTTTGATACTGAAAATTTGTGTATTTCTTACAAATTCTGAAGTAAAATTTTTCTTGAAAACCAATTCAGTGATGTAATGCGTAATAAGTTGTATTAAAAGTCCTATTCATGTTATTAACTTTTTTGTTATATTTTTCAGTTCTGACTTTCTTTGAAAATCTATCAACATCACTTCATTGTTTCTGAAATTACTCTGTGTCCAGTAACATACATATAGGTTTTCAACTGGAATAAATTATTATTAGGGTTTTTGAAAATTTGTTAAAGTCTCTCTGTACTATTACAGTTTTATAATTTTTTCACCTCAGAATGTTTAAAAAAAATCATAGTAAAAGCTTATAAAAAAAACTACTTTCGTTTTTTTTAAAAAACAAATTTTTGCGTTTAAATAATACTGAGCTAGAAAATTGTAATAGGTTCCTTTTCAATAGATTTTTCAACAGCAGTAGTAAAAATTTGAAAATATTTTACTTACACTTCAGTTTAGAGAATTTTCTATTTATAAATTGGTATTGTATGAGTAGCAAGTAGTTCCACAATTTTGACAAGTTTTTACTTTAACATGCGGGAAGTATGAAAAGTGATGGAGGGGTTAGACTGCAGAGTATTAAATATAATAGAGGACGCATATTCATCTAAACGCTGCCAGGAAAAAGGCAAAGCTTTTAAAGCTATTTGTCCCCATTTCTTACATATCAAAATCAAATTTCCTTTCCCCTCATTTGAGTTTATATGCAATAATCTGAAATTTTTTTTTCAAATAATTTAATTAAGTGAACGAATAAATATAATTATTAATTTAGAAATCATAACACAAATTTTATAGATAAAAATGAGATTGAAAAATGTCGATACCTTAGAAATATATTAGCCTTCCTTACTTATACCATATAAACATTCCACCAGCAAATTTTTGAGTTTTGACATTTTACTGTTTAATATATCACTAAGTATGTTTTTTGAGGCGCTGAGTCCGAATTTGGTGTTTATTTTTCTATCTGACCCATTTTTCAACACCCCCTGGGCCCCAAAAGAGTCAATCTTGGGCTTTCACATTTTATTGTGCGATACATCACCAAATATATACTTTGAGGTGCTGAGTCCTAATTTGGTGTTCATTTCTCCATTTTACTCATTCTTCATCCACCAATGGGCTCCAAAAGGGGTTAATATTGAATTTTCATATTTTAATGTATGATATAACACCAAATATGTTTTTTGAGGTGCTGAGTCCGAATTTGGTGTTTATTTTTGCATTCAACCCATACTTCAACTGCCAGTGGCCCCTAAAAAGGGCTCAATTTTTAATTTCCACATTTTATTGTGTGATACATTGTAGCATACATTTTTTGATATGCCTTTTTGTAAAATCATTATTACTATTACTATTAATATAGTCCAATATAGTAGATCTAACAGTATTTAAAATTGATTTTAAACACAGAACTTGTTTTCCTAGCAACTGACTGGAATTTGGTTGTTGACTAATAAATAAATTTGAATTGCCGTAATTGAGAAAAAAACAATAGGCTGAAAATAAAATTCAGTTTTGTCCAAATATTACATTATCAACAATTATCTATCACTTCTAGAGTAAATTCTTCTTATTATTAAAAACTACTACAGACTTTCATTTTCCACTTCATAAAAAATTATTCAGATAATTATATTTTTGAAAAAAAATGAAACCTACTACATGTAGGGATATAAAACATAATAGAACTAAAATGTTGAAAACAAGTTTTCCAGGTTTATAATAGTAATTTTTTTACAAAGTAGAATTACAACAAATACAGTCGCTGGCAGAAATATCTTTTGATATTAATATGAAAATTAATACTGTTTGGTTCTCACTAATTTAATTGTGCAATAAATGATATTTAAATGAATGTTGATTTCATAAGTATCTATCATTAAGCCTGACACCTATGAAATTGATTGAAATCAAATGGAAAGTGCAGAGTTTTTGTCAGCACATCAAAGGAATTTAAAAATTCTTAACAAATAAAACCCCTTAACATTTTAAATAGATGAAATAATGCTATGTATTTCAAGGTTATCAGATCCATGTTAAATTTACAAAAAATTGCATCAGGGAAATATTTAATATGAAGAGATCTACATTGCTTCATTCAAAAATCTGGCATTATATATTTATAACATGTGACTTAGAAGGAATTTCTGCCAGGGATTAGGTTAGTTGTAATTCCATTTTGTAAAAAAATTACTTTTATAAAACCTGGAAAACTTGTTTTCAACATTTTAGTTCTATTATGTTTTATGTACCTACATGCAATCGGTTTCATTTATTTTCAAAACTTAATTATTTCTCAGTTTTATGATTTCATTTTTTATTGATATAGTACTATATATAGTTTTTATTGTACTTATATTTTACTGCACTAATTATTCTCTGTTTATGCTAAGAAATGCCTGATGTTAGAATTACTTATAAACATGTCATTGGTTGAGGAGAGAGGAAACAGTATCGATGCATGTTGCTATACAAAGATAAGCCTTATTTTATAGAGTAAATAAAAATCATGTTTCGAGCAGAAAAATGTGAATATGGTTAATAACATCACACAATTCTTGTTCTTAGCATGAATGAAGTATAGTAACTGCACTTAAGCAAATAACCCTTCTCTATACAATGCTAACATGGCTAACATTACTGGTTAATGCAAATTGAAAACTATACATTATGTAATTAAAAAACAAAAAAAAATAAAAAAACAAAAACAAAAACAATACAAAACCAAATAATTTTTTTAATTTAAAACCAAAATCAATAAATGAAACAGCTTTTCCAACTGAAATCAAAAATCGATAACTGATTAAACGTTTTGATTCATATCCCTAGACCTACTCCATTTAATATGTTATGGTTCATATGAAAAATAAAGGTAACAAATAGGTACACAGTATGGTTACTTAAAATACCAATATTTTTATTTTATATACCGTATTTTTGTTTTCATTCGAATTTTGTGACAGTACTGGGCAAGTAGGCTGTATTTTTGACAAATTTTGTGAGAAAGGTACACCTTAGGTTTATCGTTGATAATAATCCATACTTGACTTCAAAATATAATAAAACACAGAAAATGAAAGAGTGAATATTTTTGCATTCATACATTTCCAGATTTTTGACAAGTCAGATTTCGTGATTTACCACAAAAAGAACATAAAAAAATTAAAAGTCAGTGGAACATTTGCATTATGAAAAATAAAATAGAAAAGCCAAAAGTACTGGCATTTTTTTAATTTACTAATTTAGTGCAAATTTAGTTCAGAGAAAAGTATAGAAGGTGCATGTACTTTCTGCACTAAATGAAAAGGAGGTGTAGAATTATCGCCCTGTTTCATATTGATGAATTGAGAATAAAATTATTTGTGAGGTAACCAATAATATAAGTTTTCATTTTGTCTCTCTTGCACTTTCTCTTAAAACATTCTTTTTATTGCATAAGAACTAAAAAATTTTCAGCACCTTATTCGGAATCTACCCTGAACTGAATTCACACTTTTTTGATGAGGAAAGCAGACCCGCTATAACAGCCTGATCAGTGATTACTTGCGGTTATAGTTATATGACCATAATTTTTTTGTGAAGTCAATTTAATAAAAAAATGTCTGAAAACTATTCAAATAGAAGAAAAAGTATAAAAATGCGGTGAAAACCAAGAAAGTTAATTTTTACAGGGAAGGACGAAACATCAAATGAGTTTGTAAACACCCACCTTGCTCTTTTTTACCTCATAAAATTAACAGAAAAAGAAAACTTGCCTCATATTTCGTAAGTATTAACTAGGAAATTAAGTTGAATAATATCCAAAAATAATACAAAATTGAGATTAAACGCCAACGTGCCGACAGTCAAGTACCAAATACTGTAAGAAAGAAATATATTTTACGAAACTAAATTATATTCCTCATCATTTACCATTTATTCAAAAATAATGAAGTGGTATCCTGGACAGTTCGAGATTTTTTGATTCATCCATTTTCGTTTTTCTTGGCTTTTCTCTTGGTTTTTGTGTAAAATAATAATTATGCTAGTTGAAGAAAAGAAAAATTATAGTAAAAAAATTTTCAGCAAATCACTTGCTGATTCCCACAAAGACACAAACTTATGGATATTATTAAAATTAAGAATGTCTCGGTGACGAACATGTAATATTTCTACAAGCTTGCAAGAGTGTAAGGTGCAATAAAAACGTTGGTACAGTTTTGAGCAGAGTAAACTACAAGAGATATTTCAAACAGAGCTAAGTAACCTTAGAAGATAATTGCAATTGCAGTGGTGTGAATCAAAATTTATATCTAGTGTCATTCATTTAAATTAATTAAAAATCATTAGTGTCTAGAGGACAAATGCTGATTCGAATCATCGTTTACGTGATTCTGCCCACATCAGTTAGAATTTAAGAAAATATGGTGTAAGATAAAATACAGGGTTTACACACAGCTATACCTTGAGAAGCGAAACCAAAAAGAAAACTACGATTTTCGAAGCATCAACAAAAGTAAGGGTACAGTATTAAGAGAATATATCTAATATGCGGTAATAAGTGCTTCGAAAAGAAGTGAGAGTAAATCAGAAAATCAGAGATGACAGAAATAAAAAAACTGGTACTCAAGTGAAATAAAAACAATAACAACGACATAATGAAAATACGAATACATACAGAAGAGGAAGAAGAGATCTTCATTACTCTGACTGACTTCACCATTTCACTAACAACTGTAAAACAAAGGCTTGAATAAGCAATTTTGAATTACCAGCGAGCATTTTATACTTACCTTTTTTTTTTTTTTGTATTTAATATAGGAACATAACATAGACGATCACAAACTCGTACAAACAGTTTCTATTTTCATTTATTTTTCGTTACAGTTCCCTTATGGCAGATTTTCGCACAAAATTTTGAAAATCTGTTATAAGATGATAGTTATAATTACTATGGCTAAAGCCTGCAGCGTTGACTGAGAACGAGTACAATAAATGTAGATTTTCAAATAATCAAGCCGTGAGCGCATTTTCAAGTATTGAGAATCTTACCTCGACCTCTTCTTTTATGGGTATTCGCTGCCATGGGTCCAACGTATCGTGCAGTCCGGCCAAAGGCATCACTTTCGGCGACTTATATTAGATTTCGTTGCATTTAAACAAAAAAGCACAGAACATGTACCAAAGTTCAGGTTGAAAAGCAACAGGATTACTTTCACGACTAAATATAAAGTTGACCGCAATTGTTTCTCGATAGGTGATAGCACACAGTACCGTTGTAATTTCGACACATGCGCGCCTAAAAGGCACGAATATTGTAGTAGCCGCACTCTCCAAGACGAAAGAAAATAACGAAACACTTCGTGAAAATTCGGAAAATTCTCAAAATTACACCAAACACAACCCGCAGATATTAATCAGTAAAACAAATACAAAGCAGCGACACGACACGATCAGAACCAAACTTCACATGAAGAAAAAGAAGCAGAGGAACTCGAAGGGAATTCCTTCGGAATTAACGAATTCGTGTTGTTATCCACAGTCGTAGCTATTCGTAGTCTAGATAACTAACTCTAGACTCCTGCCTCCTGCGCAATTTCATTCACAAAACATCGATTGTGAAACTATCGATATATACATTGATTTTTTATCGATACTTTTGTTTCAAAACAAATTATTACCAACTTACACATTTAATTTCCATTAATAGGGTGGAAAAAATAAGTATTGAACGGAAGGGCTGATTGGGTGCACTAATTAATTTGACCTAAACTCTGGACTTTAATTAAATTTTTATTCAGTTCAGACTCTCGCAGTTTCTCAAAGTTAGTAAAACAGTGTTAAATACTACTTATGCTTACTTGACATCCACAATTTAAAATATTTTATTAAAAATTCTATTATAAGGCATCAATTTATAATTACCTTGCATTCAGATTCATGGTCGTTCTTTTATTTCACAACAGTGATTATTTTTGGGTAATTATGTGAACAAAAGTCGTTACAAAATGAGAGATTATAAAAGCGACATGACTTTTTTTTTTATTGTTAGTATCAATGAGTACCTACATCTCTGACCACAGTTTTTTGGAAAAACAACGTTCCGAATTTCGATACGGCAAATTAAATTAAGCATTCTTAAAAAAAAAATCAGGCAACCTTATTTCGTTTGTAGTTTTTGTTTCACTAAAACGAATCAACAAACTATCAGAATATAATTGTATTGTTATCTATGAACCTATTCACTTGAGGCAGCCTACCTTCCTTTTTTATTCGTCAAAATCAATAAAAGCTTCTAAAATAAGCACATATGATAATTCTTGAAGAGAGTAAGAATATTTGTACTATTTTTGGAATAGGCTTGAAGTTTTGAAATTATTTCTGTAAGTGTGTGCAGGTTTTATTCTTTTATATGTTTATGCGTACCGTTTAATGGCAGATTTACAAGGTGGTAACTGAAACAAAATAGAAATAAAATACTTTTCGCAAATTTTTTTCGGAATTCTCACTGGTTTTGATCTGAATTAATATCTTAAACAAGCATTTCAAGTTGAGAATGGAGGAAATTAAAACTGTTTTTTATTGTTTTCAGTAAATTGTTAAATTGAGTTTTTCTTTAGAAATGCTTCTCTGGATTCACCAATGTTTTCAAAAAATTGTATGGTCATGAGTGTTTCAAAATTTTCTCTTGGGTTTTGTAATTATATACAGAAGATAAGTTGCAATTCAGATTTGAGTTGGGTGTAGCAAATAAATAGAAAAAAAGTTTTCCCAAACTTCCGAAAAACTTAATTTGAATTGATTTGTCATTATTCCAAGAAAAACTAAATTTTCACTCGTGCAGCTGGGTCTACACCTGTTACATGTAAGTTGCCATCACGGAAGAGGGTTATTGCTTTCGAAAATCATTTCTAGTTTAGCTCCTTACTTCTTTAAAAGAATAAGAAGATCTTCGTGTTGTTTTGTTCTTCGTAATATTATTAGGTATGTACGTTCGCACCGATTCATTTACGTTAAACATAGTCCATCATTGTACTGTAATCACAGATAAGTAGGTACCATATAAATATGGGTAGTATAGAAATATTACAGGATTAATAAATACAAGACGATTATATTAACTCTTGAGGCCAATATTTGATGAAAGGTCGATAATTATTCTTTTAGCCTAATTTTTTAATCACGTTTCATTAAGACAGAAAGTAGCACGTGGACAACTATATATAAGTAATTTTAAGACATCTTTGGTGATGACAAAAATTCTGCTATACACTGTAATGGCAGAGACCCTACTATTAGGGCACTTATAGAATAATATGTGTTTAACGTCCATGGGATTAGAAAATATAAGTCGTCACACACCTAATTTGCTCACAAAGTCCGACAATGACTGACAGCATCCTCCTCAGCCCAGTCCCTTATCTACCTACATTTCTTTGGTAAACAAGTTCCCTTTACACCCATCAGGCGCGCAGGAGATTCTGGGGCAGTGTCCGTAGCCAGTCTTGCAAGACTCGCTGTATCTAAAGATCAGTAAAAAAGAGATTAAGTTGCATACACACACACAAGTATATTAATGTTATTTATTTAAAAAATATTTACACAAAAATGATACTTATGACTACCTACTTACAAACGGGCTGCAAATCTTAAGGTTAAGTAAAATTAATTGAAATTTATTTTTCTTAAAGTTGGGAGTCAACAAGTGATTTCCATCTTCTGATTTGTGGTCCAGTAAAATTGCTGGATGGTTTGGATGGGCAGTTACAGTTCAGTGCTATAAAGGAGTGATTCTGAAAGGAAGAAATACATTTGAATTAGACATTTTTTAAGTGAATTTGTGATGATAGACAAAGTTATCACAATTTTGGTTTATGTTGTTTATGATATGCTATCACCTTCACTTGCTGATCTGAAAGGTAGTTGGATGGTAAAGTAAGTATTTAGCAAGGTTGACTTGTCATGACTTTAAATATAGCTCAACTCCAATGATGCCACTGGTATTGGAGTTGTTGGTAATGGCTGTGTGTATGGGTGCTTGTACAGATTGAGTTTGGATAGAAATTAGTCCAATGCTTGGTTAGCTTCCATACCATCTGCTCTTAGCTCCAGTGGTGCCAAGAACTTTATAGTCGACTCACTATATTAAAAGATGGTAGCTATGTTGGTATATTTTCATGAAATAATCAATGAAGATTCATTTTTAATGGGTATAATAAATCATCAAACTCGCTTCACAGACACAGCATCTGTTTGTTTATTTAATATTATGTTTTTGTATTTTCTTATTAATCTCATCAAAACTTCTTCTGCCAATAAAAAATTGGAAGATCTTTTAGTCATTTTGAACTTTGATTTTGAATGATGAAAAATGAATTTATGATTTAAGTATATTAATCAATAATAAGTTTCAAAATAAAATGAAATCATATGATCACTAATTTTTCCATAGAACTCAATAAAAAATAGATGATAACAGTACATATTTATGGAAAATTAAAACTTATGCACACTCATGTGTGGTTTAACTAAATCCATAACAGAAATAAACTGTACAACCAACAATACGTTAGTCTCGATTTAACGTTAAATCTGGATTAGTTAGACTTGATTTAAGTCTAGAAACTGTACAACTACCTAGCTCTTAGTTCAAAACTAAAATTGGGTTGTATTTTTAATTATCATGAACCGTAGTTGTTAAGTTAGTATTAGGGAGAGGATATTTTATAAGGAGCGCTAAATTTGCTTCATATATTAAAATTTGAAGTGACTAAACTGAAAATTAATGAATAAAACACGAACAACCGCTGACTAGTTCATTGAGAACTGCCATGATCAACATTTTATAAAGGACAAATCATCATATCATATCAACAATAATATCTAAGCGATTGAGCTGTATATTGAATGATGATGAATATCAACTATCGATTAATATATTACGGATGGGGATAGGCGAGATCTTTAAACTAAATAATGACATCAGAATATCAGTCGATAATACATAATGTGTATGCAGGTTTGCCACAACAGAAGGGTATATTAACACCTCCCCCCAAACCTGTGATAGTTTACAAACAAATCAAGTATCATAAAAGTTTCATATGCTAAGTGTGCAGTCTCAAAGAAAAATTATGACAAGGGTAAACAGGTGAACATAAAACAGTACAGGTATAAATTCATAAAATGAGGTAACTATAGGTTGATCTAAAAAAAATATATCACTTGTTAAATTTTTTTTTTTGCAGTTTACATTTAAATACAACACATTTCAAATGAGGAACAACTTAGTTAAAATACATTAAAAAATTAAACAGTGCAAATATTCAAGTCTGTCGTATGTACAAGGTTAACATGTCTATTCAAGGACACTAAGTCATTGGACATTTCAGGTTGTGTCAAAATTTGTGGTGAAGCATTAGAATTGAGCAATGAAGCTCTAAACTTCAAAAATTTTGTACATCCCAATCTTTCAGTGAACATGTCAGCCAACTGGTCTAGGGTTGGCACTCTGTTCATACTTATAATTTTGGCTTTAACATAATCTCAAACAAAATAAAATTTAACGTCGAGATGCTTTTTGCCGAATAAGCCATTGGCAAATTTAATACAGTTATCATTATCCTCGAATATGAGGTACAGTGCCAAAATAGGTACAAACATGTTTAATAAAATATTACGTCAGTGTCAAGTACACAGTCGCAAAGAGCAACAATCTCTGCGTCAGTGGTTGACAATGTGACTAGAGACTGCTTTCTGGTCCTCCATAAAATTAAATTGCCATGTACAAAAACACAATAACCACTGACTGACTTTTGTGTAGTGGGGCAATTGGTCCAGTCAGAATCAACATAAGAAACAATTTGTTCAGAATTAGGAACATGATGATAAATCAACTTGAAATCAACGGTAGTTAATAAGTATTTAAGAGACCTCAATAAATGTGAATAAACAGTCTTATTAGGATTACATTGGAATTGTCCAAAATAAAATTCGACATAACAGATATCGGGCCTTGTCCCAAGCATAACGTACATAAGACACCCTAGCTCCTTATAATAAGTGCACAATTTTTCATCTTTTCCTTTACTGTGGTCAACCAACAGATATAATTTCTCTTCTATTGGTGTATAGACAGGGTTGCAATTTTGTACTTTAAATTTTTCAGCTATTTTATTTATTAATGGTTTTTGATTTAGTTTTAATGTTCTATTGTTTTTATTATAAATAATTTGCAACCCGAGGTAGGATCTAACATTGCCCAAATCATGGATCTTGAAAGTGCTGTTGAGTTTTACTTTAATATCTTTAATTATACTATCAGTCGGTCCACATATCAAAATATCATCGACATATACAAGGATGAAAATAGCACCTTCTGGATTTTTATTTAAATATATATATTCATCATGTCTAGATGGTACAAACCCAATGAAAGTGATGAATTTCTTTCAATTTTCAAACTAGGCTTTAGGAGCCTGTTTTAGACCATATAGGGCCCTATTTAATTTGAGAACCTTCTTTTTGCGATCTACGTTAATATAGATGCCTTCTAGGATCTCTAAGTAGACATCATCATGCAATATCCCATTAAGAAAGGCATTTTTAATATCGATTTGAGAGATAATATATCCGAGATTGTTACAGTGGCCAGAAGTGCATGGAGCGTACTCATTTTGGCTACGGGTGTGTACAATTCTTTAAAATCGAACACTTTTCTAACTTCGAAACCACACGTGATCAAACGAGCTTTATATAGCTTAACACCATCGCTATCCTCTTTAATTTTAAATAGCCATCGACTACTGATAGGCTTTATGTTATGCAGATGATCTGTCAGAGTCCAAGTATTGTTGGCATGAAGTGCCTCCAACTCCTTGGCTATGGCAGCCTCCCATTCAGGCTTATTATCTGAGGCTACAGCCTCCTGAAAATTAGTAGGATACTCATTAAATACCAAATAGGCATAATGGCAAAGCTCATCAGCATTCGGTTCATCAATAGTTATATTTTCTATATTTTCAATGTTATAATGACTTACATTACATTGATTTAAATTATTGTGATTTAAGTTCCTGTTTATGTTAGTCCCTGATGTACTTGTAGATGCAACCTGTTCCCTATTTTCTAAATTTTTATTTAAATTTTTAATAATTTTTTTTTTTAGTTTAAGGTTACATCTTTAGTGGAAATCAACTCATCCGTACTGGTATTCAGTAACCAAAACACTAACATTAGATAAATCTACATCTTTGTTATACCAAAGCAATCATAACATAAATGACGATGGATTGTTCATTAAAAGTATTACTTTAAAAAATCCCATTCAAATTAAAATTTATAAACGTAATATGTATGTGTATGACACAAAGGTGGGTACTATTTTGTGTTGGTCCGAAATGGGTGTGAATTGCACAATTAATAACATTTTTTATTTAGAAGAATTTCCCACCAACCTTTTGTCAAT